>JAKUBP010000026.1:0-159444 GCA_030566955.1 [Candida] anutae | reverse complement strand
GAGGCTTACTTTAAGTTTGTTGACACCGACTGGAGCTTAGATGGCCAACGGGAGCGTGCGTTTGAAAAGGGAAAGAGTCTTCTTGCGCACAGGTGTTCCTTCAGCGAATTTGGGACCGGGCGCGGGCGTCGCCCGCTGCGAGTCCGGCAACAGATTGATAAAGTCGAGCACGTCGTCGGTGTTCAGCGCCATTATAGTCGTTTAACCGTGCTTTTTCGCTGTTTTACACTCCAAGAATGCACCCCCAGCTTGACCGCAACCGCTTCTCGCCGTGCGAGCACCTCATGGACGCCCTCGAGGCGTGCCACCGCCAGGACTTTCTCAAGAAGGCGTTGGGCGCGTGCAACTTCGAGAAGGACGAGTTGGCCAAGTGCTTTCACCACACGCGCATCGAGGACTCCAAGTTGCGCATCGCCGAGAGCCGCAAGAAGCAGGCGGCGCTCAGCCAGGCGCGGAAACAGGCGGAGGAGGAGTTGTACGGGAAGAACGGGTACTTGAGGAAGGTGGTGGAGAGGAGCGAGAAGTGAGTTTGTAATTGTATATAATACATGATGAGATGATAAAGTGTAGGATTGTAGGATAAGTGTCGGAGGGCGGGACGAGTAGGGCGAGAGTAACGATACTATTGGGAAGGATTCTATTGAAGATCATGATGAACGTACTATTGAAGATTATGATGAACGGTGATTCTGAACGATGATTCTGAACGGTGATTCTGAACGGTGATTCTGAACGATGATTCTGAACGATGATTCTGATGACGCCTCTGATGACGCCTCTGACGCCTCTGACGCCTCTGACGCCTCTGACGCCTCTGACGCCTCTGATGCCTCTGAACAATCTATTGATTCTGAACAATCTATTGATACTATTGATGATTATGATTATGAACGGATGCCCTAATCCTGCCGGGTCTTCAAGACCCGTTTTACAACCTTCTCCTTGGTCACCACGTACACGACAGCGCCCCATCCCGACAAGGCATCTCGGTCTGCAGCATTCAAGAGCGCCTGCGAAATGGTCTCAAACAAATCCTCGGGCTCCAAATTGGGCTCGTAGAGCGACTCGCACATGCCGTACAACTGGTCCAGCGCCGTCCCGCTCACTATAAAGTCTTTTGCAAAGTCAATACACCCAATAAGATCAAAACCGCAAATAAATGGCTGGTGCGTCTTGGAGTCCAAGCCCGCCACAATCGGTCCCACAAAGTACGGACCAAATCGCTTCTCGTACAACGTCGAGCTCACCAAATTGGCAAGCGTCTTTGGCTCAATCTGACGCTCTTCCCGCAACTTGTAGAGATTGTGCTTGAACCGGAACGTCTCGTGCAACGTTGTCACGTCGGTGGCCAAACCAGTAAGACCCAAAAATGTGCGGTCCCCAAAGGGGAATACCTTCTCAAAGTTGTTCAGCAAGCCGAGCGACTGGCTGCCGAGCCGCAAGTCGCACGCAATGGCTATACAGTCCTTCCCAACCATCGCAACAGCGCACCCGCCGTTGATGGACAGAGGATCCGACATGTTGGCGTGCTGTACACCAAACGCTAAACAAAAATTATTTGGGTGGCGACCACAAATCACGTGATATTAAATTAATCCTACTCTTACACCTTCACCTTCACCTCCCTTCCCTTCACCTTCACCTTCACCTCCCTTCCCTTCACCTTCACCTCCCTTCCCTTCACCTTCACCTTCACCTCCCTTCACCTTCACCTCCCTTCCCTTCATCCAACTCCTACTTATCGCTCTCCTCCGGCTCCTCCTACTTATCGCTCTCCTCCGGCTCCTCCTCCTCCTTGATCGTGTTGGTGCTCAAGCTGATGGGCAACTCGGCCTTCTCTGGCGACGCTGGCATGGACAGCTCCTGGCGGAGCTCTTCGCCATAGTGCGACAATGTAAATGTCTTGGGCAGTTTAACGAGCGGGTTGGGGGCGGCAGGCTTCTTATCTTCAGCCTCGCGGCTCTCGGCAATCTTGGCCAACTCCGCAATTGACGGACTGGCCTCGTACGAGGGAATGATGCTGCTGATATTCTTAACCTGGATAAAGATGCGGCGAATCTCATCCTTGACAACCTTGGTCAAATTGTCCTCCGCCTCCACGCTCTCAACCAAGCCCGTCTCGGCAAACACCTGCTCGCGGTCCCGGTCCTCCAAGTCAAACCTCAACTGCAAGCCAAAGCCCAAGATAATCAAGTAGCTCTTGTACTTGAAAAAGTCGGCAATGTACTGCGCAATCTTGGCGTCATAGTTGGCGATAATGCGCAGGTGGTTGGACAGGGAAAACGTCTTCGCGGGAAGCTCGCGGCTAAAGCGGTACTTCATACGGGTAAACTCGAGGTACAACTTTTTAGTGTGGTTGTAGTACTTGAGCGTCTTGATAAACTGCTTCATCATGGCAGTGTGGTTGGCAGCCACGTCATGGTCAGTGTCGCTCACATAGTTGCTAAAGTAGACGCCGGTGGGAAGAGGCTCCCACTTCTGAATGAGCTTGCTCTTCTTTAAATTGTGCTTATTGAGAATCAACGCATTCAAGTCTGTCCACCCATACTCAATTGACGAGACACTCTCCTCAAGGGTGGGAACAGCAGTGATTTTTGAGGCCCAAAAGTTGCAAGTGTTTACAAACTCCAACGCAATCTCGTGGGTGCCCGCCTCAAAAACAAACTTCTTGGGCGCCTTCACTGAGGTTTTGGGAAAAGTGATGCTAAACACAACCTGGCTCTTCTTTTGGGTTGCAGTGCTTGACGCGGTAGAATCAACCTTGGCAATGGTGCCGCACAAATTGTACGTTCCAATCTTGGCAGCATTCTTGAGCCAATTTCCATCGCCAACCTCCTCATCCTCCTGGACAAGTAGGTGCTTGCTCAGCTTCTTTCTGAGCTTCAGCTGCTGCTTCTTGATTACGCGCGGATCAAACGAGTACAACGACAATTCGGCCTTGGAAACAACCACAAAGTTTTCAGTCGCCTTGTTGGACAAGATATTAGTCTGCGTGCCCAAGGCAGCACTGGGCTCGCGCTGGGGAGTAGCCGGGCTCTTGCGGTAAAAATAAGACAAGATACGACCAGTGGTGGTCTTGGGCTGCGGCTTGGAGTGAATCAGACTGGCACCCGACTCTTCGACAGCCGATTCAACATCATCCTGCTGGTCATTGTTCAAAACCTTGAGCTTGAGCAAACCCTCCTTCAAGTACGGAGAACCCTGCAATTCCAAAGTCAAGTCACACCTGTCCTGGTAAAAATCAGCATTAAAGTCCTCGAGGCGCATAGGCAGAATTTCGTGCTCATTCTCCTCATTCACGTCAAGGTCCATCGTGCCACAAGACACCACAGAAACGACATCCGACACCGGCTCGTCAATATTATTGACTGCACCAACAGACTCGCGCGACATCACAGACACGCGGGATGCCCGCTTATTAAGCATCGTGTAGATGCTGGTGTTGGTGCTGTCCATGCTGGACCTTTCGCGAAGGTTGAGCGACGAGATGCGGCGACCACCATTTGCGGAGCCGCGCGAAATCTTAGAGTGAGAGTCAGAGGCCAATGCTCGCGTGAAACCAACACGAGCCTGTGGCCGCGCCAAGTTATTCACGCTGCCCTTGGCCGATACAGCACTCGAGGTGGTGCCTGTCACATTCGGAGCTGTAAATTTAGACGAGCCTGAAACAGCACGCAGACCAGAGCCGCGTCCAGAGTCGCTCTCTCCAGACCATATAGACGACGACGTCTTGTGGGGGTGCAACGAGTTTTGCGTCTCAGACACGGACGCTATTGTAGAAACAGCGTCATTGGCACGGGACTCGCCAGAGCCAAAGATGCTGTACGCGCCCTCAGTCTGCTTCAAGTACAACTCGGTCCGATTCAACTCGTCATAATACGTCGACAATTCACGCTCAATCAGAATACGCTGCTTAATAGACAAGCGCGCAATCGAGCTGGTATTGTCTGGTCCGCAAAAGGTTGTAAACGTGTTGCGCACATACTCCAGCTGCGAGATCCTGTGCTTGCGCAGAAGCTGTGCATTGTGCAACGCAGTATTGAGCAAAAGGAGCGAGTACACAACCACATACACGCGGTCAAAGTCTGTGGTGCCAAACGCATTTTGCGGGTGCTGGAGCAAGTACGCACGCGTAAATGACGAGAGGATACGGTCAATCTCCTGCGACTCCGCCTTGAGGTAGAGCTTAGAGCACAAGAGACGCATAGACTTCAAGAGGTTCGCGTCCCACTTAAAAAGCTCCATATAGTGCTTGCGTATAGCCACCGCATCGGGGTCGCCCGCAGACAAGTACTGCGTGTACTCCTCAGGCAGGATAGAGATAAACTCCTCGTTAAAAAACTTGCGTGCTATATCCGCATGGTCGCTGCCAGAAACTTCCAGACTAGCCTCTTTGGTGTCTTTAGAGTCCTTGGTGTCTTTGGAGTCCTTGGTGTCTTTGGAGTTCTTGGAGTTCTTGGAGTCCTTGGAGACCTTGGAGACCTTGGAGTCCTTGGAGTCCTTGTCCTTGTCTTTGGAGTCTTTGGCTTTGGAGTCCTTGTCCTTGGAGTCCAGAGCTAGCGCTAGCGGACTCGCATCCGGCGTCGTGTCCGGCGTAAGATTAGGAACCGCCGCCGACGACTCGTCTGATCCGGCCCCGTCCCTGTGCATCTCTCCAAAGTCGCCTTCAGGCGTAACAGGCACAATCGTAAACCCGCTGCTCGGAACAGAACCGCAAGCACTCTTTCCAACGGGCGTAACGGCTTCAAAAACTGGCGCAGACAGCGATCCGCGTCGTGACCCCGCCTTATCGCGCGCCAGCGCTGAAACCGCAGCGGTAGGCGTCTTTGGGCTCGCCACGCTACTCCCGTCGCCTGAAACGCCCGCACCTGAAATACCTGAAATACCACTTGAAACGACACCTAAACGGTCGCCAGTGCCTTCACCAGCACCCAAATCAACGCCTTTGGCGCCACTGGCGCCCGTAGCCCCGCCAACACCTCCAACACCGCCAAAACCACCGCCGCCACCACGGCCGTCCGTACCCGCGCTCGCGTGCAGTCCAGCGGTTGAGTAGCCCTCCTCAAGCTCCTCTTCTGCCTCATTCAGGCGCGTCTTTTTGGGACGCTCAGCGGCTTTGGCCGCCACCGCCAGCGCTAAAAGACGGTCTCTACCAGCACCGGCGACCGTGTCGCCCGCCTCCGCGCTCCCAGTATCCACGACGCTCATATCAGCTCCACCGGTATCGCGTTGGAAAAGAAAGTGGCCTTGAGCGGCTGTACAGTGGCTGCTATTTTGATCCCCTGTTTTTCCGTTGGAAAGTGGAACCTGGCCGCGTCGGCGCGCAGGCGATTGCGCGGGAACCCGAAATTCCGCCAGCGGCGCTCAGGCACCGGCAAGGAGCGGGCGCCGCGACAGGCTGCGGCGCCCGCGACGGGACGGAGGCTCCGGTACGACTCTAGGGGAAGCTATAGTCCCATTTTGAAAACGATGGTAGCGCTGCATTAAAATTTGTGCTGCAAAAGTCTTCAGTTTGCCACTTGAACATCGAGGATGACGACTTTAGAGGGCGACGAGGCTGGCGGGCGATTAGCGGACGCGAAGCGACTGGTGACAGACGCGTTGGGTGCTGCGCTTCGTGACGGAGTGGCGATTGATGAGCGGGAGTTTGGGGTGTTTACGCTAGGGTTGACGCGTGACGCGGTGACTGGGGAGGGTGGCAATGCCTTTTTGGCGACGCTTGTGCCGATGCTTGAGGAGGCGGTAGCACGCGGAGCGGCGGAGTATGCTGTGCTTGACGAGCACGGGCGGGTGATGGAGTTGGCGGAGAAGGTGTTTTCGCTCTTGACGTTTGGGGAGGTTGTGCGGTGGATCGAGGAGCCGCGTTTGGCGGCTATGGTGTTGGGCGAGCCAGGTGCTGCCCAGCGGTTGGCGGTGCGGGCGTTGGTGCTTGGGTGGGACAATGAGAGGGTGAGGAGGGTGAGAGAAGGGGAGAGGAGTGGTGTAAGGAGTGGTGTGAGGAGTGGTGTGAGGAGTGGTGTGACGTTTGAGGTGATTGAGGGCGTTTCTGCGGTTGAGGGTGTTTCCGCTGAGGGTGTCTCTGAGGGCGGTTCGGTTGAGAACGCGCTCGGCCCGTTCGAAGGGGAGGTGGCTTCCTTTGTTGCCCGGCACGATGTTACCTTTGCGGTGGTTAAGCAGTTTTTGGGCGGGGAAGAGGCTTACTTGGAACCGCTCGTGCACCGCCTCGCGTGTCCAGCAATGACGAGTCTGCGGAGATACACGGACTTGTACTTGGAGATTGTGCATGGTACATTGTCACCGACGCGTTTTGGGCGGCTCTTGGACTTGGTGCGGGTGTGGGTGCCGCGAGCATTGGCGCTGCCAGCATACATTGTTGACCCCGAATTGTACGCAATCCCCAGCAAACGCCTTGTGCAAATTTGGGACGAGGATGTGCTTTTGGCCATGGTTGTGGTACAGCACTACACTGACATTGTTGCCGTGCTTGAGCACGCGGACGATCCCGGCGAGGTTTTGACCGCTATCGCTCCGGCGATACTGGAGATTGTGCGTATGGCTTGTGCAAACGCGGACGATACGGTGCGTATGCAGCTGTTGGATTTGCTTGCTCGCTTGACTACACTGAGCCGCGTGCACTTGGTGGGCTTGGGCCTGCTCTTGGTGACTCGCGGCGGGCTCTGTGCTAGTAGCCGCCTCCAGCGCGGCTCAACCAGCGACATAAAACTACTTCTGCTGTTGGATCCGGGGGTGATGACCTTGGCTAATCCACAGCTCTTTTCAGAGGTGTTGGACCGCGTACCTTTGGCGAGCCACCGCTACTTGCCGGTGTTACTAAACTTTATCCTGCACACCAGCGTGTTTGGCATGTTGGCACCTGACTACTTTAGCGCCCTGCAGCTACAAAAATTATCCCAGGATGTGTTTTGGCTAATTACTCACCGATTATCGTGCTTCCAACATTCTAGGAATCTCTTGCTCAACACGCCCTCGGTAATGTCACAGTACGTGTTGGCGCAGAGTGCCGACTTTGTTAATCGCGAATTACAAAACCTCAAACTTGCCACCATTGACAACTTGCTTGGAGACACATCGGAGCCTGCTCGGGCGTGGCGAGTGCAACTAAGCGAAACGCTCCGGTTCATGCAGTCGGGTACCTCGGTTGGAAATAGAGTAGAGGTTGCAACTCTGTATGCTTGAAATTTCTGGTTACTATTTGGACTACTGATCCACGGCATTTGATATTACGCGTTCCCCATTGGGATTCTTGTGGTTCCAGATTTGCAAGCTGACAAGTGCCAACTGACAGCCGACGATCCACCCCGCCAAAACACCCAAGTTGCGGCCTAGCTCATCCTTGTACGTGTTGAAAAACACCACCTTGAGAGCTTCGTATGCATTGTACATTGGCATCGCGTACCCGAATTTGAAAAATCCAGCCATTAACTCGTACGGCGCAAATGTCGGCGTGATATTGATAACAATCAAAAACACGAGCCACACGGGCAACAAGAGCTTGAGATCATAAAAGAGCAACACGCTAGCAACGAGCTCGTTCAAGGAGCCTGCAGCAGAAATAAACAAGTGCATAATCATCCAAAACACTAAAAATCCTGATCTTCCAAAGGTAACATTAACCGGGATCTGGAAAGCGATAGTAGCAAGGCAATACACCAACGCCAACATCATACAGTTGATCTGCAGCGCAAAAACACGCCAAATTAAATAGTGCCAGAATCGCAATTTGGTCCTGACATATGCGTAAATCTCCACGCAAAAGTTGAACTGGTGGAATGAAAACACCAAGGCATAAATAAGACCGATTTCTGAGGGTCCGAGCACTGCAGAACTGCTAGCTGGTCTGAGATCCACATAGTTGAATACGGGCGCAGAACTGAGCACTATGCTTGACACATTACTTGATAACAAGTTTGAGCGCTGGTCAGCGCTGAGGTCCCCAATTAACGGCGGATACACCTTTGAGGGTACCCACTGACTGAGCCACACCTGTTCAACCGCATACAAGTTCTTTGTGATGTACTGATTAAGCGCAGAATAATGCCTACCGGTCTCATAGTACAACAGAATAAGTTTTCCGTTTCCTAATGACGCGTTTGCAGTTGTTAAACCGTCGAGCATCACCTGTGTTCCGTTGTGGGCAATAAGCACACCCACCCAGTACTTCCAGTAGTGTATCTCGTGCTCCATCTCTTGGTGAACAGTGCGGTTGTTCTCTGCCGCTTTCTTTTTGAAGTCATCAAGTGGAACGATTTCCCACCCCCCAAGACTCTTGACCCGATCACTTTCCTGAAGCATTTCGAGAAAGGCGTTTCCCAACACAGGGCCCACAGTAGTGGCTCCGTCGTCTTCAGAGACGACCAACATCTTCAAATGCCCAAAACGGTCTTGTCTCTTGTACAAGCTACCCCAAAAGATACTCAAAATACCCATAAAGACAACTGCAACCTTCAAGTATGAGTAAAAGAGCTTGTACACCACAACCGCCTTGCCAGAGAGTAGGTGGTCCTTGACTGTCTTCTTTGTTTCTTGGCTCTTGGCTGTGCAGACCGCGGCAGGGTCCTCATCGCTAGGGGTACCGCTCGGAGGTGCCTCTTTCGGGGTACTGCTCGGGCTTTCTTCAACCAGAGGTTCCTCGCTCGGGGGCATATCGCCAGGGACGCCTCCATCACTGGGAGGCACACCGGCAGCCGCTGAACTGAACGGAAGACTCATGAGCTTTCGGCTTGTCGTTTGAGTGTGAGACGAAGTGATTCGGCAAAGTTCGGCTGAAGTTGTGCCCTATGTTTATTTTCTAAAAATTTAAAAAAAGGGCAATCACAGGAACCACTCGCAACTACAAGCCAGCAGCAGGCATGACCGAACCGATTTCGACCACACGGACGGGTCAGTCCCTGGTGGATCCCCTCGACTCTGTTGAGAGCTACAGGCCTGCTTCTGTGGTATCCGAGCCTGTTGAAGTGGCCGACGGAGGTCGCCGGGGCTTGAGGTCTCGGGGTTACCTGGTGCGCTCGTGGGCGCTGGGTAGGGCGGACGGAATGCCTGTAGAGTTTAACCACACAAATTTTGGACCTGCCGATGTGTTTGGCCACGATGCCATGGCGAGCAGTTTGTACCGGCGTCCATCTCAGCGCACTGACCAGGAGAGCCAGGGAGACAACTACTCGCGACAGTCGTTTGAGACAGCGCACAGTACGGCTTCTACTGGAGGACGGGGGCGGCTGACCCGCCAAGGGTCAGTTGTTCTGCGGGGCTTACTGTCTATTGGAAAGAAGTTTGGGTACTGGGATAAAGGGTTTCACGCTGAACGTGTGCACATTATCGCTACGCTCGCTTCAAACTATATGTTTCTTATTATTGGATTCTTGATTTCGTTGTGTGTGTACTGGGGCTCTTACTATCGTCGCGAGACGCGTTACAAGAACTTGAAATTTGCGATTGTGATTGCCGACGCACAGGTGGGACAGCTTCCTGCAATTGTCGGCCCGGTTGTGGAATACTTTTTTACGCAGATTCCAGCACTTCACATTTTGGGAGACTTTCAAATATGGAACATTACTAGGATCTCAGATGCTGCTGCGTTGCGGAACAACACCATCAGGGAAGAGGTTCACCGGCTTGTTCACCACCAGGAGTACTGGGGAGCGTTTTATGTAAAGCCGAATGCAACTTTGGACTGGTACCAAGCGTTGAAGGGTGCTGCTGCTGGGCAAGCGCCTACGGATTTCTCTCCAGCCTTGTCATTGATGGAAATCATCTATGAAACCGGTCGTGACTATAATGCTGTTTCAAACTACGTTTCGACTATAGCACAAAGGATTATTCGGTCGTACGAATCGTACATTGGTCAAACGCCATTGGTTCCCAATATGCTTAAAACATTGAATGCACTGGAGCAAAGCACCGTTTTACTGAATTCTTCGCAATTGTTAACGACATTGGCTACATTTGCAACTAACGACTTAATCCCAGTTCGTGATGCGATTGTTCAAGCTCCCTTTCAAATTGGGCTTATCTACTTGGTCATTTTCACCTTTTTTCAATTTGTCTTCACATTTGAGATTCAAATGTATATTGCCAAAAATGTTAGCGGTGTCAAGTTTCTCTTTTTGAGGCTTTTGGCTTCTCAGTTTTCATACATGGTCCTCTCATTGTCGTTTTTACTCTTGAACCTTGCTTTTGGAATGTCGTTTACAACTACCTTTGGCCGCCTGGGCTTTTTAGTGATTTGGATGTTTGGATTTTTGACAATGTCGTCATTAGGAAGTTTCATTGATATTTCCGTGATGGTCTTGGCGGGAATAAAGCCAGCTTTGATAGGATTCGTTTTGATTATTGTGGCTGTTTTCAATGTGGCCCCTGTGATTTCTCCTCCTGTTTTATGCCCAGACTTTTATTACTACGCCTATGGTTTTCCTGTACGTAATGCATATGATCTTTTCCAGGTGGCATATTTCAACTCTTGGAAGGGAAACATAGGTCGCAATATAGGTGTATTGTTGGCATGGATTATCATCACAAATATGTTAATGCCCTTTGTCATGAAGTGGTTATCAAAGAAGAAGGCAGAGGCTGAACAGGCCAAGAAAAGTTCACAAGAAGAGGTGGATAGCGGTGAAACTGACGGCGATGCCGAGTCTAAAGACGAAATTGATCCTGTCGAGGACTCTGTAGAAAAGCCCATCAAAGCGACACAATCTATTTAAAATTTTCCACACTATTAGGCTTACTTTCTTGGTTGAGCACGGCATAATAATACATACTTTAAAAACGTTTATCGTAAAAGTTAGTTATCACAGTTAATCCATGCATTTCCACAAATGCACGTTCTCTGGAAAACCATGGTCCATAAACCAATTGCATTTGACGTATCAAAAACCATTGGGTCGCTCACAAGAGATACTGATCTGCACCTTGTACACTTGCGTACCTTTTTCGCCCAAAATTTGTTCTTCATATTTTCAACCTTCAAATGTGAGGTTAATGGATCACCCGTCGTAATAATTACTTTGCGTAATGCGTCCACGCACTCGTTATCTGAGAACTGTAGACGAGGGATAATTGCAGTCGTGAGTTGTGGATACTCCAAGATGATAGGCCCTGAACCTCGTTTGTTTCCATTCAGTTTCCTGTTAATTCCAATGTGAAGCCAATCAACGTCGTAAAAGTAAAGTTCTGATACTTTCACGTCACGGTTGATGATGGAAGAATGCCTCTCGACAAGCAAACGAGCGATATTATCCATGTCGTCAGATATATGACCTTGGCAAACAAGTTTTGTCTCGGTTGCAATTGTATAGTCCTTCTTATTTAATGAGCGAGACCTGAGCTCCTTGCCAACCACGGAATCGCATTCTCTCAAATAATTTTCAAAAAGACTCAACGTCATAGGTGACCTGTTGAATATGGTGAAGCAGCGGCTCAATGATTCCTTCATGGGAGTGAAAAGCTTATTGGCATCGGTCAAGTCCTTATGAAGCTTCTTTAAGATGTCGTGAGTTTTACCAATTGACGAAATGGCATACATAAGAAATAGCCTCGGAACTTTTCCTAGTATAAGAGGAAGAGCCAAGGAATTCTTAATATTAATTTTGCTGTTCTGTGGGTTATTCTTGCTGAAAGAAAGTTGCAACAATTCTTGGTTGATGTACACCATGAGGTCGATTAACCATTTAATGTTTCCAATCAAAGACATAATACATTCACCTCTGGAAGTTGAATCATCCAAGCTGTCTTCTGTGGGTTTCTTTTTGGAAATGTGACGATAGATGCTAGATAACGAAAACATGATTCCAAAACTGGCACTTCTCAAATTAAGAATAATCCAGGCTATATCACTAGCGACTCCAGATTTTCGAGTAACTTCTCCTAGTATTAATTGCAAGGATAGCAATTTCTGTAAGGGAGGGTTCGACAACAATTTATCGACAGTTTCCTCACTGAAACCGTCCAAATGGAAATTTGTTGCCTTGTGTGATTCACTTATAATGTAGTTGATAAAGCTATCGGCATTAGTGTCACTCTTTTCTCCTCTTTCTAGACAAGAAGTGATGCGATTAATTTCGAACTGCATCACTAAAACTAAATCATCTGAACAGGTATTGGTATAGCATGAATATGCATGTCTGTATGCCAAGCTCACTGCAGAGACCAAAAGATTCTTTGATGTCACTTTTAAATTCCTTACCTTTTTAGCAACTTTCAAGGTAAGGTTGCTAGCTTCATTACCCAACTCTGTGTATACTATGGACGTGAAATTGGGGGATAATGCAAGCATTATCGATTTTTTGGAAGGCAATTCTGGTAAATCAAATCCTGAATCATAAATAGTGGAGATTATCTCTGGCGGAGTGTCAGAATTCTCTTTACCACGATTATTAATAATCTTCATGGTTAGTCGATCAATGTAATCTATTGTGTTGTCTTCGTAATGTATAGCGATAAACGACTTTGGCGTGTCAGTGAGCATGGATCTTATTTTTCCAGGTCTCACAAACTTGTCCTGCAAAGCGATGGTAAAGTCATTGGAATTATTTGCTTGTTGAACGCCTTTTCTCATCCCCAAGTCACTAAAGGCATCAGACAATACGCTCACCTCCGATACCAAATTGTAGCGGTATATTATTGTTGCCGCCTCCGCGTTTGTGCTCTCGGTCACGTAGCTAATACAAATGTCTGCTTTGGCATTGCGGTCGCCATTTGAAGACACTATATCTATTGACCCCAAACTTCCCAGGTCAAATTCCGAGCTTTCGGTTTTAGAATCAACTTCCATGTCGTTTTCATCAAATGAGCGACTCAGCTTTTCTCTGCTAATCGTGTTCCCGTATGTAGGCAAAGGTGTCATTTCATGAGTTTTCCTCAAAATCATTCGCGGTCGCTTCTGCGCCTCTTTTGGTGTGTGGAAGTGGGGATCCAGTTTTTGACGCTTTGCCGACTCCAATAAGAATCCCCAGTCTATTGTGAGCAAATATGTAATGATCTTATTCCGCATGGTATCATATGCGGTAATAATAACCTCCTTTCCGTTTTCAAAACCTATGGAGGCGGTTTGTACAATCATAAAATCTTCCTCCAAGTTTACTGTCACCTTGTGATACTCAACCTTATGCTCCCCCTGAAAGTACAACGAGATTTCTCCATTCTGCCTCAAAGCTAAACAGGCCTGTTTGGTGGGAATAGGGTGTGTCACGCCATATGGCTGGTACTGCGTGACTCCATACGTATACTGGAGGGGCGCGTCTTGCCCTGCAGAGTCCTGTAACGCGCCAGCCTGTGCCACCAACGTAGCCGGCTTGTTGACAATGTGCGGCCGCTCAATGTTCAACCATTTGAATGCGACTATAGGGGCTCCCGACCCGATCAGCTCCAACAGACCCAGAGCTTTGGACTTGGGCAAGTCGCGATAAATCATCTCCATGTGGTTATAAGATGTAAGCTCGTAGCTGGGAGACGCGTTGGACCCGTTCTTAGCTGCCTGTGCTACTCCTAGAGAGCTGGCCTGCCCAGACGCGCCAGCTGAACCAGTAGACCCAGCCGATCCACCGCCTCCGGACGATCCATTAGAACCGTTGGCTGACCCATTGTGTGACCCATTCGTAGGTCCAGAGCCAGCAGAGCCTCCAGCTCCGGCACTGCTAGCTAAACCTGCTCTAGACGTACCACCCCCTTGAGCGGTGCTTGAACTCTGAGGACCCCCAGAAGCAGGAGGCTGATTCTTTTCAATTAGCCCTACTCCAGCTAGTAAGATGTAAAAGTTGCCATAGACGTCCGAGATCGCCAAGTCCGTGCTTAAGTTACTCCATTGTACCATGGAGAGCAGCGCAGATATGCTGCTGTCAAGACTGATCGTCTGGGGCGGTGCGAGCTGCCACGAGTCGCTGCCCACATTCTCGAGATACGTCAATAGTAGGCTGTTCTTCGAGCTCAGAATCGGTGACACGTAAGCAATGAACCCATTCTTAGACCATGAAATGAGCTCCGTGCTCTTTCCGCCAGCATGGATGGACGACACCATACCTGAAAGAGTGCGCGCTGCTGATCGTTTGGTACGATTTTTTCGACTTGGTTAGCTAATATGTATTGAGGAAAATGTCTAGATACGAGCTTCTGGATTGCACTAAACTACAAGTCGCCTGGAACTGGAAAGGTTGCGGACCACTCGGCGACCTCCTTGGCCAAGTCGGCAACGGCGGCGTCGGAGTCGGCCAAGGTCTTGAAGCTGGCCAACAAGGCCTTGGGGTTCTTGCCCTCCTCCTTAGCCTTCAAAGCGGTAGCGATGTCCACGGCTCTCTGGAAGTAGTCGGCGACGCGGGTGAACTCCTCCGGGCCAAAGCCTCTAGTGGTCATGGCAGGGGTGCCGACTCTCAATCCTGAAGGAAACAAGGCGGACTTGTCTCCTGGCACGGTATTCTTGTTGGCGGCGATGTTGGCTCTCTCCAAGACAGCCTCCACTCTCGCACCGTCAATCTTCTTGGATCTCAAGTCCACGAGGATCAAGTGGGTGTCCGTTCCGCCGGAAACCAATTCAAAACCGCGGGCAAGCAACGCGTCGGCAAAGGACGCGGCGTTGGAGATGACCAATCTCTGGTACTCTTTGTACTCTGGGGTAGACGTTTGCTTCAACGCAACGGCCAATGCAGAGATGGTGTGGTTGTGTGGTCCACCCTGGTGGGCTGGGAACACTGAAAAGTTGATCTTGCTCTCCAACTCGTATGGAATCTCGGTACCCTTCTTGGTCACCTTTCTGATACCCTTTCTGAAAAAGATCATCGCACCTCTGGGACCTCTCAAGGACTTGTGTGTGGTGGTGGTAACAATGTCAGAGTAGGGAAACGGCGACTGGGTGACGCCAGCCGAGACCAAGCCAGAAATGTGGGCCATGTCGCTCAACAAGTAAGCGCCAACCTTGTCGCTGATAGCTCTCATTCTCTTGTAGTCAATCACTCTCGAGTAGGCGGACGCACCGGCAACAATAACCTTGGGTCTGAACAAGATGGCATTCTCCTCCAATTTGTCATAGTCAATCAAGCCAGTGCTCTCGTCGAGGCGGTATGGCATAGTCTGGAAGTATTTGGAGATGTATGAGATCTTGGTTGTGGGAGTCTGGTAACCGTGCGACAAGTGACCTCCGTGGGGCAAGTCCAAGCCCATAATACGGTCGCCCAACTCCAAGATAGCAGAGTATGCGTACAAGTTGGCAGGCGCACCTGACAATGGCTGCACATTGACACCCCACTCTTTGGGGTCCAAGTCAAACGACTCAAGCGCGCGCTTTCTGCACAATGACTCGGCCTTGTCGATAATCTCATTACCTCCGTAGTAGCGCTCGCCAGGGTAGCCTTCGGAGTACTTGTTTTGCATCTCCGAGCCCAACAAGTCCATCACCGCCTTCGAGGTGAAGTTCTCGGACGGAATCAAGGTGATGGAGTTCTTCTGTCTCCGCTTCTCCTGTGCAAGAATGTCGGCCATCTCAGGGTCAATGTCCGCAACGGGCTTGGAAAGCAACGCCTGAGCGGTTGCAGAAAGTGCATATTGTCTCGAGCCGGACACGAGTCTGGGCACGGGAGCCCGCATAGAGCGTAAAGTGGTACGGAGCATGGTGTGTTTGCTCGGGGGTTAACGTCTGCTCCAGCGGACGGATTATGGAAACTTTATAAGAGGACTCATAAATTTGTGTCACGTGCCGCCAAATTTTTCTGTAGGGCTGAAAATCGGAGTCAAATCCGAGTCAGCTCGGACCTGGGGAAACTGACTCTGGGGTCAAAAAGAGGGTTGCTGACTCTGGGGTCCAACGGGGGTCCGCCGGTTCACTCATCTAGAAAGGCATTTAGAACCGCGGCATGCTCGTGACCGCACCGATGGTTCCCGTCACAATGCTTCAGCTCGTAGAACCACGGGCTTTGTACGATGTCGGTTATGGTAGCGCGCGTTACGGGGTTTGGGTCGAGGAGCATAAGGAGCTGGGGTCTGACTTCCTCCGGGGCGTGAGCGAGGCGGTCCGCGCTGCTAGACGCCACGTGCTTCGCGTAATACTTATTGGAGATATTGGCAATGCCCCACGGAAAGTGTCTGCGGAGCAAGTAGAGGAGCATTATTCCGAGTGACCATACATCGCTTGGTTCGGGTCGGTACAGTATGCTCAGCAACGTTTCTGGCGCGCAGTAGGGTTCGGAGCCGACGGCCCCGTACGAAGGTTCATCTTCGTGGATGCGTTGAGCGACGCCAAAATCGATAATCTTTGCGGTGCCGTTTTGAGAGAGGACAATGTTCTCCAACTTGAGGTCGCGATGGCTCACGCGCTGCTCGTGCAAGTAGGCTACGCCAACGCACACCTGCTGCCACAAGCACGTTACCGTCTCGGTGACGCCTGTGGTGCGCGGCGCGGCGAGAACCAATGCTCTGAGATGTCGCAGCGACCCTGCTTCCATGTAGAGCTTCACACTAGAGCTGAGTAAACGAGTCTCGTACTTGTAGGCTACAATCACATTGGCGTGCCGTAGCAGACTCAATATGCGATACTCCTGGAGCACACGCTGCTGGTACTCGCGCTTCGACTCCCACCGCTCTGGCGGGGCATATGTTTTCACAACGTACGGGCCAGATCGCGCGCGGTAAAGTGTAGCGGTACCGGAGATACCAGTCCCAAGGAGACCCACTTTAGTGTCAAATACTGAAAAGCCGTTTCTCAGAGGTGGGTCGGAGCCCATCTCGCCTTTCCCCAACGCTCTCGCTTCCCAGATAGTGCTACAAAAGTAGCCTCAATTCATTTTGGCTAATGGCAATACTGTGCCCTTGAGGTCAAGCCACGGAAAAAAATAAAGGTCACACCCGGATTCGAACCGGGGTTGGTCGGATCAGAACCGACAGTGATAACCACTACACTATGCAACCCGCTTTATATCTGTTGTCAGAGTCAGTTCCAAATTCAAAGTCTAGCCTGGGTCCATGTAGTTAAGGGGCGGATCCTGTTATACTATGTATGGTAAAGAAGACTAGTACTCGACTGTCGTCCGAGATTAAGACGTCAGTACATATTATATGGACCGGTACACGATGAGCTTAGTCATCGTGAACCGGTTCTACGTAGTCCGAGCACGTGCTTGAACCAGACTCCAAAGTTAGGGTTTAGTCCTAACATCAGTGTTAGGATATAATCATAACCTTCCTAATTAAGCTAACCCATAAGGTAACCCCTAGGGTTCGAACCTAAGCTTTACCTACAACTGGCGTTAAGTGAGAAGAGGTTAGACGCACTTCCCATATATAATATATATTAGGCAAGGCTCCCTCTCCAATTGAAGGGCCAGTGGAGTACATAGCTTACCTTAGTAAATACGTGTTAACTTCCTCAAGTTAGCCAGCAACTACCTGCTAAACACGTGTGCAATTAGGAACGGACTCTAACAATCAATGTAAATTAGCGAAAAAATATCATACTTTACACAAAATGCAGGCACCGTAGGCGGCTGGCCGGAGTTCAGTGTTTATTCATGGTTGAGATTAGGTGATATAGTGGTAGTAAACTATCCATGACTTGAAAGTACCAGTGTCATTACCCAAGCTTGTGTTTTTAAGCTTTAAATGATTTCTACATTTAAGCAGGATTTTTGTAGATACCCTAAAGTACAAGCACACTTGTGTAACACCAAACCTTGTGAAAACATGTTCCAATGATGCCCGTAATTTGTACTGCACAAACAAGTTGGAGCTTCAGGACCGGCCGAGCCAATGAGAGAATCCAAGCTTTACGCCACTAGAGTGTTGTCTTCTCTGTTGAAACAAGCTACATTCCCTGACCGCAGTAGCCAAGACGCAACCACCTTTGACAGGTTTCTGGTTTGCGGTAAGGGGATTACTGGTTGGCAAGGGAAGTCGTATGTGCTCTCAGGAGACACGAAAACTGTGCATGCGCCACCTGACTCTACATTAGGGTTCAGTCCATCAGATACAGTCGGTGCGCTGGGAAAAGTTGCAGCATGCGCTAAGGTACCAGACCCATTTTCTCCATCCAGAATTGAGGAGTCAAAATATTGGGAAAAGGGTACGGATTCAAGGCGGATACACGAATCTATAACTGCCAAACATGTATCTTTTAACATGAGCGCTAACGAACAGATCGAGTTTCGTCGGCAAGGCCGACCAGCATACATTGAGGCCACTGACAGTCCGAGCCTGACGGAGGCGTCCCTAGATACCTCGGCAAGCTCAGCGTACAGCGACAATGCGGCAGGATACACATCGCAGCGCGCCCATACCGAAGGGCAGGCTATTATACAGAGGAGAATACCGTCTGCAAGGGACAATCTCTTTGATGATAGTCCGGACAGAGACAATAACGGGTTTTTTAGTTTAGGTTTGGGTGCAAAAAACCGTACCGCAGCAGGTTTGCTTCACACATGGGACAAGGGCGCCGAGAGTACAGAGAAGGGGAGGTTGGATAACGGAGAAAACGTGCTAGAACGGGAAGAGGAGAAGTCTAAGGCTGAGAAGGGAGGGTTACAAATAGAGGGGGAATATCAGGAGATGGATATGGAAGAAGTACAAACACCAGAGGAGATACTGGAGGCGGAAGCAGAAGAAAAGGGGAAAGTGGAGGTGGAAATGAAGGGGGAAGCGGATGGGGAAAAGAAGGTGGAAGCGGACGAAGGAGGGGGTAAGGAGACTTATACTAGTGTCACTTTTGCCAACGGTAATGAAAGTGCTGCTACTCCCCAGAACCTAACCAATAGTTCTAGTGTCAAATGTGACACATGTTGTCTGTCTCTACGCATGAAACTCGCCTGCCTCGAGCTGGAGAGGTTCCACAAAAATATGGAGGACGCAAGTGGCTACGCTAGCGACTTGAAACAGGCTCTTTCCACCGTGGAGCGATTAACACAAACAATAAGCGCAATGCTTCCAAAAACGACATTGAACGAGAGCGAAATGGTTGCCAAGTCTAGCAACGTCTCAAGTCGGGATGTATACAAGGCGGTGCTAGATGAAATGCATAGTTTGTATGGCGCAAAACAGTCAGAATCAGAGGCGCGCATAGCAGAGCTTGAAATGAGCACACACTTGCTACGTGCCGCCCTAGACAAAAATACAGCTAGATACCTCATAAGCCAGCAGTTGCAACAAAAGAGTGTCCGCACTATAGAGAAGTTGACACTAGAGAGAGACACAAACGCAGAGTACAAAAAGCAGTTTGAGGCGCTCGCGTTTGGAATTCTTGACATTGTCGGTTGGCGCGACGCATCCACTAGAACCGACTTTGCAGCAAATAACCGCCATGCGCTCAAACACATGTCACAGTACTGTCTCAAAATAGTCGCAACCGTTGTTCGAGAGAGAACTACTGATGACAACCCCGTTTCCGGTCAACTCCGAGTGGCCCGAAACCGCGGCAGCGGCAATGCGGCCGTACCGAGCACCAGGAGGTAGTGAATTGCTCAGAATCGACAGTAGGTGCGACAGTAGGTGCGACAGTAGGTCGCGACCGCCCATTACACTTGCAGCCCGATGCCGCGATGAGAGTTCCAAAGCTGTAGCGCGTTTCGCGGCTTGTACCGTTGGGTGAAACCGTTTCCAAGACGGACATCGGCATTCCCGATTAGGCAAAACGTCAATATTGAATTTTGGGGCCATGAAAACTGTAATCATGGCAAGCGGTTTGAAGGGATCATCTGAGTTTAGGGCCACATCACACGTCCTGAGACAAGCGAGATACGTGCAGTATTGAGGGAGCATTTGTTTTGAATTTGTATCTCGACCGAGATAACTGTTTAGCAACCACTTCTCTTGACCGTACTGGTCTAGGTACCTAGGAGATAATGAAGCGACAGGTTGTGCAGTTATCTGCGGACGTACTAGTGTTTGCACTGGTATGCGTTACTGCTGCAGAGGCGGCTGTATTGTATCTGCCAGAAGGACAGCCTTTGAGGCTCCTTCTTTTAGCTATTAGTGGATTCATGCTTGCATTTGTGACGGGGGCACAGATTGTATTGATACTAGTCTCGCTACGGACTCATGCAGTTCCGACCGCTTTGCAGGTTCTGACTCTGATGTTTTACATGGCTTTAGGCATGGTTTTTGTTGTGGATCAGGGACACCAGCGGTACCTGACACTGGCGATACTGCTGCGGTGGGACTATGTGATGCCTTTGGCGTTTATGCTTAGTCTCTTATTCGTGATGCTTTCCATATCGTGCCGCTTGCATAGCATCTTTGCACCTGTGAAATTGGGTACCGACATTGAGTCAGTTAGCTCCGAGCAAACGGTTAGCAATGAAGTCATTTCGGAGACCAATCCAGGGTCATTGCCCTACGAAAATAGCGTCAAAATTGAGCAAAATACCCCCAATAACGAACTAGAGAAAGTGCCCGGTCAAGCTGATGATAAGCTATGCGTGCCCGTGTTGTCAAAAAAGGTATCGGAGCAAACACTTATTGATGCGGCGCCGTATACAGGCAGACAGAGGACAACAGACGAAAAGCATATTAGCGAAGAGTCTGCGGGCCTTGCTTCTATAATCAAAGCATCACTCGATCCGAATGTCCAGGACGTCTTCAAGGAGTTCTATGGTGGAGAGTGGCCGATTGCAGAACTGACTCCCTGGGATCTCGGCTCCCCGCTCGCCGGAGCCAGGAACAAAGATACACATATTCTTGAACGAGAGGGCAGGCACAGGCAACGGCAACTATTGGGTACGGGAGGTGCTGGTTTAGAAAATCGTGCTTCCAGTATAGGTCCCATTAGCGACAGCGCGAGCGAGCATGGTGAACCAAAGATGGGGGTGAGACGGTCCAAGTCGATACCAATTGACGACAGAAATAGCAAGAGACAGCGCCGCACAGAGTCGCTCCACGACGAGCGCATGTTTTTATCTAACGTGAATGAGATCTTGTTGCCTCCTGCTTTGAGGAGAGGCGAAAGCCCCATCATGGAGACCAAGAGACGTCAGATACAAAACATTAACTCCGATTTATCCGTTGAGACGACTGAAACAGCGCCAAATGTTCAGCAAGAACTGTACGTACTCTCAGACAGAGCAACTTGCTTGTCCCCTGTTGGGGAGTTAGTGTCGGAAGAGCCACCAAATTCTAAATTTGATATCAATTTGGACCCGAGCTCACATGGCAAGGGTGCTGAAAACCACCATATGCCTCATTTCTCTGGCAGTGAAGCACCCTACATGGTCGAGGGAAAAAGCAGAGTTGATTTCATAAACCTTGCACCTGACATTCGGTTTGTTGACGATGATGCGTCTTCATCGGATAGAAATTACGATTCCATTATGGAAGGCTTGGAATCTATCCCAGGACACGCATCCTATCGGAATGTGGACTGGGTAGACGGTTCTCTGTCACATGCCGAGAACCGTTCGAATCAGCAAATGAAGCAAATTTCGCTTGAGGACTGGTCCGATCACTCTGAATACTACAAGATGCATCGTGAGTTTTCAGGAAACAATCTTTCGCATCTTGAAGCACAACGCGTTACAAGCGACCGCCTAGCTATTATATCCTCAATCGAGAAGCTGGGAAACTTGACCAACACAGTGCAGAGTATGCAAGCCTTGGAGGAACTGAAACATGTTGACAATATTGATTCCCTAAGCGATGTTCACAGCACTGTAGGTAACCTGGTTCTAGACCCAGGACGTGCGTCTTGTGCGTGGGATAAAGCTTGCACTGCTTCACACGACTCCTCTGGTGCACCGTCTTTGTACACGTTTAGGAACCAAAAGTCCGCAGATGAGGTATCTAGATACCTAGGGGCAGAGCCTCAAATTGGGGGCGATTATTACATGAATGAGAACGAACAGCATAACGATTCCGAGTCACCCTTACCAACAAGCATACTCAGCGAGTACGCAACTGCCCAGTCCTCGCCGGTTCGCAAATTCTTTAACGAGAGTCCTATGAGAATAGCCAGAGCGCTCAGAAGACTGTCCGTACTCACAAAGTCCGACGGTGACATCAGCGCAATGATGTCAGGTTCAATGGGACAGGAGAGGGCGATGGGCGAGGCAACCAGACACAGACCATCCGCATCTCTAGTATCTAACCAGGTGTCTGTTATGTCTGCTGGATCCTCTCGTTCAGGGTCCCCGAAGAAGTCTATTAAGTCATTCTTAGCCAGCAGGTCCGCGAAACATAAGCATAGCAAGTCGACACCATCATTTTCATTGCCAGTTACAAAGCCGGCTTTTGTAACGGCAAAGGATAAGCATCTATACAGCATACCCACTCTTGACTCTTCAGCTTTCCATCTTCGTGAGCCGATTGACTTTTGGGAGATTGACACGATGCAGAGCTCAGAGCGGTCGCGCATCAGCTCTATCCCCAGTGCTGTTATCGGCGAGTATGACCGCGAAAAATGGAGGACGTTGAAAGCATTAAAGAATCAAGAAAAGATTATCATCAACGTTAATCAATTTTCTAACTAGAAAAGTACTACCTAGTCTTATACCCAAAGTTTTGCATTTTACCAATGTAGTTCCAGCCAAGAGCCACTTATTTTGAGTTAGATTAACATCCTAACCCAGTCGAACAGACTGACTTCGAGGCGCGCCCAGTAAACGCGCATAAGGTAATTCACAATAGGATTCCAGCACCACGTGCTCATCGTCCTAGTCTTCTATAAATAAGAAATGCTGACCTTCTTAATAGAGAGTCTAGTCGAGTACATATCTCACTTTAGTATACACGCGTTAACTTTCTTAGTTATCCAAGTACTACTTGCAAGGCTTTCGTAAAATTGGGAACGAACTCTAACATTTTGCAGCAACTTTCTTTCCTGCATATAAATAACAGCTCTCAGAAAACTCTTTCTGAGCTCATCACTACGCAGATTCGGATACGGCCATTTCATTCGGTCGCGCTGAGAAAACCAAGGCGAGATGGATGCAGACGACCTCTTTGGAGTATTTGATGAGGCGCCATCTACATTCCCCCCACCTCCTCTGGCAGATGCCATAGAGGAGAGCGTTACAGTGAGCAAAAAGCGGCCAGCTTCTCCAGAACCTGAGAGCGACAAAGGTGCGGCTAATACGGACAAGAAGAGCAAGAAGAGCTCTACATCTGAGAAGAAGCAGGAATTAATGCCCGTCGTAGTTGACGCGTTAGAGATAGAGGCGTCACGGGAGGTTGCTGTTTCCGACGGGTTGTTGACGCAACCAGATGCTGTAAAGTCAGAAGGCCAATTAAAGTTAAAGCACCAGGTTAGGCACCAGGTTGCAGTACCGCCCGACTTTCCGTACATTCCTATCGGTCAACACAAGAGAATGAACGAAGCGAGAACATATCCTTTTGTTTTAGATCCCTTTCAGGACACAGCCATTTCATGTATTGACAGGAACGAATCCGTTTTAGTATCAGCACATACTTCAGCTGGTAAGACGGTCGTTGCCGAATACGCCATTGCTCAGTCATTGAGAGAGAAGCAAAGAGTTATCTATACCTCACCTATCAAAGCCTTGAGTAACCAAAAGTATAGAGAATTATTGGCAGAGTTTGGAGATGTGGGTTTAATGACGGGTGATGTCACCATCAACCCCGATGCAGGCTGTTTGGTGATGACCACGGAAATTTTGCGCAGTATGTTGTACAGAGGTTCCGAGGTGATGAGAGAAGTCGCGTGGGTAATTTTCGATGAAGTGCATTATATGAGAGACAAGTCGCGCGGTGTGGTGTGGGAAGAGACGATTATTTTACTCCCGGATAAGGTTCACTACGTCTTTCTTTCTGCTACCATTCCCAACGCCATGGAATTCGCGGAGTGGATTGTAAGGATACACTCTCAGCCGTGTCACGTTGTGTACACTGACTTTCGTCCAACTCCTTTACAGCACTATTTATTTCCTGCAGCGGGAGACGGTATACACTTGGTGGTTGATGAAAAAGGAACATTCAGAGAGGAGAATTTTCAAAAGGCTATGGCCTCGATTAGCGATAATTCTGGAGAGGATCCAGGTTCTGCTGAAAAGTCTAAAGGAAAGAAAGGTCAATCCTTTAAGGGAGGCAATAAGGATGGAAAATCTGACATTTACAAAATAGTGAAAATGATCTACTTGAAGCGCTACAATCCAGTTATTGTGTTCTCGTTTTCAAAGCGAGACTGTGAATCCTTGGCATTGAAAATGTCCAAGTTAGACTTCAATAATGACGACGAGAGAGAGGCTTTAACAAAAATTTTCAATAATGCAATTAATTTGTTACCTGAAGCCGACAAGGAGCTTCCACAAATTAAGAATATTTTGCCATTGTTGAAGAGAGGTATCGGTATTCACCATTCTGGTTTGTTGCCCATTTTAAAGGAAATCATTGAGATTTTGTTTCAAGAAGGGTTGCTTAAAGTCTTGTTTGCAACGGAAACGTTTTCCATTGGATTAAATATGCCGGCAAAAACCGTCGTCTTCACTTCAGTTCGTAAATGGGATGGTAAAGGTTTCAGATGGGTGTCCGGAGGTGAGTATATTCAAATGTCTGGTAGAGCAGGTCGCCGTGGTTTAGATGATCGTGGTATTGTTATTATGATGATTGACGAGAAAATGGAACCACAAGTTGCCAAAGGTATGGTAAAAGGCCAGGCCGACAGATTAGATTCCGCTTTTCATTTGGGTTACAACATGATTTTGAATTTGATGAGAGTGGAAGGCATTTCTCCAGAGTTCATGTTGGAACATTCATTCTTTCAATTCCAGAACGCTTCTGCAGTTCCAGTAATGGAAAAATCCTTAGAGGCATTAAATACAGAGCACCTACTTTTAGCCATTGAGGATGAACCTACTATCAAAGAGTACTATGACATTCAACAAAAGTTAGACTCATACAAGGCTGATGTGCGCCATGTTGTTACACACCCGGGTCATATTTTACCGTTCTTACAGGAAGGTAGAGTGGTTAAGATCAAGATTGGCGAGATGGACTATGGTTGGGGAATGGTAACTTCCTTCAGCAAAAGAATGAACAAAAGGAACCCTAGCGAAGAGTACACAGCTCACGAGTCTTACATTGTAACTGTTTTTGTATGCACAATGTTTGCAGACTCACCTGTTAACTTGATCAAGCAATTCAACCCTATGCTACCAGATGGAATCAGACCATCAAAGTCAGGCGAGATGTCTCGTGCCGAGTACATTCCTATTACGTTAAATTCGATAGAAAGGATCAGTAGTGTCAGGTTGAGAGTTCCTGCTGACTTGAAAAGTTCAGCCGCGAAGAGGACGTTGGTAAAGACTTTGAAAGATATGCCCAAGAGGTTGAGTGATGGGATCCCTGAAATGGACCCTGTGGAGAGCATGAAGATCCAAGATGACGACTTTAAATTGCTCTTGCGCAAAATCTCTGTATTGGAGTCCAAGTTAGCATCTAATGTGCTTCATGACTCTGTCAAATTGAGCGACTTGTATAAGCAATATTCTGCAAAGGTGGAGATTGAGGCCAAAATGAAGGGCTTGAAAGAAAAAATCTTGGAAACACAAGCTGTTATTCAGTTAGATGATTTGCGCCATAGAAAGAGAGTATTAAGGAGATTAGGATTCACCACGCAAAATGACACTATTGAGTTGAAGGGACGAGTGGCGTGCGAGATTAGTACGGGTGATGAATTGTTGTTGACTGAATTGATATTCAATGGTAACTTCAATGACTTGGATTGCGAGCAGTGTGCAGCATTATTATCTTGTTTTGTCTTCCAAGAAAGAGCCAAAGAAACTCCTAGACTCAAGCCAGAGTTAGCTGAGCCATTGAAAACCATGCAAGAAATGGCAAGCAAAATAGCGAAGGTGTTTAAGGAGTGCAAGATAGAGATCGTAGAGAAGGAATATGTTGAATCATTCAGATCAGAGTTAATGGAGGTTACATATGCTTGGTGTAAGGGTGCCACTTTCACACAGATTTGCAAAATGACTGATGTTTACGAAGGTTCCTTGATTAGAATGTTCAAGAGGTTGGAAGAGTTGATCAGACAGTTGGTACTCGCCGCAAAAACTATTGGAAATGGGGCCTTGCAAGAAAAGATGGAGAAGGCAATGGTCATGGTTCACAGGGATATAGTCTCGGCCGGCTCCTTATATCTCTAGAATATGTAGTACTAATGTATAAAGCTATGACGTAATATATATCACGTGCCGAATAAGATGTATTTAGCAATAAATGTAAGGTCATACCTCCTTCAACGCCTTCAATAACGAGATGGCTCACAAACCTCAAGCGGGAAAGCTGCTTCTATCAGGACAAGTAGAGTTACTATATGTGAAGTCCAAGGTTTACCTCCATCCAACTCCGGCGAAGAAGGATAACATTCCTGGGTTCTTGTCCTTGTCAAGAGGACCAAACTCTAGTAATACAGACATTCTTGTTTCATTCACCCCTGAGTCACAACTCTCTAAAGAAGAATTGAAAATATATAACCAGGTTGACACAGATCATTTGAAATTGGAACTCGAAGCCTTGTCATTGAGTGGAAGCAAGGCGTTATCGGGGTCAGGAGGGTCTAATTATAGAGTGGTGTCTAAGCCCCCCACGTCTGTCTTGACAGGGTATGCCATGAGCAATACCATTCAGGGAATATACTCCATTCAAGTAAGAAAGCCTTCCTTGGGCTATTGGTTTGGATCAATAGTTATCCATACTAAGGATGGAGAGAAATTACCCAGCCTTTTCTTTCACGATAGCGAATCAGAGTCTACAGTCTCCAAGCAGAGAGTCAAAAACCAAAGATTCGAGCCATTTGCAGAGAACGGAGAGACTTATTGGGGTGGCTCGGACTTTTTGTCGTCGTTTGAGAAGTTTATCAACGTGGAAAGGTCGACTCTAGAACCGTCAATGTACATCGTGAACCCTGTATCGAGCGACTTGCGTAATTTTGCTCCTAAAAAGCAGGATGCAAAAGAGAAGTCTGGAACTGGCGCAGCAGAACCGTTTAAATTACCAGATGTCAATAAATTTATCGCTACTGCAAAATGGAAAATTTTGGAAACAGTGGCTACGTTTTCTGCCCGGACTAGAAATCAGGTGTTGGAAGCCGTGGAGGACCACGCACCGTTGACTGTCAAACAAATGATCAAGAACCCCGAGGTTCAGAGATTGGGGGATGAATTTGACAGCGCAAGAGTGTACTTGGCAAAATGGGCACAACAAGTAAAGGAAGAGGCAGAGATGAGTCGCAACTCCTCCATGTTGGATGAGGAACTTTACAATAAAATAAACCGTGAGCTTGGATCGAATGAATTATTAACTAGCGAAGAAGTGAATAAGACTTCGAGGCGTAAAGCGGTTAATTCGGCAGAATGGGCATCTTTTTTTGATTATACAGGAAGGTTAGCAATAACTCAAAATGACGTCAAGAGCAGGATTTTTCACGGTGGTTTGGAGGAACTGGTTCGTCCCGAGGCGTGGCTTTTTCTTCTTGGCGTTTACCCGTGGGATTCTTCGAGCGAAGAGCGTGAGGCTTTAAAACTTAGCTATGAAACTGGCTACGCGGAGCTTAAAACACGCTGGGTTAACGACGATGAGAAACGCGCATCGGTTTTTTGGAAGGACCAAAAGCACAGGATTGAGAAGGATGTGAATAGGACCGACAGGTCGTTGCCTATGTTTCAAAGTTCGAAGAAATCGAGCCCAGGTGAGGGGACTCGCGAGTCTTCACCAGAAACTCCCGACGAGGAAGCTGATGACCCCTTTGATATCTCAAACATCACAAACCCGCACTTGTATAAATTGCGAGAGATCTTGCTCACATTTAACGAGTACAATTTGAACTTGGGATACGTCCAGGGAATGAATGATTTACTTTCCCCGTTATACGTGATAATCCAAGACGAATCTCTCACATTTTGGGCATACACCAAATTTATGGAACGTATGGAGCGGAATTTTGTGCGCGATCAATCGGGCATGAAAACGCAAATGACAACGTTAAACAAGCTTTTGCAATTTATGATGCCCAGCTTGTACAAACACTTGGAAAAATGCGAGGCGATTGATTTGTTTTTCTTCTTCCGCATGTTATTGGTATGGTATAAGCGCGAGTTGGAATGGGACCAGGTCTTGACCCTCTGGGAAATTTTTTGGACCGATTACTACTCTAGTCAACATTACTTGTTCTTCGCGTTGGCTATTCTCAGTGATAACGAGCGTATCATTATCCAGAACCTACGCCAGTTTGACGAAGTGCTCAAGTACATGAATGACTTGTCAATGAAGCTAAGGTTAGAGCCATTGTTGATTCGTAGCGAACTACTTTTCTTAAAGTTTAAGCGAATGACGAATATAATTGATCGCGAAAATGCACTCAAAAGTATCGCAGAGAATCCTATTCCAGATACGGAGAGGGTCGACATTGTCCCGGAATTGCGAGAGTTGCTAAGCAAGGAGATGATTATACAGAAAGAGGTGGAACGCCCTGAGGGAGCTGGAGGCGGCTAGAAGGGTAGCTTGTAATTGAAAATTTGGACCTGCAAGGTAATGGCCGTGCGCGTTAAAATGTGCATAACGGTTATAATTACATATTTCTGCAGTGTAGTGCATATACGACAATAAATTACCACGTGCGTGCGATGCCTAGGATTGCATCGTCTGCGTAACCGCAGCGCGGCAACTATGCAAATGTTACCATGACTGCACTTAGCGGGGATCACTCAGGAGTATATAGATTCAGGTAGTTTTCGATGCCGATGGGCGGTTACATTGCGCCGATGGGGAAGACTCTGTTGCATGGAAATAAGTATCAAGCGGTTCAGACGCAAGAGGAGCCCGTAGAGGAGCATGATGATGGACTGGAAGAAGAAGAAGAAGAAGAAGAGGAGCAGGAGGAGTGGAGCCTCAGCGAAAGAGCTGTGAAGTTTGTATGGGCAGGTGGTTTAGCCCTTTCTATGGTGGTACTCTACCTTTTGACAGTCGTATTACCCAACTTTTCTGTACCTGAGACGGTTGCCTTACACGAGATAAATCGTATAGCTGAGCTAGAAGTGTCATTGCGGGCAATGGAGTTTGGCCCGGTTGCGCCCTTTGGTGCGGAGATGGTGGACAGGAACGAACCGTCTGTTTCTATCAAAAAACTGCGTAAGAGAGAAGTGGAGAGAATGATTATGATTGGAGATGTGCATGGCCAGTACGAGTACTTTCGCTTGTTAATGAATCAGGTTGGGTACAACCCCAAGACAGACCACGTCTTGTTGTTAGGTGACTTCATTTCCAAAGGTCCTCACTCATTGTTGATGCTTGATTACATGATTGATCATGAAATGGACTGCATCTTGGGTAATCATGAGCTTTATGCTTTGCAAAATTATGCGAAGTACCATCGCTTGCAAGAACCTAAATTCACACAACATGAAGGTGACGAGGACGACTCGGAGGCAATCTCTCAGTCTCTCAAGCGTCGTATCGGCATTAAGAGCAGGTTTAACAAGGACCCCGAGTACTTGCTAGCGAAGAAGTTACAGCCCCGGCATATCAAGTATATCAACAACTGTGCCGTCATCAAAAAGCTTGGGCCAGTTCCAGTATACGCTGAGAAGTACACAGGGTCGACAAAGTCGGCACCAGGAATTGCAGTACACGCAGGATTGAGATGGGACTTGAAGTTGCTGGAACAGGACCCAATCGCTAACGTGGAAATGCGTTCGCTTATCGGCCCGGACTTTAAAGAGCCAACGTCAGATCCCTCAGAAAAGCACGCTGTGTCGTGGTCTAAGATCTTCAACCAGAAGCAGAAGTCTAAGGCATCGCTCGACAAGACCCATGTGGTGTACTATGGCCATGATGCCAAGAGAGGACTCAACTTGAAGAAGTTTTCCAAGGGGTTAGATACGGGATGTCTTAAGAAAGGCAACCTTACCGCCGCGATAATTTGGAACCAGTATGTTAAGGGTACTAACGGCATGAACCGTTTATACCATATGGAGAACATTGTTCTGATGGGGTGTGGCGGACCGTTGTAGTTTGGACATTCATGTATGTGAATTTTAGCAAAAACGATTAGTAAAGTGGAGATGGCGCGTAGAGTAGCGCTAGTAGTAGTTGACCTACAGGAAGATTTCCTTCCCAGCGATGGGTCACTTGCAGTCACTGGTGGCCGTGAGATTGTATTACCAATCAACGATTTGGTGAAGCGGGATGAATGGAGTGCTGTGATTGCGACACAGGATTGGCATCCTGCCCAGCACGCGTCGTTTGCATCACAGCATGGAGTACCCCCTTTTTCACAGGTGGAATTCAAGCACCCAACAAGTGAATCAGAGCAAGATGTGTGGAAACAGACGGTATGGCCCGACCACTGTGTCCAAGGGACTTTTGGGGCCCGACTAGAGAGTCTGTTCAGTGCAGTCTTCAAAGAGCTAACCTCTACACCAACAAAAATTGTGAAGAAAGGGTACTTGGACGACCGCGAATACTACTCGTGTTTCCAAGATACGTGGGGATTACACAAGACAGAAATGCAAGATATTTTAAAACAGCTCTCCATCACGGATGTTGTATTCGTGGGATTAGCTTACGACTATTGTGTATATCATTCTGCTAAAGACTGTGCCGCAGCAGGATACAGGACTTATGTAATTAAGGACTGTTGTCGCAGTGTTGTTCAGACGCAGGAGGAGCTAGAGAGAACTGACAATAAATATAGAGATGCAAATGTTACGATTATTCCTCACCACCAGGAGTGGTAGCAGTTTCCGATTGTGCCTTGCCAATACCCAAACGAGAAATCAAGTCGCGTCTTTTGCGAGCGATGAGCCACTGGGTCACTTCCTCTTGACTCGGCACTATTGTCTCATAATTATCTATATCATTCTCGTTCTCACTTTCCATATTATTATTTGCATGACTCTGTTTTATCAGGAGAAGAATATCTCTACCCTTTGTTTTCTCATATTCCAATAAGCTGTCTTTCGCGAAGGAGCCTTCTGTACTGTCATCAATGATCCTGGGCTGCCTCAAACCGTCTGAGACTCCATTAATTAAAGCCACATCGCTTTCGGAGAACACATTATTTGGTGTTATCTGGACCTCGTCACAGAAGCCATAGTACGCGCTGTCTATTCTTTCCTCCCGTTGCTTGTTTTTCTCTTGAAGAGCCTGGTGTTTCTTCTTACTTGTTGCTTCTTTGTTAGCTTTGGCAAGGTATTGCCGTACTTCGGGCAACTCCTTACCACGACCGAAGTACCTGTACCCCTTGATTCGCGCCTCATCTCCTGAAGAAGGTGCCCCCGGCACAAACGTAGCTGCACTACTCATATCCTTGCCATACGTAACATAGTCGTTTCCACCAAGGGACTTGATATGATGCTCCCACGCCCGCTTTTCGTTGAAAAGCTTATTCAACAAATCATTTAGATCTCTAATCTGATAGTCATTGATCATTGGGTCTTGTATTCGGGTCAAGTTCGAAGAGATCTCTGAAACCACAACTGTCCGCCATCGCTCAGCCTGAGGAAGAGATTCCACAGACCCTATGAATTTGGGCCTCAAGTTTGGATTAGAATCTAGAACACCAGACTCTCTATTCTTGAGAGCATAGAATCGATTCAAGCTCGATTGAGCTTTCTCCTTGTTCCGAGACATTTGGCGCTAGCCAAACCATGCGATGGAGTATAAACATTCTCTTGATATACAGGCGCTACCAAATAAACATTTATATAACGATAAATCTCGTCACCTTGCCCTGGAACTTGCAACAGTTATTTAATTACATTGTCATTGTCGTGCATTAGTTACTTCTTGATATTGTATAAATTACATGCCACGGAAAGCATTCTTGGAAGCCATACGGCGGCCTTCGAACCTTTGCTTCTTCCTTCCTCCATTTTGGATCTTGTCTGAGTCTTCATCTTCGCTGTGGTCAGCTTTGGGCTTTGTTCTCTCCTTCTTCTTGGGAACAAAGGTGATCTCTGCTTCGCCCCTGGCATGCCGACGCAACCTGGAGTCATTTGCACCTTTTTGGTTCTTGCTAATTCTGTTATTTTTCTTGACCTGAGTGCCAAAGGATTCTCCTTCCTTTTGCTTAGGCCCTTCTTCAGCTAAAATCTTCATCTCATTCATAAATCTTGTAGACTCTTCCTTTTCAGCCTTCTTACGTTTCAATTTCTCGATCTCCTTCTGCACCTTCTTTTTATTCGCTTCCTTAATTCTAGGATCTTCCTCTTCTTCGTCTTCATCCTCAGAGTTTTCATCATCTTCTTCATCATTAGAATCTAAGGGTCCTCTGTTGTTGCTCTCGAGCCTTTCTTCGTCAGACTCCTCGGCAGCCGTGAGAGCACGCGACCTACCGGTTGTAGTTATATCTTTAGTGGACTGAACAGGGTTAAGCTGCTTGTATTCATGAGATTGTTCATCAACAGCAAATTCAGGGTTCTCAAACATTTCCTTGAAACGCTCATCATTGACCACACTCTCAGCAGTCGCATTTCCTTGTTTGTCTTGTAATTTAGACGCCAATCCTTTATTGACCTTAACCTTCGTGTTAGTGACGGCACCAGTTGATCTAATTCTAGAAGCTCTTTCTGCCTCAATCTTCTTCCTAATTTCACGTTCTCTTTCGTCCCTGAAGGAGTTGGGGTTGGCAATCAAATTCACCTTATCGTACAATTCAGTATCAATGAAGAAACCATGCATATACGAACGCAAAACTTTGGAGCCAATCAAGTGCGTCAAGTTCAATTTACTGACTTCATCTCTCGTAATAAATCTGTAGTTGGAGTAAACAGTGTCGGAAGGCTTCTCTTCTAACTCCTCTGTTACATTGTCCAAGAAAGAACACCATTTTGGAGCAGGGCCCAAATTGGGAATGTAATAAGTATGCATAGGGATACCCTCATTAGCCATGAAAAACATTCCCAGCTCTTTGACGTACTCGACATCGTTAATGTCAACACTGGGTTCCATTGATGCAAATGGTTTTCCACTGTTTCTGTCCCAAATTTTAACAATTCTTTTATCGGAAGTTAAAATCTTGTCTGCATCAGACTGGTTATCATCTAACCATATAATCTTCTTAATATCATACCCATAACCTTGGTCCTTGACAATAGATGGCACCGAGGTTCTCAAATCGTAGAGTAAGGTCTTGCCACTCGAAGTACCACATGCAAAATTCAATCCGTCATTTCTAAATGAAGTTGCAGTAACTTGGGTCAGTTCATTTAGTTGATCAGAAACAAATAACTTAGCAGCACGCTGCCTGCTTCTGGGGTCCCAGAATTCCACTGAACCATCCTCCAATCCTGCTGTGATTAATCCGTGAATAGGGTTAATGTCTACCGAATTCACACCTTCCTTAGTGTCTAAGACATATGGGTTCAAGAATCTTCCTTGATCCAAATTCAAGCGGTACAATTCGTTTCCAGCAGCACCAACAATCAAGTCGCAATTCCTGGGATTATAAACCATACTTCTACCAAACCTTGGAATCCTAGATCTATAATGGATGCCACCTTTAGTGTGAAACTCGATGGAACGGTCATTTTGCAAATGCACAGACTTCGTCCAGTCGTTTGAGAGGATTATAAAGTCCACATTTTCACAATCGGTATGCCTGTCAAACTTGAGCGAGAGATTGGCAAAGTCGTAAACATGAATTTGTGGCTTGTATGTACCAGTGGCCATCGCAAATTGACCATCAGGACTGACCTTGATTTTGTTAGATGCCTCGCTGAACTCAAAGTCCTGTATCAATTCAATACGGTTCTGGTACTCCAAGTCATTCTTTAATGATCTCTTTCTCTTTTTAGCTATCCAGTCAGGCAAGGACCTGGAGACATTTGTACCGGATACTTGGTACACCGAAACGTTCGATGCAGAAGTAGACTTCAATACCATAACAGTCTTTAGTTACGAAGAGTTCCGCGAAAATGACTTGCGATGAGCTTAGCTGAGGGCTATAGAAATTTGGTGATGGCCTAAATTTTTTAAATACGGATTAATCACGTGGTAAAGAATTACGGTCAAACTAGACTAGTGATCAAAATGCTTTCAAACTTAGGTGTGCCCATATAGGTCCACATGGACACTTTGTTGTCTGGCTGTGTTACTGGCGTACATTCCTGGTCTCAGTCCTAAGGCTGCTAGTTGAAACAGAGTTTGTGATCGAGGCTGCACTGTTGCGGGATTGTCGAATTCATCGACACCTCTGGGGCCAGGTGCCTGTCCGTCAGATCGGTATAGGAATTTATATTGGTCCAAAGGGAGCTCAACATGGCATGTTCCTTGATCTGTCACGGTGGAATTGAATGTGAAGTCGAAGAAATCTAAACCACTCTCAATCAACTGATGGCTTGCGCCATTTGCATCGTTTCTCTTCAAGCTATCAAACAAGTTCTTGAAGATGGCCACAAATCTGATGTCGGAATAGCAGATATCGTTCACGAAATTGAAAAGACAAACCCAAATCATTAAAGTGTTACTCTTTTCCAAAGCACAATCACTTACCAATTTGTGAAATAGGGCCATAACTATCTGTCCGATGGTAATCAAAGGAACCGACTGGTCATTAAACTTTTCAGCATAAAGAAGAGTAGCTGTCAACGAAGCTATGACCAAGTCTACGGACTTGAAGATGACTTTTTGCCGAAGACTGTCAGATGACGCCTCGTTTATAAACTCAAGGGACTTGAGCTCGTCACTTACAGTTAAGGCGAGCAATTCCAAATTCATCACCATGGCTCTCTGAATTAACGAGACGTTCGCGTGATTTTTAGAGAACTTCATACTTATTCCAAAAGCGTCATCATTTTCTTCTTCGCAGCTCATTAAGTAATTCGATTTTGGCAAGGGGGGTAGAATCAATGGATGTACCTTTTTCAACAAAACCTTTGGCATATCGTGATCATCCGATATATTTAACAAATTCGTCGCCAATATAAAGTTCAAGAAGAGAAGCGTTGAGCTCAACGAGAGCTTGCTGCGGATCATGTTGTACGTTTCGTACAAGCGCAAGGTATCTGTTCGTGCATCATAAAGCTCTTGGACAGCCATACAAAGTGTTACCAGCGCAGTGGACGACGTTAGGTAGCAGATACCTAGACCCTGGTCCAATAAGTCTAACAAGCACTTCATGGCTCCCTCAAGCCGGTTCGGTTTAGTGTACCATGGGGGAATATATCCTGCTGAAAGACCATGTAACTCGAGCATTTCGGGGTTCTGTGAAAGAGCCAGGATTGCAATGGAGACTATCTTTTTTACACACAATTGGGTAGAGGGCATGAAAAACTTAACAGAAGTAAGTTGACGAACCAAACCTTCGTTGAGGAGAATGCGAGACCCAAATTCACTCTCCCCTGCTCCTCGACACAACGCCAAATACGCCTCAAGCAGGTTAAACACACATTCTTCCCCTATTTCAGTGTTGCTTCTATTGTACCATTGGGAGAGACCATCTTTTAGGCCACGCACCACTGGATCAAGCTCAAGGAGGAATTTCAACGCAGACAGAAGAAAAATGGCTTGAGCTTGCAAGGAGACATTTGTCCTGGAACACCGGTATGCAATAACATAATCGTGCAACCACATATCGCTAGAAGCGGCGCGAAAACAGTTCAATCTAAGAATATCTGAAACTATGTGGTCGCACTCTTTTAAAACCAGCACAATCTCAGAATACAAACCAACTTCCAAATCAAGCAAGCCGCACGAAACTGCTCTCCACACCAAGCTTGCAAAAGCTTCCACTATTCCGTATGTTGCATTCAAGACTCCGGAGTCTGACGCGTACTTTAAAACCACAGGCACACATTTAAGCACAACGAGAACACTGCTCTCATCCTCACCCAGACGTACAATATTATCGTACAGCACAAGGATGCGCAGAATCACTGCCACCTTCTCCGTAGCACATAATGCCAGACCGCCGAGGAAATCTTTCAACCCTTGCAACTGACTCGTAAGGTTAGCGACCACCTCCAGCTGTGACAGCAGGCGAACAGACTCGGTGCTGATACCACTCTCACCCACAACCTCGTCTACTAGACCAGACATTGGCAAGCTATGTATCTAAACTCCAGAGTATCGCAGAGCAGAAGGAATGTGGTGGACGTTGAGAAGTGGTGGACTTAAAGATGTGGCAATTGCGTGGTGACCCGCGCAGCAGACTTGTTGCAAATCGATGGTAGCGCCACATTGAAGGAGTGCAACTACTGAGGTCGAGCTTTGGTAAAGGGGGCATGGATAGAAGGGTGGCGATTATCCGTGAGTGACCAATGTCGATTGACGTGACTCTGTAGTGATTTATGACGAGAAGATTATAATCTTTTTCGATTCTGGATTACAACTCTAGGGCTTTGACATGGAGATGAGGCCCTACCGTATCGTGCTTAAAAGACACTTGTGATAAAATTAAAGGAGCTAACAATATAGTATACTTCATATAGCATACTTCACATCCTTTTCCAGCTTGTGAAATTCTAGTGCCATGGATAAACTCATTCATCCAGGCCCGGTAAACTATAAATCCTACTTCAACGCGGCCTCAAGAGTCGCGAGCTGCTTGAGAACAGCAGAACGAGCGGTACCGCCAGTGGCGGTTCTGCGCTCGACACTGGTTTCAAAGTTAAACACCTCCACCACGTCAGGCTCGAAACGCGCGTCAATCTTTTGGTACTGTTCCACGCTCAACTTGTCGATACCCGTCAAATTAAGCTCCTCGGCGGCACGGACACACTCACCGGAGATGTGGTGTGTTTCTCTAAATGGAACTCCGCGTCTCACCAAGTAGTCAGCCAAGTCGGTAGCCAACATGTCCATGGTTAAGGCACCCTCCATGCGCTCACGTTTAATGTGGAGGGTCGACACAACACCCGTTGCAATCAAGATCGAGTGTTCAACGGTAGTCAACGCATCAAACAACGGCTCCTTGTCCTCTTGCATATCCTTGTTGTAAGTGGAGGGAATCGACTTGAGACTCATCAAAAAGCCCAGCAAGGAACCAAACACACGGCCACTCTTTCCGCGCAACAATTCCAAAGAGTCGGGGTTCTTTTTCTGCGGCATCAAGGAAGAGCCAGTGGAGTAAGCATCCGCCAACTGCACGAAACCAAACTCAGCAGTGGAGTAAATGATCAAATCTTCCGAGAAACGAGAGATGTGGTTCATAAAGAGGGTAGACCAAAACAAGGTTTCCACAACAAAGTCACGGTCACTCACAGCGGTCAAAGAGTTGCCAATCACTGAACCAAATCCGAGTCCCTCAGCAATGTACTCCCGGTCAATTCCGTAGGGGTGACCAGCAAGTGCACCCGCACCCAAGGGCGACTGGTTCACACGCTCCAACACCTGCTGCAAACGCTTGTAGTCCTCCGTAAAGTAAGTGGCATACGAAGACAACCAGTGGGCCCAGCGGATAGGCTGGGCACGCTGGAGGTGCGTGTATCCGGGCATGAGCACGTCAATCTCAGTCTCCGCACGACGCAAAAGAGTACGGATAAACTCGGCTAGGATCTCAGACATCTTGGTCAAGTTCTCACGCACGTAGATACGCATGTCGGTCGCCACTTGGTCGTTACGCGAACGACCAGTGTGAACCTTACCCGCAATGTGCTTGCCAATAATCTCGCCGAGACGTCTCTCATTGGCTGTGTGGATATCCTCGTCTCCGGCCTTTTCCTCAAACTTGCCTGCATCCCACTCCAGACGAATCTGCTCCAAGCCGGTGTGGATCTGCTTAAGCTCGTCGGCCGTGAGCAAGCCCAACTTGGCCAAACCCTCCGTGTACACTTTCGTGCCAGTCAAGTCAGCAGCGTACATGCGCTGGTCGTATGGCAAAGACGCATTGTACAAGTCCATTAAGGGGTCACTCGCCCCAGTGAAACGACCTCCCCACAAACGATTCTCAGCTGGCTTCTCACTCATAGTTGCTCGACAAGACTTTGGGGATGCTCTCAAATTTATGATTCATCACCGCGCTAAATTTTTTTTGGCATTACCCCTTTGGGAAAGAAATTAAAGTATAGACTTAAAATTACACAAAGCCACTCAAGGAGTGCACCGTCCCGTAAAGCGGGGGTACAACGAGCAGTCTCTCACGGTGAATCTATCGCACAACCAGGCCAAGATGCGCTCCGTTCCTAAACCGTAACCACCGTGGGGACATGTGCCGTACTTGCGTAAATCCGTGAACCAGTAGTATGAATCCAAGTCAAGGTTTTCTCTCTTGAGGGCCGCAATGAGCTCATCGTAGTCATAAATTCTCATTGATCCTCCAGTGACCTCACCCACGTTGGGCATCAACACGTCGACGGACTCCGTGAGTCTGGGGTCATCCTTACATCTCTGCATGTAGAAAGATTTGATCTCGACTGGGAAGCGGATCAACAAGATGGGCTTGCCAATCGCATCAGTCATTTTGCGCTCTGCTGCCTCCGCAATGTCGTCTCCAAACTTAAACTTTTCACCATCTTCGTTGGGAATGCCGTGCTCGTTCAACCATTCCAAGGCATCCACGTACTCCATGCGCAAAAACGGCAACTCAGGAGCCACAAAGTTGGGGTTTAACTGCTGAATCAAGGGCTTGGCGATAGGGTCCTCGAGTATATACTGCACAGTCTTGGTGATGAAACGCTCAATGTGGCTCAAGAAGGTTTCAAAGTCCAAGAAGGCTAACTCAGCTTCGATGTGAGTGTACTCAGACAAGTGTCTTCTGGTGTGCGACTTTTCGGCACGGAAAGACTCCTGGATACAGTAAACATCTCCCATGGACGGCAAACAGGTCTCGAGGTACAACTGCGAAGACTGTGTCAAGTAGGCTTCCTGACCGTAGTAGTCTAATTTGAATAATGTGGACCCACCTTCAACCTGGTTCTGCACCATGCACGGCGTGTTGACCTCGGTGAGGCCCTCCTCCTCGTAAACACGTCTCACGCACTTCATCATGATAGCACGCACTCTCATCACCGCTGAAAGCGTCTCACCACGCAACGCCAAGTGACGCTGGTCCAACAACAACGAGGGGTCTGCGTTCTCCTGGACCTTGTTGGAGAAAGCGTCATCACCACCAGGCGCCAAACCGACAACGGAATAAAAGTCCGCAGTCAACTCCACGCCACCAGGCGCCGACTTGCCCTCAGGTAACTTGTTGATCACACCCTTGATCACCACCGATGATTCTAACGTCAACTCCTGCGTGATACGGGCCTTGGCCAAGTCGCCAGTCAACACGGTCTGCAAGTATCCTGTTCCGTCACGCAAGGTAATAAACGCAAGACCCTTTTGCAAGCGCAAGCGGTGTACCCATCCCAGAACAGTCACGCGCGATCCAACGTGCTCACCAATCGTTCTCAACTTAATGCTCACAGCTGCAGGAAGCGAGGGGTCCTCCTCAATCTTGATCAAGTCCAACTCAGCCATCTTGGCGTCGTTCTCCTTCTGCTTCTGCTTGGCCTCCTCATCTAACTTGAGTTGCTTCTCAGCCTTCTTCTTGAGACCCTCAGCACCTTTCTTAGCCTTCTTCAAGGCTGACGCTGACAACTCTATGTACGCAAACTCCTCAGAGTCCTCAATCTGCTTGTAAATCAAAACTTTTGCTTCAGCATCCTGCAACAACGCATATGCAGCAGACTGGTATGGCAGAGCTTCACTGCCAGCACCAGGCACATCCGCACCCGTGCTCTCGTTAACATACAAAGTAGTCATTATCTTTACTGTGACTATGACTGCCAAATTTTCAAAATTTATGACTAGCCGGACCCAAAAGTTCTCGCTGTGTAAATCTCTGAACGATAATTTTGTGAAAATCTCATGAGCAAAAGTTAGGCATTCAGAAGCACGAGTATATCGACTGGGATGGCTTTGGCACAATCATTAGCGACGTTATCGTTGGCAACAGTGCTGGCTGAGTCGGCCTTGCCGACCAAGACGTTGGTTTTCAAGCCGAAAACGCCCAAATCGGCCGACCCTGTGCCGGTTGTAGTTTTTGCATTGCAGACCACTCAGACTCCGTCGCCTGCTATTGCCAAGTCTGCCGGAGTGAAGGAGCCGCGTTTGGCAAACGAAGATTTGGTGTCCACGTTCTTCAGCACTTCCGTTAAGGAAGTGTCTATTGCGAACTTCAGCAAGGATTTAGCTGGCAAGATCAAGATTCTTGTTGATGCCAACATTTCTAATGCTGGTGATGACGTGGTTTTAGAGTTAGCTACAGAGAGCTCTAAGGCGTGTCTTCCGGCTTCTGCGATTAATGCTTACCTTGCGTCGACGGGTATCGAAGTTGTTTCCGTTGACTTTTCTGCGGAGGCTGCTGCCGCAGCCCCCTCAGCGACCGAGACAGCAGCCGCCGCCGCTGCCGCTCTCGCCAAGAAGGAAGCTTACAAGAAGGAGAAAGAGGAGGCCAAATTAGATGACGCCAAGTTGATTGGTATTACGGTAGACAAGAGCAAGGACTTTTCCACTTGGTACTCGCAGATTGTTACCAAGAGTGAGATGTTGGACTACTATGACGTATCCGGCTGCTACATTTTGAGACCCAACTCTTACTTTGTTTGGGAAGAGATTCAGGACTGGTTCAACGCTCGTATAAGACGTATGGGCGTTAAGAACTCGTACTTCCCCATGTTTGTGTCCTCCAAGGTTTTGGAGAAGGAGAAGGACCACATTGAGGGTTTCGCGCCGGAGGTGGCGTGGGTCACTCGTGCTGGTAACTCTGAGTTGGATGAGCACATTGCCATTAGACCAACATCAGAGACTGTCATGTACCCGTACTATGCCAAGTGGATTAGGTCGCACAGAGACTTGCCCTTGAAATTGAACCAGTGGAACTCTGTTGTTCGTTGGGAGTTCAAGCACCCGCAACCCTTCTTGAGAACGAGAGAATTTTTATGGCAGGAAGGCCACACTGCTCACTTGACTAGAGAGGGCGCTTCGAAGGAGGTTGATCAAATTTTGGATTTGTATGCTGGTATCTACGAGGAGTTGTTGGCTGTGCCAGTCGTGAAGGGCAGAAAGACCGAAAACGAAAAGTTTGCTGGTGGTGATTACACCACTACCGTTGAGGGTTTTATTTCCGCTACTGGTAGAGGTATCCAGGGTGCCACTTCGCACCACTTGGGAACCAACTTTTCCAAAATGTTTAACATTTCAGTTGAAAGTCCCGAGGGCTCAGACAAGCCCAGAGTATTTGCTTTCCAAAACTCTTGGGGTTTGTCTACCCGCGTCATTGGTGTCATGGTTATGACTCACTCTGACAACAAGGGTTTGGTTTTGCCCCCGAGAGTCGCTCAGACCCAGGTTGTTGTTATTCCTGTGGGCTTGAACAGCAAGGCCACCGACGAGCAGAAGGACACTATTAACAAGGGTGCCGAAGACATTGAACGCAGATTGCAGGAGGCAGGTGTTAGAACTGTGGGTGACTACAGAGATATCTACTCTGCAGGATGGAAATTTGCAGACTCAGAATTGAAGGGTATTCCCGTGCGCTTGGAGTTTGGCCCCAAGGATTTGGCCCTGGGCCAAGTTCTCGCTGTCAGACGTGACAACGGTGCCAAGTACACTGTCAAGTTGGCAGAGTTGGAAACCCGCATTCCTGAAATTTTGGAAGAGATGCAAGCTGGCTTGTTGGCCAAGGCTCGCGAAGATTTCAACAAGCACCGTGTAGTTGTCGAGGACTGGAAGGATTTCGTTCCCACTTTAAACGCCAAGAATGTTATTCTTGCGCCTTGGTGTGGTGTTGCTGAGTGCGAGGACGAAATTAAGGACGCCTCTGCAAAGAAGGACTCTGGAGAAGACGAAGAAGTGGATGAGAAGGCCCCCTCCATGGGTGCTAAGTCATTGTGCATTCCTAACGAACAGCCCGCATTGAAAGAGGGCCAGTTGTGTGTTAGATGTGATAAGAAGGCCACTATGTACTGTATGTTTGGTAGATCGTACTAGTCGTTTATACTCTAATTACATGCGTTTTGTATACTATGCGTACTGGTTCCAAAAAGTCAGTTTGTCCATCTCACTCACTAGGTTTTGGCAAACGACTGTTGACCCGTTGCTGTCAATGTCCAAGTGGTAAATATGCGAAAGTTGCAACTTATCCTTAACATACAGCCAACATTTGCCAAAGTTTAAACCAACCTGCGCACGGCTGTGGCAGTCGTCTGAAAGACAGAACCTCGCTTGACCGTGCTCAATAATTGCCTGAGCAATATCAAGCTGAGGGTACGGCGTTGACCAGCCTTTGCGAAGTGCAGCTGAGTTGAGCTCAAACAAGCCGCCATACGCTGCAACCCGTTTTATGCACTGCAAGGCCAAGTCCCAAACTTCTGGCCAGTCGCTCTCCACATTAACTTCAGATACACGCTTCTGTGTGGTCGGATCCACCTCGTCTACAGGAGTAAATAGCCTTATCAAGTCAAAGTGGCCCACAACGTTAGGTTCAAGTGTAGATATCACCTTGTACAAGTGCTCAAAGTACGCTCCAAACAATGCTCTCGTAGTCCCTGTAGGTGTTGACGCTCGTGCTTGGAACCACAAATCCTGCGAGAAGTCTATGGGAATCCTGTTCACATAGTGGACAGATCCCACCATCATGTTTATCGCCTTGTAACCTTTAATGTGCGATGCAGCCTGAAGATGCGCCTCATCAATTCCTTCCACCTCAAACCCAACCAACACCTTCATTTTGCCCAGAGAACGATACTCCTCCTGTATCCGCGTAGCATGCGCTATGTACCGCTCAAAAGTCAGCGATAAGTCAGCCGTGCTCATGCTCTTCTCATGCTCCTCGGGGTACAAAAAGGCCTCCTCCAAGCGCGGCTGGTGCTCTGTAAGGCAGAAAACTTCAAACCCATTGCTAGCAGCCTGCTCAACCACTCCCTCCAACGTGTCTATAGCGTGCGACACGTAGTCACCGCTGTGGCTGTGGTGCGAGTGCATCGTGTAGCAAGGGTGGTTATTTTGAGATGGAGATTGGGTAATCAGCTATTATCATGACTCTACTCCAATTCAATGTGCACCGGTTCGTGGTCCGCAGAGCACGTCACCTCTTCGGGAGCGTGAGGTTCACGTCGCTGTTACCGCCTACTATCAAGCAGCTATTATCGGTCCCTCCCGCTCCCGGCACGCTAGTGACTGCGAGTGGCCATGTGAGGTCCGTACGCAGCTCCAAGAGTATTGGGTTTATGGACTTGTCGGACGGAACAGATTACAAGAACTTGAACGTGGTGTTGCGTGAAGCAAGTACTCCAGCCTTTCGTCTTGAGGTGGGCCAGAGTGTTCGCGTTCGGGGCAAATGGGTCGAGCTGACGGGAACGCAAGATTACGAGCTCCTTTTTGATCCTAGCGATTCGAGACATATACTAGAGGTGATTGGAACAGTTCCAGAGGGGTATCCCATCCAGAAGAAGGCTAGTTCATACTCTCATTTGCGTAATTTGCCAACCTTGCGTCATCGGACTGCCGCATTATCGTCGGTGCTTCGGTTCCGTTCACATATCGAGAGACGGCTTGGCGAGTTCTTTGGGGACAGAGACTTCGTCAAGGTCACTCCTCCATTGATAACGGCATCCGATTGCGAGGGAGCGGGCGAGCAATTTCGCGTTGACAGCCCAGGGGCCCTTGGCGGAGCGCCAGAAGATGCATTCTTTGGAAAGAATGCCTACCTCACAGTTTCGACTCAACTCCACTTGGAGGTTTTGGCACAGTCCTTAACTCGCGTTTGGACGCTCACACCATGCTTCCGTGCCGAGAATTCAAATACTAACCGCCATTTGAGCGAGTTTTGGATGTTAGAGGTTGAGATTTGCCATATAGACAGTCTCGCGCAATTGACGAGCTTTACAGAGGAGATGGTACGTTTTCTTGCTAGCGATTTGCAGCTGCGCAACAATGCTGCTAGCGACTTAATAGGATCTCGGTTTCTGAAGCTGGAAGTGAGTGAAATGCAGTCCCGCTGGAATTTACTTCTCGGGGACCAGCCTTGGCCAACCATAACCTACTCAGAAGCGATCGAAATCATTAATCGTGTCATGAACAAAGGGAGACTGAAAAACCGTCTTGCGTGGGGTGACTCTCTTCAAACTCCTCACGAGAAGTGGTTGGCTGCAGTTCATTTTAATTCTCCCGTCTTTATAACCGACTATCCTCGCGAGCAGAAACCCTTCTACATGCCTGCATCAGCAGAGAAAAATCCACACGGTGAAACAGTCGCATGCTACGATCTCGTTCTTCCTGATATTGGCGAGCTTGTGGGTGGCTCAATGAGAGAGCACAGACATGATGTTCTCTCAAGCGAGATGAAGTCTCGCGGCATGGACCCGACTGATATGGAGTGGTACTTGTCTACAAGAGAGAATGGAACCGTCCCTCATGGTGGTTTTGGGTTGGGTTTTGACCGTCTCTTGCAGTACTTGGGGGCAGTTGAGAATATCAGAGATGTAGCTGCGTTTCCACGAGCTCCACGCACCTGTTCGTGCTAGAGAAGGCATGAAAGAATGTATTCTCGCAGAAATACTTTTGTGGATCAAAAACAGCAGTATGAGAACCCCACCAACACACTACCGAGCAACATCCACCCTCTCCTGACCAATCCACCCTGACCAAAATGCAATACTAATCAATAGTTGAGTGGCCCTCAGCTTCCGGGGAAAGTCGTGCTTTCACCAACATTACATAATCACACAGGATATGAAAAATTGATGCTGGGTTCAATGTTGCTTGGCCACCCATCAACCACTACCACCACAGAATAAAATGGACCAGTTAAACGTTAAAGAGCAGCAAGAGTTTCAGCAGATCGTCGAGCAGAAGCAGATGAAGGACTTTATGAACTTGTATTCGAACTTGGTCTCAAGATGCTTCGACGACTGCGTTAATGATTTCACTTCGGCCAATTTGACTACCAAGGAGTCGTCATGTATCGCCAAGTGCTCCGAGAAGTTCTTGAAGCACAGCGAGCGTGTTGGCCAGAGATTTCAGGAGCAGAAGTATGTATAAAACGCTTTAAAATTCCGACTGATACTAACATTTTTAGTGCCTTGTTGATGCAGAACTTGCAGAACAACCGCTAAGAGCCACGCGTGCTAGCGTCTCGCTTGATGGCATTTCTAGTGTCCGGGTCCCCGCGGATCAGACTTGGTCTCCAAACAATCTCTTTGTATATACTCAAGCTACATAATACATGTATATTTCTTCTTATGTGAGTAATACTGATGCTCCCAAGCCGGATTTTTCATTTTTGATTAGACCATCTTAACAGGTTAGCTCGACAGAGAATACCAAGTAAAAGACTATCAATAGGAGAGTAGAAGACTAGCTTAGGTGGCACCAATACGTTTCTGGCGACCCGGGGGCGTGATGCACATTAAAGTTGTACATGCTCATTTGGAGAAAAACTAGCCAGCATCACAGCGGTAATGAGTGCTAGCGCGCTAGTACAGCAGCTGAATGAGATAGCGAGGATCCTAGTGGCAGCATCCGTTAACCAGTCGTTGAAGCGGCATTCTGGGTCTAACGGGGACAGCGTATGTTTCCCGTTGGACTATTTCTTGCGTGACTTGAACAAGCTTGTTCAGAATTACATTTCCAGGTTCAAGCCTAGCAGGAGCGTTCTTCTAGCGGTGGACAAGAGCAGGCTTATTTCACTTATCAACACATCATCCTTCTCGTCTTTTGTGCATATAGCAGATAATGAAGTTGTGGTTAGTACGGTCGCGGGACAGTATGAATCACAACTCAAGGAGATTGTGTCATCGGCGACTCTCAACTACTCTACGCTCTTGATCGAAAGTATCGAGGAGAAGCGCAAGGAGATAATTCTCGCAAGTAAGAAAGAGGAAGACGTTGAGGTGGCTGAGGAGGTTGAATCTCAAGACACAGAAGTCAAGACTGAATTGATCTTGGATGATGCAGGACATCCTACTTTACAAGGGAAGGGTGCGAACGTGGATGAGAACACAATCGCGGAGGAAATAAGAAGTAATGAAGGTTTGGAGGACAACGGAAGTGACGATACAACCAAAAGTGTAGGTCACGAAAGTGTGAGCGAGACTAAGAAGGAGAAGAATATTACCTTTGAAAGTAAAGTCAATGGAGCATCACCACATACCATGGCCCCAGAAGGGAGTACTAACGGCCCCTATTCCGAGAGGACTGGTTCTACGACGGAGTTCACCAAAACTACTACCCTTAAAGCATCACAGCCGGGTCTTCAGTCGGAGGAAGCTCTGGAGGCGCAGTTTGTAACAATTCCTGATAATGACGAGGTTGCAGGATCCGATGACCTGGCAGAAATCCAAGAAACGAACAAGAACAGGTGTCTGCAGCTGGAAGTACGAGAGGTGGAAGTGGAGAATGGATCGCCTGTTAGTGAGGAGTTGTCGGAAGTGGCGGATAGCCTGGTTCAAATAGAGAATGCGCGCGAGGTAGAAAAGTTGGCTCGGGTAGATGATCTGGGTGACTCTGCATTCAGTGGAGTAGATTCCGGTGGAGTGGAAGAGTTGGGTAGAGGGGGAGAGTCGGATGAAGTGGAGAGGGAAGCAGTGGAGGAAATGACCGAAGCTGAGAAGGTGCATGAAGTGGAGGAGATGAGCGAAGCAGAAAAGGAAGGAGGAAGCGACCAGTTAGATTGGATGGAAAAGCTGGATGTGAATACAAACACTCTTGGGCCCTCAGACGATTTTTATGCAAATACTCCTGGTAAGGTTGAGAAGAGAGAGAGTACAAGTGTAAATTTTGAAGTCGACTTGGATAAAGAATCCAAGAATAAAACAAGAAATATTGAGTCGCAGGAAAATCAGCAGGTAACGCATGATACTGTCGACGAAGGACAATACGCCTCCGAAGAACAGGAGGACGATAATGATGTACTGGAACCGCAAGAAAAAAATTCGATAATACAAAACTTGCAACCGGATGATTTAAACTCTAGGGGTGCTGCGTATGGAGAAGAAAACGTCTCTTCTGACACACAGACCTCGAAGTCAACCCCTACTAATGGCCTACCAGGCGTCAAGGCTGCCACTCATAGTCTCGATAATACTCCCAGTTTAGACCGGGACACGACTAGCTTTGGCGATGTTAAAGAAAGTATAGCTGTGGTAGCCAATTTAGGCAGGAAGACCTGCGACGGAGTGGCGGCCACGACCGACTCGAATTTAATCGAGTCTGTTCCGGCTATAGTTGTTAAGGCGCCACCAAAGGGCGAAACTGGATCAGATAACAAACCAGCGCAAAGTAAGCGCTCCATGTCACCGCAGGTTTCCGCACAACAAAATAAGCGGTTTCAGAGTCTTGCTACCAATCTCATCAATAGCATCCAAGAACACCGTTTCTCATCACCCTTTTTACAGGCTGTAAACAGGCGAGATGCACCTGACTACTACGAGGTGATACACGAGCCAAAAGACTTGAAGAATATACTAAAATTGGTCAAGCTGAAACAGGAACCCCCAGAATACCAGCTGATTAAACAGTTGGAAAGAGATATTATGCTCATGTTTGCGAATTGTATCATGTACAACAAGTCTGACGAAGACTTGATACAATTGACCATCAGCATGAGAGACGATGTGGTTAATACATTTAAAATGTTTGAAGAGGCGGAGCTGGAATTGAAGTAAACCAAATTATTGAAACAGGTATAGCATCATTACGACAGTCAAAGTTCCTTATTTATAGGTAAGTCTTCTCTAGTATATATGTTCAGACTTACCTTCAAACTGTAGCCGCCTATTGTAGCCTAATCAGCTTCGTAGTTTACGCCGTAGATGGATGTCGGAATAGGCCGAGTGTGCGGCACTGGAGGTCGAAAAACCGACTTTAGTACTTTAAATTTGCCTTCTTCCCAACATTGTACCGCCAACTTTTACCAGCACGCAAGATGACCAACTTTGTCAAGCAAGCGTCATTCGGCATTGCGTATTCTGATGCTAAGTTCACCAAGTGGCGTTCGTCCAGGACTGGTCTTCGAATTACGCATGTGAATAGGCCATCCCCGATGATTAAAGGCTTCTTCACTGTTGCGACGGAGATCACAAACGATACAGGTGCCCCGCATACACTTGAGCACTTGGTGTTTATGGGCTCAAATAAGTACCCTGAAGTCTCCTTGTTATCCAGTTTATCGAATAGGATGTACTCGCTGATTAATGCTTGGACGGCTCAGGATCAGACTGTGTACACTGTTGAATCTGCGGGATGGGACGCATTCAAGACCATTTTGCCTGTCTACTTGGAAGGAGTTTTGCATCCTCTTCTTCCTGAGGATGCGTATGTTACTGAGGTGTACCATATCGATGGCGAGGGAAAGGAAAGAGGTGTCGTTTTCAGTGAGATGCAAGCTTTAATGTTCACCCCCGAATTGATGTCAGATTATGCATTGGCGCAAGAGATTTTTCCTGCCGGGTCGGGCTATAGATCAGAAACTGGTGGAACGCATAAAGGGTTGCGTACCCTCACACTTGATGAGATTAAAAGATTTCATGCGAGCATGTACCGTCCTGATAATTTAGGACTCGTTATTTTAGGAACATTAGATGAGGATGAATTGATTCAAATTATGTCCAAGTTCGACGACGAATTACCGTCTTTACCGGAAAATCCCACCCAGAGACCATTTTTGGATACAGTTCCTATCGTGCCATTGAGCGAGACGATTGTAAGGGAAATCAATTTTCCCGAACAAGATGAATCTCAAGGTCAGGTTACAATTTCGTGGATCGGACCGGAGTTTTCAGGCTTGCAGAATAAACCTATTTTCGAGATTCTCAGTTTGTACTTCACGGATAGTCCAATTTCAATTTTTAACAAGGAATTAGTTGAAGTTGAGGAACCACTTGCTACGTCTATCGATCCATGGATCTCAAGTTATTCTCGTTACAAAGTTTCTTACCTGGGGATTGGAGTTCCAACAGAAAAATTGGCTGAATTCGACTCGGAGATTAAAAGGATCCTCGCAGAACAATCAAAGCCCGAAAACATTGACTTGGCTTACTTGGAACGCTTGATTTTGAGAGAAAAACTTGCAATGGTTTCAGACTTTGAAAAAAGTGGTTATCATTTCTATGATGTCTCCATAACTGAATCCATCTACGGAAATGTTGATGGGTCTGATTTGGAAAAGTTGATGAACTATGTGGACGTATTAGATTCTCTTTTGCACTGGGATGCCGTTCAATGGAGTTCTTTTGTGCGGGCCCAGTTTGTGGATAACCATTCTGGAACTTTGTTGTGCAAGCCTTCTCGGAAAATGCTCAAACAGAATAAAAAGGATCAGAAGAAGATTGAAGAAGATATTCAAGAGAAGTATGGTGAAGAAGGCTTGAAAAAATTAGGTGAAAAGTTGGAAAAAGCTCGGAAAGCAGTCAACTCTGATGTCGCAGAGGAAGTATTGGAGAAATTCGAGATACCAGATCCCTCCAAAATTGCATTTATTGATACAAAATCTTACTTGGTCAAAAATAATGGTGGAATTGTCGACATCGGCAGTAATGAATACATTAGCGACGATGCTTTGAGTCAAACTATTAAGCTGGATGCTCCTACAGACTTTCCGCTTTTTATGCACTTTGAGGAGTTCCAATCTCAATTTGCTACAATTAGCATCGTCATGCTGCTCCAAGATGTCGACCCGTCTCTTCTCAAGTACTTAGAAATTCTTGAGGATATATTTACCTTTTCGATCCAACTACCCGACAAATATATTCCCTATCAAGAAGTTATTTCTGAAATTGAAGATGACCTTATCGACTTCAGGTTAGGTACTGACTACAATGGTGGAAGATTCGAAGTAATTACAGTTCTGGTCGAATTTGAAGTAGCCAAATACTCTAAGGCTATTGAATGGTTGATTTCTGTATTGAAGTATCGTGTTTTTGAGGAGTCTAGAATTCGCGTTCTTGTTGAGAAAATAGTGAATTCATTGAACGAAATGAAGAGAGATGGCAATGAAATGGTTGTATCGTCCTTAAATAGACAAATATTCACCGATAAGTCGTTGAATAAAGCGTACGATTCGATCTACACTGAGTCATTTTACCGCGACCTCCAGAAGAAAATTGAGGAGGGAAAGTTTTCGGAAATTCAAGAGGATTTATTGAAGTTTTCTAAAAGCTTGTTTCAGCTTGAGAATATGAAAGTATTCGTCATAGGAGGTATTCAAAGCTTGTCAAATCCAGTTTCAACTTGGAGCAAATTCGTGAAGGAGTTCTCCAATGAAGGTTCAGAGGCTTCTATTCCATTTTCCAAATTTTTGCGTTCTCACCAATTGCAGTCTGACATCGGAAAATCTGGCAGCCAGCAAGCGTTCTTGACACAAGTACCAGCAGAAGAATCAACGTTCTTGTACGGGACCACCAAAATGCCAACCACCTACCTAGAAGATGATGTGGCGAAGATTCGGGTTGCGGCAACTGTTTTGGATGCAATGGAAGGGCCCTTGTGGAAAGCCGTTAGGGGGGTTGGATTGGCATATGGTGTGAATATGATTATCGATATTGAAGGCGGAATCTTAAAATTTATGATTTATCGAGCTGCAGATCTCAAAGCGTGCTGGATTAACTCTCAAAAAGTAGTTAACGGTTTTGCAGACAAATCTTCCAAAATCTCGCAAAACCAAGTTGACAGCGCGAGGGCGACTATTGTGACTAGCAGTACTTTGCGAGAACAGGATAGCACCAATGCAGCGATTGAAAAGATTAAGAAAAATGTGATACTGGGAGTTGGTCCACAGTACAAGAAGCATTACTTTGAGAAATTGAACCAAGTAACTATTGAGGATGTTTATTATGCAATAGAGAAGTACTTCAAGCCCCTTTTCGTGGCTGAAAGTTCTCTTGTATGTGTAAGTATTCCTTCAAAGAATGTCGCCGAGACAGAAGCATTTTTCAAAGAGTTAGGTTACAAGACGAATATTGAACAGGTGCAAGCTGACGCTGAAGGTGATTCTGACGAATCAGGTAGCGAAGATGAAGGATCTCAATCTGAAGGATCCTACTCTGAAGGATCCGAATCTGAAGGATCCCAATCTGAACTGGAAGAAGAAGATGAAAAATAGTGTTTAGTGAATGCATGTTTGAGAGCACGAGAACAGAGCAAATGACGAGAAAGAGGAGTTAGTAATATAACATGTAGAGATTCAGTGGGAAATTTTCCGTATTTAATGTTGTAAATCTAAGAGAAGTATGCTACCAAAGTTATTTATTACTGTCGCTGTCACGATGTTCTTATGTCTGTAGTTACAGTTTGCTTTGGACATATTATTATTTCATGTCCACGACCGCCGATACTATCTGCTCCATGACTTTGCTATGAAGCATCAAGGGGTCCGCATCAGTGTAGGGGAGCACCATCAATACTTCAAGAACTTTAAGTTGGCGGATTCGGTATGTGTAGAATCTTTGAGCAAAAAGTCAACGTACGTGCTAACCTTGTTGCAAACGCTTTGTTGGTCAACCATTGCAATTTTATTCCAAAAGTTCTTACTAGTGATACCCTTGCACGCAATCCACTTGGAAATGCTATGAAGCTGCAACTCCCAATCTCTCTCACCAAAGTCATACACCCCAGGTAAACCCAAATTTCTGCGGGTAAAGATGCCAAATGTGCCCGTCTTTGCATTATCCACGGGGTTGATTTTAGGTTTATGGATGTGCAAAAAGAAGACGTCGGGCATGGCATATTTGCCTTCTCCAGCTCTTGTTATCACTTCGCCAGTTAAGGGATCAACCACTTCCTTCAGGTTTTTGCCCATATACAGTTTAAACTCTTCCAACAAGCCTTGACTGTAGAGGTTTCCTTGGTGCGGCCAAGCGCGAGGGTCCATATGCTTGACATCAATCAACCAATCTTCCCAGTCAACAAAAAACTTGAGGTTTTGGATGGGGTCAAACTGAACAATAGTGGTTTCCATAAATGGGCCATCCTGCTTCACACCCTCGCGATAGCCAGCGAGCCAAGAGTCGTGGCGCACAATGTGATGGGGTTCTTCAAAAATGAGCAATGCGGGAACAAAGGTCTCACGATCGCCCTCTCCCGGCACTCCCTGAAAGAGAAGGTGGTAGTAAAAGCCGGGACCATAAATGTTATAATAAAGAGCCAACATAAAACTCTTAAAGTGGGCACGCTTAGAAAAAACCATCTGTCCAGTTTCAATGGTGATTGGAGACGGCATCCCCTCAAGGTCGTGGTATGCAATTTCGGTATCGCGGTTCTTGACAATATAGTCTTTCCAGTTCCAGTCGTTGGCGATACCGTCGCGGCGCACCGGCGCACCGGCTCTGAACCGCGCAATGTCATAATAGTACGGGCTGACACCCTTGTGCCAAATGTCTGGCCAGAGAATAAACTTCAGCGTCACATAAGGATCAGTGTAAAGGAGATCGTCGACATTCTTGATGGGCATATTGTCAGCATCAATGGTGACAATATTGTCAAATGACGAAAAGAGGAGCCCAAAAATCTTGAGCTGAAACTTGGTGAGAGAGAGCGACTCCAAGAGCTCCAGCCCAATCTCGCGCTCCACAACAATACAGCGAGCGTTAAACGTATTGGGTAGCAACTCCTCGCAAATCTGGGCATCGTACTCAGCTTCCGAGTTGATAACCAACTCGATAGGCAACTTCAGGCCCATTTCACGCATCTGGCCAATCGCCACGAGCGCCAGACCAAAGTATTCGCCACCGCCAGAAATGACAATGCCGTCGCCGCTAACAAACTCCTGCGGAGGTTCGCTGAGGCGTTTGAGTGCAGCGACAATGTCATCGTGCTTTTGCTGCAAATGCTTATGCTTGGCAGGTCCGAGCTTAATGTGGCCATCCAACAATCTCTTTTTAGACACTGGCGGCTCCTGGACGTCGCGGTAATACGTACCCGCCATCGGATTACCAATTTCTTCGCTAGTGAGCGGATCGCACGTTGGTCCGTGCGCCACCAAAAAGTCCTTAATGAGACCAGTGTAAAACTCTCTCCGGCGCTTCACCGATCCGGCAGCGCGGTACTCGCGGAGACGGTCAGCCGCATCCGCCGGAACCTCGTTATCCTCGCCCACATTCAACACCTTCATCACCGCCTCAAACTCCAAGCTCAGCTGGTGCTCCTTCGCATAACGCGCGATTAACGCATCATAGTCCAGGTACAGCACTCTGCGGGCCTCAAAGTACTGCTCCGTGTACGCCCGGTCGATGCTCTCCCGCAACTCCTGCTTGAAAACACTTGTAAAGTTCGTGCGCACCGCGCTTTGAAGCTCAACCGTGAAACGCGCGAGGTTGTCCCGCGCGATGCTGCGGCGGAGCTCGTCCAAGAGCTCCGCCAGCTTCGTCAACCGAAGCTCTTCGCTGAGACCGCTGAGAAACTCGGGGTGGTCCACCTCATCTGCAGCGTGTTCAAATGGCAGCGGATTTGTCCCCTCCTTGATTGAGTTTTGGAGAAGAATACTATTAAATATAAAAAAACAAATCACGAGCACCACCACGGCGTTGAGCGGCGACACGAGGCGCCGACACGATATCCCAAGAGGCATCGCGCTGTGTGTGTGTGTGTGTGTGTGTACGTTGATCGCTTGAAGCCCACTGATAAAAAGGGCTGCCATTTTGGGACAGGCACGACAGCAAGCCTCAGGCACCAACGAGGCGTCCAGCGATAGGACGGAACGGCCGCAACTGGCCGCGCCGTTGCATGCGTCCGGCGCCGTTCGCTCGCGCTAACTATGCCGCCCGCTGCAGCAGTGCCGCTGCGGGCGCTTGCAACTATAGCTGCCCCGTATGGCTCTGATAAAGCACATGTGTGACACAAAAGGACTAGGACTACAGGAGGCGGCGTTACTGTGCCTTAAAATAAGGCCAGGATTTCGCAGCCTAGGAAACGGTAGCCGGAACCGAGGAGGTGGTGGAGAGGAGTGGTGGCGAAGAGTGGTGGAGAGGAGGGGTGGAGGAGGGGGTGTAGTGGTGGAGGTGTGTGTGGAGTGGTGGAGGTATGTGAGGAGTGGTGGGCGGGTATACGAGTGCGTGCTCACAATCATGTCGGACAATAGGAAAAACTGCGCTGGGAATGACAACGCAAGTATTGCGTCATGAAACAATTGACTAGGAACACGGAAGACCCAAAAGGGGATCGGGAAGACTCCAAGTGCAGCGAGGAATCAAGAGGGTGAATGGGGGTCAGCAGGTATGGAAGGGGCCAAGGAAGAGCCAAGGAAGGGCCAAGGAAGGGCCAAGGCAGAGGAGGGGCGGAGCAGGGAGAACAAGGAGGTAGTTTGGGGATGAGAGGGAGGAGAGGGATGAGAGGGAGGAGAGGGATGAGAGGGAGGAGAGGGAGGAGAGGGATGAGAGGGAGGAGAGGGATGAGAGGGAGGAGTGGTGGGGAGTGGTGGGGAAATGACTGAATGACTGGATCTAGATGACTGATGGTGGTAATGAAAGTGGTGATGTAACGGTCAAAACGGACCTGCCTCGGGAATTGTGAAACAGTTTAACGAATGCGTGCTGGTCTGTGCTTAGTGGATGAATCAGTGAGCCTGCTACTGACGGGGATGAAGTACCAATATTTTGAGCAGGTACGCTTTTGTCACAGTTTTCGGTGGCGTCCTGTTTGATGAAACGTAGGTTTCTGCAGCGAAAGCATGATATAGTGGGAGCATATGGGTTGGATGAGGGCTGGAGGGCTGGGAAGATCTGTGAAGGGGATGGAGTGGGTGTAAGTTGGGGATTAGAGTGTAGGAGTTATGAGCTAGGGTGGGTCCATCGAATGTGTTCTGGTTGTCTCGGATTATTATGACACGTATTGGAGTGTGCTTTTCATCCAAGTTCCTATCATTTCACTGCTCGTATTTCTATTTCCACCACTTTTACTTTACTACTTGCACTGCTTCCAACTTTGAACTTTGAACTTCAACACTCACTACTTCCACTGCTTCTCATATTTACTGCCCTCTTTCAAACTCCCTTTGTTTGAGCCAGTGTACCTCGCATTGGCCCGCTCAAGAGTCTCAGACTAGTGTGGCGCGTGGGTGCAGAGAATATAAAATATTAAACCCAAAAAAGACAACACCGGCGCTGCATACGGCAGTGAAGTCTGCTGATCGCGGTGTGCGTATGTGGGCGTGCGTGACGGTACGCAGAGGTGCATGTTGTGTGATGGTGCGATGGTGACTGCGCAACAGTGAAGACGCGACAGAATGGCTGACGAGTGCTACAACAGTGAAGATGCGACATGATGGATGACGAACGGAAGTAGGGAAAGTAGGGAGGGGGCAGGGAAGTAGCAAAGGAAGTAGCGACTCTGATTGAGTATGATGTTGCAGAATAAAGTGGATAGGGGAGTAGTGAGGGATATAGTGTGTGAAAGGGCGTAAAGTAGATATAGCATGAGTGAATGAGGATGTAGGATTCGTATGTGGGATTTACAGTTAAATAATTATGATGATTGGTTGTTGATGATGATTGGTTGTTGATGATGATTGGTGATGATTGATTGATGATGGTGATAATGATTGATGATGAAGAAGTGAGAGACCAACCTAGGAGTAAGATTGGCGAGGACGCTTATGAGGCATGGGGATGCCAGATAGGGAACGGTTGATGGCGGATAAAAAGTATCTAAATCACGCGTAATAATCGGGTCCGGGAGGATTAATAGGGGAGCACCGACGGAGAAGGCTGGAAAGCAGACGCGAAAAGTGATGCAATGCAATATCGCGTCCAGTCTGATACTGATGGTGTGCAGGTTGTTTGTATAGGTTATTTTGTGGGTGGGGGACGGGGCGACGATGAGAGGGTCGTGAGGTGGTGGGGTGCAGTACGCGTTTGTGAGTGGAGATCCTGTTCGTAATCATTCGTCCTTTACGCTCGGCAACCGTACCCTGGAGTGTTCAACAGAGTATTCTGCAGATACGTGTGGCCTCTCGTATAGACGCGTAGTACAGTGCTTGACCCTTCTTTGACTTTGTGTTGCTAGTACGGCACAAGTACGAGAGTAGGTATGGGGCAGGTAAAGGTAAGGTATGGGGGAGGTAAAGGTAAGGTATGGGGCTGGTCTGTCCAGGCCTACAATAGTGTGCATTTGTAATGGCGGTAAAGTTCCTACACGAGAACATCAGTTTAGTCAGGAAAAGTACGCGAGTAACCACAAACGACCAGTAAGGTACCAAAAGTGCAACCATCAAGGTACCAGCAAACAAACCGCCCCAATCCTCTAACCAACTAGCCAACGTATACGCCGCAGAGGAGCTCAGGGACCACAGCCCAGGGACGCCAAACAAGTCTACATATTTCCCATGCACATACTGGTCCAACCAGAACCAGAACAGACCAGAACCAGAACAGACCAGAACAGACCAGACGGGAAGACCACAAAATATCCACACCAAATAATCAACAACCAAATAATCAACGTTATTAACGGGTAACAAATGCACCATCCCTGGCACGTGCTGCATGGCACCGCCAAAGGCACCAAAGCACAAACCGAAGCAAGGCGAAGGAAAAACCCACACAAACACACAAACCACAGCGATCCGAAGGCACAAGCCAGCCGTGGCTAAGCATTCCGCCCCCCTTTTCTAACCTACAACAATCCCAAGCACGTGCGTCTTGTCTGCGTATTCGCTCTTGCCTCCTACTTGTACTCCTACTTGTACTCCTCCTTGTACTCCTACTTGTACTCCTCCTTGTACTCCTACTTGTACTCCTACTCCTACTTGTACTCCTACTCCTACTTGACTCTCACCACTCTTCACCCTCACATCCTCCTACTCCGCAATCCCGCGCTAGTCCCTCCTCCTCCTCCACCCTCCCCACAAACAAACACTTCCTTCCCCACGATTCTGCCGGAGTATTCAAGCCTCGTCCTATCCGTCCCGTCAGGTCTCGTAACCACGCCCTCCAATCACCATCCACCATTACAAATCAACGTGACCGGTCATGGCCAATATTTGTTCCAGTCAGCCATTTCTCAGCCATTTCCGGCAGCCATCCATTGGGCCCAGACCCCACACACACAGATACACACACAGCTACACACAGCTACACACAGCTACACACAGTTACACACAGCTACACCTCTCCCACTCTCCCTCACATCCACCCGGTCTCACCCTACTTCAGTCGCCAACTCTAAACTCTATCGCTCCTGTTTTCTCCGGCGCACAGCGCCAAAGTCATGGTCCACACTCGGCACCGCCCGAACTGACAGTCACTGACCCGACTTTAAAGCTTCTAGCTTCACTAAAGCTTCCGCTAAAGCATATTTGGCCCTATGTGCAGTCAGCACCGCCCCCAGCCACCCTACGCCGCTATCCAGCAAGCTGCCCAGCACGCCGGCCCCTACGTCTTATCGCTCCAGCGCTGCTGGCCCCCGCGCAATCATGCCGCCAATGTTCGTTTTACTCGTTCCACGACTCTCCACAATCCCAGCGGCGCCGGACTTGCGGCCGCTGTGCCGCCAGCACGCCAGCACGCCAGCACGCCAGCTCTGCCGCGCTGCTTCGCCAGCTCCGCCGCGCTGCTTCGCCCGTCTGCCGCGCTGCTTCGTTCGTCGCAGCGTGCCGCCGAAGCGCCGCTCCGCCCGTCGCCAGCAAGGGTGATTTTAGTCGGTTGGTTGCGTGCGATTTTTTTCTCACTGGCCGCCAAACGCCCGCCCACATTTCTTCCCAGGAGCACCGCTTGCCGCCACCACACACGCTGCGACCTTCACGAGGCCGCACGACGTCCCACTGTTTCCAGCCGAGCTGCTTACTGACGGTGCGCCGCCGCTGGCGGCGCCCCCGCACAAGTCGCCGATGCTGTCGGTGTCGTCGCCCATGCTGCTGCTGTCGGAGATGCTGGTTGGCGACGCCGGCCACGGTACCGAGACCAAGACGCTGAGCGCGGAGTCCGGACGAGCGCTGCGTCTGCTGTCGCTCGGCACCCAGCCTATACCCAAGAAGTCGCAGCAGATCAAGACCGACAAGCCCCGACCACACATGTGTCTGGTGTGCACGCGCGCGTTTGCACGGTTAGAACACTTGAAGCGCCACGAGCGCTCGCACACGAACGAGAAGCCGTACCAGTGTGCGACGTGCGGACGCTGCTTTGCACGCCGAGACTTGGTGCTCCGGCACCAGCAAAAGCTACACCTCAACCTCCCCAACATTATGCGGCGTGGGTCCGCCAAGGATGCTGACTGCAACGAGCACATTAATGTTTTGGTGAACAACACCGCCGCCAACGTTCCGTTGGCGGGCGACAGCGGCGGCGCGCTGAGCGCGGAGTCGCAGGCACAGTTGTACCTGCCGCCCAAGAGCAATGACTTTTTCTCCAAGGCGGCGCCCCAGTTTCGCACTGCCCTCTTTGGACCAGAGAAGCGCCACAATAGCGTGTCGCTGACGGGTTCTGGCGTGGGCACGGGTTCTAGCGTGGGCGCGCCGACGGGTCGCACGACGCACACGCCGCCGCCACATAGTCTCGGGCCGCAAGCGCATAATCTCTATGCCCAGCACCGCAACTCGCTACCGCTGTATATCGACTCGGCGTTGCTCGCGGAGCGGGTAGGGCCCACTCCTGGCAGCGCCTTGGCCCGCAGCATGCACGACCGCCATGTCTCGATGTCGTCGCAGTCACACTCACAAACGCACTCGCAAGTTCACTCGCGCTCGCAGTCGCAGTCGCAGGCGCCCTCGGCCGCGACCGCTGCCACCGCAAATATCGACTATGGCTCGCCAGAAATTTTGGGTGCCGACTTGGGACTGCGCGGCACGCTTCTTTCGAGCTTTGACTTGCAGGCGCTCGGGGTCGACTGGGGCGGCGTGGACAATTTGTCCTCGCTGTATGCAAACATGACGGCCAAGCAAAAGTCAATCAAGAACTTGCAGCAGTACTTTACGGAGAACTTTCCCACGCACACTTTGTCCGACGGCAAGCCGTTCGTCTCAGAGTCACCAAATTTCAGCACCATGACGTTTGAAGAGTTGAAGAGCATCGCATCCAGCGCTAAACTCAATTTGATGTCAGCGCGCGCCAAGGACGATGCCGAGGTGCTCACATCACTTCAGTTTCACGACCCCTCTCATCCTCACCACCTCCGCGGCACCACACCGTATGGGTACGGTCTTGAGCCGCCCAATGACACCGACTTGCAACAATTTTTGACCAAGGCTAACAAGGACTCGCCGTTGACGTTGGACCAGCTGGCCATACCGCGAAAAAAGAGTCTGCAGTTTCCTCAGGCTCCAGGCAGTAAGAAGATTCGGTTGAGTGAGGGCGACAACAAGACTGTGCACCAGCTGGTGCCTGCTGACGACGAGTGGCTCCAAGATATAATCAGTACGCCGCTCGACTCGCATTACCCTGCACCCTCGCACCATGTCGGGTTCATTGAGGCACCGTCCTTGTTATCGTCACCCAAAATACCCTTCCAAACTAGCAAAACGGATCCAAAAGATCAGCCCCTTGGATCTCCAAATGAGTTGTCGTCGCTATTCCGCTCGCGCCAAATTGACTTGATCAAGCGTATGTGCTCTAGCACAAACTTGGCCACTTTGGCTCATCAAGAACCGACTAATTTTGACGATGTGGGGCTTAACTTTGAATTTGCCTTTGACGCTTCGGAGTTGGCTGGAGATAAATTTACGTTTTTTAACGATGGACTACGCAACCGCATTCTCCAAATGAGCAATTTGGAGGATAAGCAGTTTCCGTCGTGTACAGACTTGAATAACTATATGCGCTTGTACTCATTGGAGTTTAACCGCTACTTTCCATTTATTCACTTGCCTACACTCAAGAAGCCGCAAGAAAACATTGAGAATATCCCTCTTTTGTTATCAATGACAGCTATTGGTGCATTATATTCGTATCACGACTGTAATACCATTTTGTTGTTTAACCTTTCCAAGTTTCACATTCAAAAGTTTTTTGAAAAGGAGATTACATTGGATAACTTGCATTTCAAAAAGGTGCCTGTGATGGCCCACCAGTGCCTCGTGTTGCACATTTATATATCCATGTTTTTGAATGAAGCCAATATGGTGGATGTCACCTCAAGACAAATGAAATCCATGATTGGCTTGATCAAATCCACCTATTTTAACGAATTGCAAGAGCAGTACTTTTCTCCTCCCGATGGCATGATGAAGCTAGCAGAATTAATGCGGAAAGATCAGGCCGATGCCAAGATGATTAAGAATAATTTTGATTATTTTATCACGGCGCAGTCACGTATCCGCACTATTCAGGTGTTTTTCCTCTTGCAGACATTTAGAGCTACAGTCATTGGTGCGCCAATGTATTTGGACCTGAGTGAATTAAAGAGTGGAAACTATTGTTGTATGGAGGCATTATGGCTGTGCGAGTCTGCCTCTGAGTGGGCGAATGCCTTGCCAGCCTTTGTGTCGACCTGGCTGTTGACTTCCTTGAGCAATGGCCCAAGTACCAGTTTGATGGTTGAAATGTTAAACGACAATACCAATACCAAGTGTGACAGCGTTTCGTTATCTTTTAATAACTTGTTGACGATGTTAATGTATGTACATCAACAGATACAGCACAAGGTACTGGGAATGCCGGAGCCATTTAACTTATTAACTTGGAAGTTGACGCACAAACCGCAGTTAGAGCTTTTGATTAAGTCCTGGGAGCAGGTCTTCACTAAGATGCACGGCGTGTTGACGATTGATTCGAGCAACCGCTATTTGTTGAATGTTCACAATGAGTTAAAGTTGATCTTTCCGCTCTATTTGTTGGCTAAAATCAAGATGTGGGTGAATGTTAACCCATTTACGGCACCCGCTATTAATAAAGACTGGGCATTGATGAACACTCAGTTAAATTTGCTTAGGAGACAAGAGTCCAATCATGAAAGCTGCAAGCAAAGTCTTCCCCACTGTATTGATTTCCTCAAGCTTTGGGTCTACAATATCGAGACTATTAGTTACGATTTGAAGGAAACATCGTTGAGAAGTCCGGTATTTTTCATAATATGCGTGTTTGTCGCAACGTTGGTATTTTCTAACTACATGGAGCACTTAGAAGAACGTGCCAGACAGCATGGTAACGTATTGTCTGACACGGAGCTCTTATTGTGGATTGACTGTCAAAATGTCGTCTTGATGGTGGAAAAGTCACTCAGTCCAATTTCCGCTTCATCATTTTCAGATATTTTAACCAAACAAGCTGACGGCGCCTTTAGTTCCATTAAGGATGATGATGGTCTCATGCGTGTCCGTACACTTGTGCAAGAGAAGGAGGCCATCGAGATTAGTTTACTACTCAACGAAAGCAATGGAAATGACAAGGTTTCTGGTGCGGCAAAAGAATCCGAACGCATTGTTCTGGAAATTAAGCGCGAAGTGATCAACCTGAGACTTTCTATCAAGTCTTTATACTTGGGAATTCGCATTTTAGCTGACGCACCGGTGTGGCCAATTGCTATGGGACTTGCAGAGGCATTGAAGTACCGGGCGGCTCATTTGACAGGCACATCCACAAAAATCTAATAATGTTAGTGTATTTTAAATATCTCGATATAAATATAAGCTACGGGATATGGATGAAACCCCACCCCTCGTAGACTTTTAGCATCAGCAAAACGTATTACTCTCACTGAGAGTAGAAGCCCTGCTGTTCGAGATAGGTGGTGATGTCCAAGAGCTCCTTCACCAAGTCAGAGCCAGCCAGGACGGCAAACTCGCCATTTGAAGGGTTGGCCTCGCCACCCCACTTGACCAGCAATACGTTTCCAGCGCCCACGGTCTTGGTAATCTCGGCAATGTCGGAAGAAGCAATGATAACCGCCAGACCAGCCTTGACGAGCTCGTTAACCAAAAAGGCCGAGGTGTCAGGCGCAATCTTGGAGACGCGGCGACCACCAGTGTACTGGTTCAATGTAGACTGCAACGCAAAGCCCAAGTGCTCCAGCTGGCTCTTGTCGCCGTCAATGACAACGACAAATCCCTGCTTAGAGCGAGGGGGGTTAGACTCGCGCAAAATCTGCACCACCTCGGGGTACGAGAACCAGCTCGGGATCTCCTCTCCGGTACGCAAACGGTTGCGCAACTCGGTACCGGAGATGTTGGCGGTCTTAACTTTGGAGGTGTCAATTGTGTCAATAGGAGCGTAGCGGTCCTCTTCTGGAAGGTATGTCACCATGCGGAAAGGCACGATAGAGATTGGTAACTCGTCCTTGTGCGTGGCCAAGAGCTCTTGGGCATCATAAGGCCCGTAAAACTCCACACCCTTGGAGTTGGAGCCTGGTCCAGCGTGGTCACGTCCAACAATAAAGTGGTCGACACCGTAGTTGGTTCTAATCAAGGCGTGCCACAATGCCTCGCGGTCACCTCCCATGCGCATAGCGAGCGGCAACAACGAAAGGGTTGCGGTGCCCTCGGGAAACTTTTTGAGAATCTGCTGGTACACCTTGACTCTTGTGTGGTGGTCAATGTCGCCCGGCTTGGTCAAGCCAACGACGGGGTGGACCAAGATGCGTGCAGAGTTTGCTTCCGGTCTCGCTGCAATCTCGGCAGCGGCTCTCACTGTGAGTTCGCGATGAGCACGGTGCATGGGGTTGCGGGTCTGGAACGCAACCACGTGGTCAGACGGGCCCAGGCTAGTCGCGGCAAGCTCCTCGCGCAACTGCAGCGGCGTCTTGCGAAGCGCAACGTAGTCGTAGTGGCGTGGAAGCGCGATGGCGGAGAGGCTACCGCCAAGGTACGTGTCCTGCACCGATTCTGTCAAGTAGCGCACGGCTGGATGTTCCGGGTCTCCGCGAAACACCTTGAGTGCCTCCTCCAGCTTGTTCGGCTGGTAGACGGACTCAATCAGGAGGATCGCGAGCGGCGCGTTGTCGCGCAAGTCGCGGAGCACGACACGAGCTCCCGGCGCAAGCAGCAACAGCGAAACGGTGGACCCCGCAACGTCAAGGGTAATAGGCATGGGCCACAACAATCCCTTGCCGTTCACGGGGTTCTTCACGGACGTCAAGCGCGACTCGCTAACAACACTGAGGTAGTCGTCCTCGTTCAAGAAACCGGTCAAGGGCGAGAACCCGCCATTGAGAATAAGCTCCAAGTCGCACAACTGGCGCTCTGTCAACGTGATGGACGGCAAGCTGGCCGCTTCCGCAAGCAACTCGGCCTGCTTAGGTGCATCGCGCGCCACCAAGTCGTTTAAGGACCCGCCGTGGGGAGTAGGGATAGGCATGGTGGGTGAAGGCTCTGTAGCGTCCAGACCCAGCCCACTTGCCCGGCTTTATGTCATTGATCCCATCATGACATCACACGTGATGTGGCTAAATTTTGCACCCAACGATGAAACGGGCGGCGGCAACGAGCCGCGCTCCCAGCGCGGCTGAGCCCCGACGGACGACGACGAACGCGAACGAGCAAACAGAGAGACTCACAACGTGCACAGGAAGGGATTCTGGCTATGTTATATGTCACGTGATATACGTGTAACTCCATCGCAACCGCATCGCAACCGCATCACAGCCACATCACAACCACCACCACCATCGCCATCACCGCCTATTACTAATCACCACCCCCATCTCTAACCTCCCCACTACCTCACCACGCCTGTGCCACTCTCACCAACCGGCTATTCCTGAGCTTTGAAGCAAGTTGAAAAAGCTGACATACTCACGTGATTGTCCCTGGCAGCCTCGCTTACTCATCCTTACTTCGCCCCTAGCTCCATCCGGGGATTTACTACACTTCGCTTCACCCTTCCTGGCTTCGCCAAGTCTAGAAGTTCCGTTTGGCTTCACCTCATCTTACCGTCCTGGTGTCTCCCGTCTCCCACCCGTATCTCCCTATCTCCTATCTCCCAATCTCTCTATCTCCCATCTCCTCCTCGCTCCCCTCCCTCTTTCTCTTGTCTTTGTGTCTTTCCTTCTTTCTTCTCTCTTTCCTCCCCCTCCGACTCCCCTTGTCCCCTTCCATCCCCTCCCGCTCCATCCTTCCTTCCTTCCTTCCTCACCACGGCTCGCTTCGCCGAATCTTCGCCGGTCCGGCAATGCACGTGCTACGAACAGGGTTCACTATTCCGCCCGCCCGCTTGCTCCGGTTCGCTCAACCCAACAGCCCAACACCCCGAATTTCGCCCGGACGAGACCACTCCGAATTGCTGTTGCTGCTTCCACCGCCGTCTGATTGCGATGCCGCCGTCATTGCGACCGCCGCTGCTCGCGCTCGCTGCCGCCGGTCGCTGCTCGGTCTCGCCGCCGGCAGCGACACTGATCTACGCCTCCCAGGTCGTTACATAATCTTTTTGGACGGGACACACCCACATGTATAAAAGGAGAGCAACCGCCGCCCAGCCGTGGCGACGGCGTAACTCACAATGTCTGCTCCATCGTACGTACCCCAGCCGCCCGCCCGCAATTGCCATGTTCTTGGCGGCCGCGGCGGTTAGTCTCCCCGCTACTCCCTTTTTTACTTGCTCCCCCTTTGACCGAGGCTCCGTGGACCGCATCGGCCTCGGAAGTTGTTGTCTCCGGCGCAGGACACCTGAGCTGGTTAAGATGCGCGCGCACCCCAGGTTTTGTGGGGGTGTGATCGGTCCGATGTCAGCAGCAGGAAGATTGGGATTGGTGCAATCGCACTTGTCCGGTACTAACAGCGGCAGTGGTGATATTGGATTGATTGGCTTGGCCGTAATGGGCCAGAACCTCATCTTGAACGCGGCCGACCACGGTTTCACCGTGGTGGCGTACAACCGTACGGTGAACAAGGTTGACGCGTTCTTGGAGAATGAGGCCAAGGGCAAGTCCATCATTGGTGCTCGCCTGATTGAGGAGTTGGTGGCCAACTTGAAGCGTCCCAGACGTATTATTCTCTTGGTGAAGGCCGGTAAGCCCGTGGACGACTTTATCGCCCAGTTGCTTCCTCACTTGGAAAAGGGCGACATCATCATTGACGGTGGAAACTCGCACTTTCCCGACTCGAACCGCCGCTACGCTGAGTTGGAGAAGCAGGGTATCTTGTTTGTCGGCTCTGGTGTGTCTGGCGGTGAAGAGGGTGCGCGTTACGGTCCCTCCTTGATGCCTGGTGGCCACAAGGACGCCTGGCCCCACATTAAGGACATTTTCCAGTCCATTGCCGCCAAGGCTGACGGCGAGCCCTGCTGTGACTGGGTCGGTGACGCTGGCCTGGGTCACTATGTCAAGATGGTCCACAATGGTATCGAGTACGGTGACATGCAGTTGATTTGTGAGGCGTACGACTTGATGAAGCGCGTGGGTGGCTTCCTGAACAAGGAGATTGGTGACGTTTTCACTCAGTGGAACAAGGGTGTCTTGGACTCCTTCCTCATTGAGATTACCCGCGACATTCTCTACTACAACGACCCTGCCGATGGCAAGCCACTCTTGGAGAAGATCTTGGACCTGGCTGGCCAAAAAGGTACCGGTAAGTGGACCGCCATCAATGCCCTCGACTTGGGTATGCCCGTCACCTTGATTGGTGAGGCTGTGTTCTCGCGCTGTCTCTCGGCCTTGAAGGACGAGCGTGTGCGCGCCAGCACCTTGCTTGAGGGCCCCGCCCAGACCAGCGCCATTGCCGACAAGAAGGAGTTTATCGACAACTTGGAGCAGGCCCTTTACGCCTCAAAGATTATCTCTTATGCCCAGGGCTTTATGTTGATTAGGGAGGCCGCCAAGGAGTACAACTGGAAGTTGAACAACCCCGCTATCGCCTTGATGTGGAGAGGTGGATGCATTATCCGCTCAGTGTTTTTGGGTGAAATCACCTCCGCCTACCGCGAGAACCCCGACTTGGAGAACTTGTTGTTCCACCCCTTCTTCAACCAGGCTATTGCCAAGGCCCAGAAGGGTTGGAGATCCACTATCGGCAAGGCTGTTGAGGCCGGTATTCCTGTCCCTGCCTTCCTGACCGCCTTGTCCTTCTACGACGGCTACAGATCTGCCAAGTTGCCCGCCAACTTGTTGCAGGCGCAGAGAGACTACTTTGGCGCACACACCTTCAAGGTGTTGCCCGGTGAGGAGAATGAGACTTTGAAGGGTGACTGGATCCACATCAACTGGACCGGTAAGGGTGGTAACGTCTCCGCCTCCACCTACGACGCTTAGGCATGTTGCCAAATGCTATTTTTTTATACTCTCTCGATTCTAAAATTAGTACATGGGCACTTGCTTCAAAGTATTGGATGCATATTCTAATATACTGACTTTGGCCTCGTATTAATGACTGAATATAGCCTAGTATAAATGAATGACCGATTAAAGCGGAACCTCGTAGCCCAATGCCATGCTAATGATCAAGTACAAGTTTAACGATGTGATGAAACCCCAAACCGCCACAGCTGCAGTTGCTGCAATGGGGCCATTACTAAAGTCTTTGTACCCCTTCACTCTATAATTATCAACTTCGTCGTCCACCAGCGCAGTGTAAGTAGCTTGACGTGGGCTCTCCAGTGGGCTTGTTGTTGGGTGCTGGACTGATGAAGACCCCAGCCGGTGCTGATTGTACTCAAAATCCACTGGGCGCAAGGTCGGCGCCTGGTTGCCTAGTAAGAGACTCTGTTCTAATGTATTAGTCTCCATTTCCTCCTCATTCTCTTCCCACCCAGCACACGGATGAGAGTTCCGCAAGTCCTGAAGGCGTATTGCCGGCTCGCTGCTCTTGAAGCGCTGAGGCGGGGTGCCAGGTTGCAGCCTTGCTGCAATTTCACTGGCATGCAATTCCTCTTCCATAAGATCTGTATCAAAATCAATGTGCTCATCACCATCTCGCGCGTAAATGGGCACACGCATAATTGATTTGGAGCAGGTAAACCAAATTAATGGTGCTGTTACAAATGGCAAGAGAATAGAGAGCACAACCTGACTGGCATTGAGCGTTCTTGCCAAGCCCTCGCGCCCCGCAAAGCTTACCACCACAACACATGGCATGATAGCCAACCCACGCGTTACCAACCTCCGTGTTACAGGCGACAAACTCAATGCTAAGAACCCCTCCGCAACCATTTGGCCCGCCAATGTGCACACTACACCGGCACTCTGACCGGAGCAGAGTAATGCGAGTGCAAATACAAAGCCTGCTGTAGGGGAAAGGTGGTCGCTTAATAAGTGGTAGATGGTGAACAAGTCTGCGTTCTCGGGCCCTTCAGAGTCCGAGTCGGAGTCGGTAAGATCACCCGAGCTGGCCCGAGCCAACAACTTGGCGAATACACCCTTTCCGCTAGATGTGCCTGGGTTTAAAGTGGCTCCTGCGACAATCAAAATGGCTGCGTTTACAAACAACGCAACCGTAAAGAGCGATATAACCAATTCCACAATAGTGTAGTTCATGGTGTCGTGAATGGCGTGGATCGATGGGCGGTAGCTGTCATCTTCTGGTTCCAGAGCTGGCAGTTCGTGCTCTTCGCTACCAAGTAAAGGTGCATCTGCAATGTCCAGCTGTTTTTTGTTAGGTGTAAAGTAACCGTGCTTCACATCATAATCCCTCAAGCGCGACTGAACCAAGCCTGAGCCCAAGTAAAGCGAATGCGGCATAACTGTCGCACCTAAAATCGCGAGGCTGAGAAAGAGCCCATTACCTCCCTTACGCTCCTCCATATCAACCACCAGCTCGTTAGGCAAGAATCCTCTGATCACCTCCCACACGTTGAATTTGATACCTTCATCGTGCGATACCTGATAAAGTTCTATAGCAAAGCATACAACTGTTGCTGCCACCAAGAGCGATACAAATGTCTCGAATATGCGAATAAACAAAAGCGGTCCATTCGGTCTGTACGCCATTAAAACCACCAAAACATCAACAACGGTCACCAAGACGCCCGCCATCAACGGAAGCTTAAAGAGAATGTTAAGCGCTATAGCCGTACCTACCACCTCTGCCAAGTCGGTTGCAATGATGGCAATCTCTGCCAAAACGTAAATAATGATGTTGGTCTTGAACGAAAGGTTTGCCCGACAATTTGCTGCCAAATCAAGCCCTGTCACCGCCCCGAGCTTTGCTGCGAGCACCTGGAGAAAGATTGCCAAGCAGTTGGAGAGCAAAATGGAGAACAACAAGTTGTAGCGGTACGCCAGGCCTGCTGCCACCGCAGTAGAGTAGTTTCCAGGGTCCATATACGCCACACTCACCATAAGGCCTGGCCCAATAAAGCGAGAGTACTTCTTCAACACGGACATGAGCTGCTTGGCCCAGCCCTGCATATGTCGGAAACCCATTTTGTTGCGTCGCTACCCCAGTCTTACGCGAGTAGTCTAGTGACGAAGGTATTGCTCAATGGTAAACTTGAAATTTAGTCATGTGATCATTAACACGTGTAGGTCACGCTATATTCATGTGACTTTCATCACGCCGTTTACACGTGCACCCGGGGGGGTTGCGTCCGACAACCGGAAGTACAGGTCCGCTACAGTGATGGTCAACACGATGAGAGCAGTGTCGGCTGGGAGAGCTAGCTTGCGGGCGCGTGTATCGCGTGTAGCGAGTGCAGCAATGCATCAGTCTAGCCGTGTTGGTGCGGCCTCGGTGTTCAACATGCCTGCGATGTCTCCCACAATGACTGAGGGAGGCGTAGTGCTGTGGAAGTACAAGGCTGGAGAAGCCTTCAGCTCTGGCGACGTATTGTTGGAAGTCGAGACCGACAAGGCAACGATTGACGTTGAAGCGACTGACGACGGAGTCATGTGGGAGATTCTCGAGCAGGATGGGGCCAAAGGCATTCCTGTGGGAAAGCCAATTGCATTCCTTGCAGAGCAGGGTGACGACTTGGCGACATTAGAGAAGCCCAAGATTGAGGAGGCGCCTCAGAAGAAGGAGGAACCTAAACAAGAGAAGCCCAAGGAAGAGAAGCCCAAGGAAGAGGCGCCTACAAAAACGGAGATAGCCTCAAAGCCAGCTTCCGCGTCTGTCTTATCACCAGCCAACAAACTGCAAAAGTTGTTGCCTCTGGTAGAACTACTCCTCCACAAACACCACATCTCAGCCGAAGACGCGTTCAGCAAGATTCCCGCGTCCGGTCGCAATGGTCGCTTGCTCAAGGGCGATGTTTTGGCCCACATTGGCAAGATCCCGTCTAGCGCCGTTGAGTCGGTAGCGGACTACCTCCACCGCCGCGAGCACTTAGACTTGTCCCAGGTAAAGCTTGCTACGCCCGAGGAGCTGCGCAAGTTGCAGCAGATTGAAGAACCAGCCGCCGATGCGGCCGCAGCCGCGTCCGCGCCCGCCGCCCCTCCTAAACCAACCAATATCGTGTCGGTATCGCTCCGCGCCGCATTGCAGGAGGGAATGACGGAGGCAGGCTTCGCCCATTCGTTCGAGAAAGCAGTTTCCGCGGCGATACGGCACACGTACGCGCGCCAGTACCCCCAGTACGCACACTCCCCCCTGGCCGCGCCTCTGCTGGACCCGTTTGACGATCTCCTCAAGCCCCCTGTGTCTGCCAACCGGTTTGAGGTCTACGGCATTACCTACACCCTCACACGTGCCGCCGCCGCACCCAGTGCCATCGACGCGTTTGATGACGTGTTGGGACTCGCTCCCGCTCCCGTCGCAGCCCCCGCGGAACCACCTACTCTGATTGGCGTGTCATTCAAGATCAAGATTGACCCCAAAGTAGCTGACTCGACCCAGTTCGTCGACGCGTTCGAGCAGACATTGCTCACACAGATCCCTGCGCACGCCTTGACCGTCCAGCACTAGCCAACATCATCACCACCATCACCATCACCATCAACGTTGCCTTTCCATAACTGTAGCAGTAGCGATGCCTTAAAATAAATGGACCCTGACGTTTTGACACGTCACGTGCTTAGAAAAAAGTTGCAAACACGGAAACGCCTTCATCTGCGGGCGTGCGAGTAGTATTGTTGACAGCTTAGGCTAGCCAGAGAAGGGCTACGTGGCGGTGGTGTGTGACAGTCATACTTCGAGTGGTGCGTGACAGTAACACCAGTCGATGAACGGGATGTATCTCCCGTACCCTGGCTACAGCGCAAGCATGGCTAGCGCAGGAGTAGCCAACAGCGGCATGTCGCAGGGGGGAACGAGCGGGCCGGGATCTGTTGTGGGTATGAATGCGCCAGGCGGCATTTCAGGTGATACGGCTCTGGGTGCGAGTGCGGGTCCGGGCGCAGGCACGGGTACAGGTACAGGCACGAGTGCGATTACGGGTGCGGGTGCGGGTGCGGGTGCGGGTGCGGGTGCCGACGAACGATCCAAGAGCATCCCGCCGCCACAAGTGCGTCTGCCATCCGGATACTATGCACCAGCGCCGGGACTAGTAGCTCAGATTGGCGGCGTGCCGCCGCCGCTAGGACTGGTACCTTTGAGCGCGTATGCGCCTACGCATCACGCACAGAACTACTCGCAACACCAGATACAGCTTCCGCCGCACCGCATGGTGAGCGGGTTGGCACAGCTGGGTATGCAGAGCTACGGTCAGGTGTCAGGCCTGTATAAACCTCAGTTTAGAGGATACAACAGTTTTAAGAGCCAGGAGCAAAAGGGCGAGGGCGAGAGTGACGCTGGACGAGAGATGAGCGAGGTAGATTTGGGAATGAGAAGCGAATACAAGGGCGAGTACAAGGGGGAGTATAAAGGTGAGTACAAGGGAGAGTATAAGGGGGAGTACAAAGGTGACTTCAATAAGGACTACAAAGGTGACTTCAAGGGCCAGTACCAGAAGGCACAGTACCTCATCCACCAGCAGTACCCGCTCTCGGCATACGCCCTGGTGCCTCATCTGACGCTGCTGCTGCTGCAACCATCTCCCAAGATGCTGGAGCAGTCCCTCAACCACTATTCTCTGCAGTATAGTGTCCACGGTCCTTATCAGCATCCCACCTCACACCACAACCATCTAAATGGACATCCAAATGGACACCCAAATGCTCATCCAAATGCTCATCCAAATGCTCATCCAAATGGACATCCAAATGGTCACACAAATGGTAACTCAAACGGTCATCATAACGGTCATCCAAATGGCCTTCCAAATAGACACCCTGGTCACCCTCATGGTCATCCGCATGGTCATCCAAATCATCCAAATCACCCAAATGGACATCCTAATCCACACCTCCACGCTCAGCACTTCCAGGATCCGCGCCACCAGCAAGGATCTTCGCACCTGCCATATCATTCTCCAGATCCCGTGTCAGAGAGAAGTCAGGCTCCGCTCCATATGCAACATATTCGGCTTGCAGAAAATGAAGACTATGCCCGACAGGCTCAGCAGCACAAACTTGGTCAACATGGCAAAGGTCTAGCTGAGCATGGTTACGACGCTGAGCCGCAGGCACGGTCAGCGAGCCGGCCTCACCATGAAAACGAATTTGATAGACAGCTACAGCTGCAGGCCCAGTCCTCGGATATCGAATACAGGCGGCAATTGCAAGGACAATTGCAGGGCCAAGGCCAAGCTCAGGTACAGAATTTGGAAGGCCATTCTCAGGGTCGCCAGAATCAACAAGGGCAAAATGGTCATCAAGTACAAGGTCATCAAGTACAGCATCAGGTGCAGCAGGGGCAACAAGTACAGGCAAACTCGATACAACTGCAACTGCAACACCATCTGAAACTGCAACACCAACTTCAAGGGCTTCAAGTGCAGGGTCGCCCAGTACAACATCAAATACAGCACCAGGTTCAAGGACTTCAAGTTCAAGGGCATCTCGCTCCCTCTCAAAGGCATCTTTTGCCTCCTCAAGGACGTCAAGGACCTCCACAAATATCGTCACAGAGTCCACTGGAGAGACTGCCTCAGAACCATCAAGGAGTAGTCTTGGACCGGGTCCTGGCACCATCAGCTCAAGTCCCTATACAGTCCCATACTCAGGCCCTGGAGAGCCCAAATGAAGCACTCTCACTTCGCACAACCGAGCCTAAAAAACCGGAACAAAAGAAGAAGCGAGGTCGTCCAAAGAAGTTACTTCTTGACCCAACTACAAACGAGTACATTGACTCCTCGCACCCAAACTTCAAACAATTAAATAAATTGTTAAAAGAGACGCCACCGATGCAATTTTTATCATCACTGGGTGCTACGTTTCATGACGGCCAGCCTGGTTTAAATCCATCGGGTATCGCGGGCTCTCAATTGGCCCTGTCATCTCTCGTGGATGACCAAATGCTAATGTCTGGTATCAGTAAGTTGTACGAACAGCCAACTTATATGCGCACGTTAGAGGATGAAGCAGTAAAACAGCTTCTCAAGAAGAAGGATAAGAGAGGCAGACCACGCAAATTTCCCGTTGAACAAACAGGAATAACCATTAAAGGTATTCGTGTGAATGGAAATCTAAAGTACCGGGTCAAAAAGAACAATACAATAAGTTGATTATGTCTTATTCGCTCTCTTTTCTTTCATCTTGTAAATTTTTGAGCCTAGGCATGGATGCCATCCAAAACCTGAACCAGAAGTTCAATCTTATAATTCATCAGCTGTGTATTCTACATAATACGATTTAAAAATCTTCCCATTGCAATTAATGGCGCACAAACAGCTCTTACCATCATGCACAATGCATCAATCAAGAGGCTCAATTCGTACATGACCCAGGCGAATATTATAAGTTCAACAACAATAACGACATTTTGTAAATTTGGGAATAATTCTGCCACAACGTCAATTGGTGAAAGAAGGAGTCGAATAACTTTGACACTCTTGATGAGTGTATTGAGCTTTGATATGACCGAAGTCGGTGGAGGGCATGTAGCCGTAGTTAATCCGAGATCTGGTAACTCGAGAAGTCTTCCATTCTCCACGGACCTGCCTGTAGAGTTGTAGCCTCTAAACTCGTGTGAATTCTGGTGCGATTGTGAGCGCGATGCCCCAAAGTTCAGCACTTGTGATTCAGGGGGGCCGTCAAATAGTGACTTAGCTGGTTGATTCCAATTTGATACCAATGCTCCGTAACCATGTTTAAGCGACTTTAATTTCAGTTTGCCTGTGTTTGGTTCGTTCACCACCAATGCTTGATTTTCTTCTTCTGTTGGCACCACAGCACCCCGTTCAGTTCCCTGGTCAGAATACACTACCCATTCAAGAACAGTGTTCCACCAAGGGGGAAACGAGCCTTCGTGCCCACGGGTTATAGTTGTAGCTGATATGACTGGCGAAGCAAGCTGCATAGTTTCCGCTTGTGTAGCACTCGGACGACTCTTACGTCTGAATAAGCCAGTTAGGCTCCTCTTTACCTTGATTTGTTCCACAGTATCCGTCTTTTGCGGGTAGTGGCCCGCTCGAGTACGCTCAATGTCGGCATTGATGCCGGGAGGGCTGTCTGGTCTCGAAAGGTTATCATAGTAATCGTAGTTTGAATAATCATCAGAATATCCCATCTTTACCAGTAATCCCTTGAAGAAACGCTTTATGTAGCTTGGTCTCGTCAGTTTTGTAAAAACGGCATCCGCGGGGTTACTCCTCACCTCTGAAGGAGATGCACGATCAGCATGACGTTTGATATCTTTAGTTTGGGTAGGTTGCTTCTGGCCATAGTATCCATTGTATCTTAAGAAAGGCTTGCTGGGAGATACATCGCGCTCGGTGCGAGTTTGATACACGTACTCCGCATCTCTGCGAGGAACCCTATTATGGTGAATGAGCTGATCTGGCGTGATCTCTTCGAGCAACACGTCTCCATCGTCTATCACATCCACCCCGTTGGATCCCAGTACTGTCCGTGATGCTCTTCCAATCATCTCCTGTCTCTGCATCTCTTGTCTCTGCATCTCTTGTCCTCGAGCGTACGCGGGGCTATCCAAATCCTCGAAGCGCTCAAACCCCGATGCAACACGACTACGCGGAGCCTGCTGCTCCAAATAGCACGTGGAATAGTATCCGTCTCTTCCAACATGCATCTTAACCTATAGAGAAGGGAAGAAGAAGAGTCTGCGATCTATGAGATGAGGTATGCTACGGTTGCGAAGATGGCTGGCTAATAATGTTAGGTTCCGGATCCTGCACAAAATAATAAATAGGTCACGTGTGACTGAGAATAACTTGACTCCTGACTCAACCAAGCAGCCATTGCAAGTCAGCTGCTGTGAGTACAGTTATATTCATTTCGTGAATGTTACTGGTTAGGTGTAGAGTGCCGTGCTGGACGCGGACCACTCGGCTGCTTTCCTCCTCAAGTAATATGGAGCCAATCACTTCGAAGTCCTATATTACCAGCGATATACTTTCTCGCGTTAACAAAAAGGACATTGCAAAGCATCTCAAGGAATTGGGCCCGTTCCCATCGTACCTGAACATCTTGAACTCGCAACACTTTTACCAGAATGAAGTACTTATGGAGTATCTGAAGAAGGATCCTCATCCCGTGTCGCTTCGGCAGTTGGCCGGGTACGGCAAGACCTTAACCAAGCAAAAGATATTACACAGTGCTAACTTTGTAAGATTAGAACTTCCTATCCGCTTAGCGATGCGTATCCGAGATCTTCAGACGCTCCCGTTTGGTGTGGTGAATAACTACCATCTCGCACAAATCTATGAAAGCTACTACCACCTGTTCAATGCGTTCCGCAAGATTCTGACCATCAACAGCTTGGAACAGAATGACGAGTTCTGTAACACAATCTCGATTTTACTAGACGATCACGTTTCCAACTTGTCTCACCTTATGATGGGAGCGTTAGAGGTATCCTTGCTCACTGACCTTCCTCAGGACGAGTTAGACCTGTTTATGAGCTCCATGTTGCGGTCTCGCATTAGTCGGCGTGTCATCGTTGAGGAGCACTTGTCCCTTACAGAAAACTACAAGCTGCTGCCATACTCGAGCAAGCCACCCGACTACATTGGTGAAATCTTTCAGCTGTGCAGCGCTGCAGAACACTTCTCCCAAGTTGCGGAAACTGTCAAGGACTCCATGCGCGACATCTTTCCGCACCGTGACAGAATGCCAGAACTCGAAATCGACGGGGATAGAGATACCTTGTTTCCGTTTGTGGTTCCACACCTCCACTATTTGTTAAGCGAGATCTTGCGTAATTCTTACCAAGCCACCATTGCAACTCACGCCTCCAAAACGTCTCAGAAGCTACCGCCAATCAAGGTAACCATCATTAACGACAAGAAGCAGGTGATCTTCAGGGTCTCTGACCAGGGTGGAGGAATGTCTCACGACAAACTCGCAAACATATGGTCGTTTTGCAAACCGCCAGACTTGGCGAGAGCAAGCTTGTCCAACTTTCACCGCATACCCGGGTTGCAGATGCACGCCAACCTCCAGGTCACGCCAGCAGGGTCGTCAATAGTAACACCAAAGCAGGGCGATCTCTTGGAACAGACGTCACTAGCAGGGTTGGAGAAGGATATACCTACCAAGGACAAGAAATCAACCTTGGACAACTTGATGGCCCGGCCCCACAACCTACGTTTGGGCTTGGGCTTGCCCGTTTGCAAGGTATACGCGGACTACTGGAATGGAAACCTCACGATGAACTCACTCGAGGGCTACGGCAGTGATACTTGTCTCACACTTAGCAAGCTTGGATACCATAGTAATGTGATCCAGTTGGACAGAGCGTAAATTTGTATAGGGAAATACAGGGTAAATTTGTACTAAATTCAAGCCACAAAAGCTTCACCAACACCATTCGTTAAGCGTGATGGCTAAGCTGCAGAGCAACGTGTCAATCTCGTCCATGTTGGATCCCGACGTGGATGAGGTGCATCCCCCCAATCCACCTGTCGCTCTCCGCTCCCGAACTCCTGTTCCAATTGTGATCCCGAGTACCAACCTAACAGCGTCGCCAGAGGTTGTTCCGCTACTGAATCTAGTTCAGCAGTACCAGACTACCTTTCTCGCTAACCTGAACGAGGTTCAGCAGATGCCTCCGCCGTGGCGGCACCCTATTGTCATTGACGACGCGGAAGAAGACAAGGGTAAACTGGGGGACCCCAAACGATTATCTGTGCGTCGGCTGTCCTCGCATTTCCCGCTATTGGTTCCCAAGCCCAGCCTCTTGCCATCTCCAACACCTCCTCCTATGGAAAATACAAACAAACCGTCGTCATTCGTGGTTAGCGAGCAGATACGGAGGTTTCAAACAAGTTTTCAGCTAACACCAACCCCTCAACCAGGTCCGGAGTCGTCGCCGCATAGCAAAACTTCCATCAACTCAATCATCAATCTTGACGACGAGCCCGAATTAGTTTCGGTAGATTGTATCAGCATTCCCAGCGTCAACTTGGCGCCGAAGCGGAAGAGAGGACCTCCCAAGAAGAAGAAGGCCGACGACGATGCCAAGAAACGCAAGGTTGAGTCGCCAGTGCCTGTATCGGCAACTTCTACGCCACAGGTGACACCCAGCCCTCAGGGCCCGGACATAGTGTCTCTACTTGACGCTGATGTGGAAAAGCGGCCATTAGCGGCTAAGGCCAAAGGAACTGACTCGGTCAAGGTGGTTGCAGAATCTAAAAAGCCAGCAAAGAGTCGTAAAAAGACACCTGATAACAGCAAGAAGGTTGTGGTAGAACCGAAACTAAAAACGACAATAAATCCGTCAATGACGACGGAAAGGAACACTAAGGTTGTTAGTGCGAAGGTGCCGGATGCATCGGTAGTGGACTTTAGAAGTGTTGGGGATGAGGAAAAAGCAACCGAAGACAAGGCAACTGAAGAAGCATCAGTAGAAGAGAAAATTCAGGATGAGAAGACGAAGGATGAGAAGACAAAGGACGAGAAGAGTAAGGACGAGAAAGAACCCGAACCAGAAAAAGCTGCAGAGCCAGAAAAAGCAGAACTTCCCATCATTGCACTCAATATTCCGTTATTAGATCCACTTAATCCCTTACCTGGTCAATCCGAGGTGGTCATTAATGTCTTGAAATTATCTGAAGATAAATACGGCTGGTCGGTCATACACCCCAATGCCAAATCTGCAATCGATTTGATCGATGACATGATTGACGACGAGGATGATGATGATGATGACGAAGCGTTACTTGTAGACGATGAGAAAGCATCAAATTCTACCCCTGTTCCCGTGCCAGCTGCAGTTGCGGCAACTGCAAATCGAAAGAAGAAAGAAGATACAGAGTTGAATGAAGAGCAGCTAGTGAAACAGCATGAGTCTCGCATGAATAGAAAAGTTGGAAAGTACGATTTTGAAGACCCGTTCATCGATGACCAAGAACTTCAAATGGAAGAAGAAATCACATCTACAAAGGAAGGTTTCTTCGTCTATTGGGGTCCGTTGATTGATGACAGGAATACGGCATCTTCATCAAATAAAAAGGGATCGTCTAAAGCAAAACGACCCACATCTACATAAACGCATGTCACTTGAAAGCGTTAAATACATGAAATTTCATCATATCGAAGACATTGAGAGAACATCTACCCTATTGTCACTATACACATTTATGCGTTAATTCTATTGATTGCAATTTTCAAAATATCCGCAGCATTTAATTCCATCAGTTTAGCATTCTCTGAGTACTTCTTCTTAATCTTAGTGATATTCTCATCTACTTCAGATAAGATATTTTCAAATAGTTCCTTATTGAGTGTAGCATTCTGTCTGATGACAACTAGTAAGTTCAAGTAGGCGGCTAATGTTCCAAACTTCAAAGAATCAATTGAGATCTCACCTTCGTTCTCCGTAAAAGCCTCATCCAGTGCCAGTCTCACCAATTCGAGTATTTCGTTGAATCTTTCAGCATTTAATGTGCAGCATGACGTTGGAGCTTTTGAATCGCGAGGGGGAAGGGCGGGTGGCTTAACACTTGACCCTTTATTGCCAAGCGAAACATTCTTCACCATTTCTGACATTTCAGTTTCAATATAGCTACTGGTATTTGTCAACATCTCTTTCAAAATACTAACCATATTACTTTTCATGTCTTCAAATGGGCAGTTTCTCAATGTATCAACGATAAACGAGTAGGCCCAATCTTGCGGAGACAACGAAAGAATCTTTGTTAATAATGTCATTATTGTGTAGCGGAACAGGGTATTCTCCTTGTGCTTAATGGCATAGAATATCAACACCTGGTAAAATATTGTCAATAATGGTTTAGGAATTGTTGCGATCTCTGCATGTATGTTCTTCTTCTCCAAGGACAGCTGGTGTAACGCATACCAAACCCAGAATAGTATTGCATCTTGCAAAACCACAGAATCAAAGTTGGACAGAACCATTCCCGGAATAAGTGCCCTCAAGGTCACGACCAACGCGTCGTTAATGGAGATATTAAATTTGGTAAAGTCTCTAGACTTCGCAATTTTATAGGTGTAGAGTATTACTGAGCCAGTTATTGACTCCTTGATTGCGCCCGCATCGCTGCTGATGATGGTTGGCGCCAAATTCTTTTGAAAATCAGCTACAACCGCTTCAAAAATATCTCCACCAAGGTCCTCCTCATCCTTGGAGAAGTCTAGGGAGTGGACAATGATGTGCGAGTCAACGATAAACTTCTTCATAACCTGTTGCAAATTCACGTCAAATGACAACGCCAATTGGTACATTCTCTCCAACATTGGCAACACCACTGAGCGCTCGCTCGTTGGCTGGCCTGCAGGCCGGCGCAAGTCTCTCAAGTAGGCTATGTGGTCCAAGCAACAACCTTGCGTAGAGGTGGGTTTGATCAAAACGGGTGCGTTAGTGAGGAGTCCTCTCAACAAGCGCCGTTCAAGGTACTGCTCATCCTCCTGGATTTTGGCCAATTCTTCCGGAGACGTGGGCGGCTTTATCTCGTCTGGAAGAGGTATCGAGTTGTAGTTGCGTGCAAACACAAACATGCGTCTAAACATAAACTCGGCGTTCCTGAGGAGTTCCGAGTTGGCCAGGAGCATGTTGGCGGTAGCCGCAACCACCATCGCCAAGAACCGGGACGGGTAGAGCGTCTTGATCTGTCCCAAACAGTTTGTAGTCAACTCAAAGACACAGTGCACTTTGATCTCAAAGTAGCCCGCGTTCTTTTCTATATCCTTCAAGTCTAGCGGTTTGGAGACACGCATCGACGTCATGAGCTCACACCCCTTCAAGAACAACTCCTTGGGATTGCCGTTATACGCCAAACACTCAAATATCTTGAACATCTTGTACACGCATGGTGCATGGCGAATGGCACCCTGCAAGTCATTGTCTGACTCAACGTACGGAAGAAGCAAAGACGGCAAGTCCCACCCAATCTCAAACGTCAAATCCTTGTTCTCATTCAAAATCACTAATAACGCACCAAGAAGACGTTCCCGCTCGGGATAGGTGTATCTCCCGGGTTCCGCGAGATAAATGTCAAGCAACGTGCTAAACGACAAGTAGTCCTGTGTCTTAATCGTCTCCGCAAGCGCATTGTTCAAGTTCTCCAAGATCTTGTCCACAGAGATCTCGGCAGGATCCTCATCCAGCTCCTCCGAATCATCGTTCTTGGCCTCTCCAACCTCCCCGCTCTCTCCGGCCTTGTCGAACTCCCCGCTCTCTCCGCCCTTCTCGGACTCCCCTGTCTCGCCGGACCCTGTCTCCCCAGTCCTTCTTTCTCCCGTCTCTCTACACTGCTCCGTCGCTGTCTCTTCTCTAGGCTCCGCCGCCTTCGCCGTCCCCAGTGGCCGCAACTCACCGTCACTCGTGTGCTCCTTGGTCATGGTGATTCTTGCTCCTATTTTTTTGCTTGCTTCGCTACATGTCCAGCAGCGCCAACGACGACAAGATCGTCATCCGCTTCCACGCGATAGGCTCGACGCCCGCCGTCGAGCCGCGCGTCTTCCGCATCGCCGCGAGCCAGCTGGTGTCGACGCTAAACAGATTTTTGGCGCGACGGCTACGCAGCCTGACTCACTTTTACCTCTACGTGCAAAACTCATTCCAGCCCAACCCCAACGAGACGTTGCGGGACTTGTACGCACACTTCCGCACGAATGAGGAGTTGATTATCAGCTACTGTCACAGTGTGGCATTTGGATAGGGACATAAAATTTTTGAGCACAGATGGATAGCGGGCTGAGACTGCCTGGCTCCTGAATTAGGAACATTTATTCAACCAACAAGGTTGGAAGTGGATAATTCTTGTGAGGGTACGAGTGAGTAACCAGATATGTCATGATATATCTAGGTTCACTCTTCTCAAACGTCAACCACGTCATATATCCAATCACGTCATACGTCTACATCATATCTTCACATCTCCATAATACCAATACTTATAGCCACTGGTGGCATCTACAGAGCCTTAGCAACGAGTCGCACTATGCGAATTATAATACAGGTATCTAATCAGTCTACATTTTGCAGAGCCGTGACCGAAATAGAGTTCGTCTAGTAAAAGACAAACTCGGCAGCGCCAGTAACAACCGTTACAGTGCAACCAGCACCCTCAACGCCATTGTAAACACCGTTCTCGTACTTGCAGTTACCCACAATCGTCGAGCCTTCGGTAGGAAGAATAGCAATATTGTAGTTGGGTGCAACCTTGTTGTTGGGGTTGGGAATCAAAGAGAGATACGTGAGACCAGCGGTAGTGCCCGAGCCCAAAACAACGGGAGCCCAGTTACCAACGGTGCTAGTGTCGTTTCCCCAGAGACAGCCCTGCTCAACCAGCACGCCAGCGTTATTGACATAGTACTGAGCAGAGGTTCTGCCGCCATTGTACTTAAAGTAGGTGTCACCGTCGACAACCAGCGCGGGCTTGTTGCCATTGGCGCGGAGAAGCGTCGGAACATTCATATTCTCCGAACCGGGGTAGTCGGTTCTGCAAATGGCGACATCCTTGTTAATCTTGGAGCGAAAGGCACCAGACTGGGCGCCCCACTCGCAGAGGTACTCCTGCTGGGGGTTCAGGCGGTAAAGCAAGCCATTCTTGCACTGCAAGCCGCCCACCGAGATGGCATTGGCGCCAACGCCGGAACCCGGCCACTGGGTCTTGGACATACCCGCCTGGCACGCATACGAGCAGTAAAAGCCCTCCTGGCACGTCTCAGACGTCTTGCCTTCAGAGCTCATAATCGTAGTCCACCCGCCCTTGAGGCCAGAAACCCAGTCAACGGCAATTACACCTTGACCGGTGGGGACAGAGTCACACGAAAACTTGCCATCCTCAAAGGGAACCAGCGGGTTGACAAAGTCCTTGAGGTCACCGTCAATGGGGAGAGCGCTCGCCAGAGCGCTCGGGACCGCGGACAGCGTCGGGGTCGCTTCGCGGCGGTGGTTGTGGTGTTGGTGCTCACGGACGGGGACCGCGGCCGCAAAAGAGGCAAAAGCCACTGCTGAAAGGAATGTGGTGCGCATGTTTACAAAAGAATGTGGTGCGGCGAAAGGAAAGACTGCAGTTGGTGGTGGCCTCACACACACTCGGACAGGACGCTCTCTTTATATCTCACCGAATACTTTTCACAATTGCTTTTGCGATGATCTGTTGACGGTTTAAGCTTAGCCTAATTCGGAAATTACCGTTAAGTGCCCGCAGAATTCTGAGAAAACGGTCTAGACCTCTGGAATAGCTCGGCGGCTAATTGGTCCCTGACAGTATTTTTAAAGGTAGCCGCCGAGATGTAGGTACTGTAAAGTGTAGCCTGTCTCGCAGTGCCTTTAGCACTGTGCGGTACTTGTCTGGGGAGGGCCTGGCCTGGACGCCGACGGTCTAGACTGTCGAGACGTTAACGTGTGCCCCGCCCATCATTTCTTCTTTTCCCGGGGCGTAAAACTATTGTTTGCGTTCGATTTACATGCCGTACTCAATGCGGCACAAAAAGCGTTGTCTCGTACACACAATCCAGCATGTGTAACCGCTCATCATATGAACTCGCACGACCAGGAGGTGCGTGCCGGGACCGGCGACTCGCTCGGCTCGGTAGCACACTCCGCCTGGCCTGTTTCACGAGTGTTGTGGGTGTTTCTTCGCCTCCTTGGAGCGATTGTACCGCAGTCAGTGACGTTTCGGCGCAGTAATGTAAATGGCAGCTTGCCTGGGCTCTAGAGCGTGAATGTACCGCCGCTACTCATTTGTCGACGCCGTTCGTGTAGATGACATCTTTTATGTGCCTGGACTTTTCGTGCTGGGTAAACACATGCTACAATAGAGTAGGCACAGGTTTGCGGAGGGTGTGTCTCTATGCGTCTACTTCTATTTGTCCGCCCACGTCTCGATCACGCCTCGATCACGTCTCCGCTATACGTCTCAGCTCACGCCTCCGCTATACGTCTCAGCTCACGTCTCCGCTATACGTCATCCGTGTCACACCCATGCCACGCCCATGCCACCCCCATGCCATTCCCAAGTCATTCCCATGTCATTCCCATTTCACCCTTCTATCACAGGCACCTTCCTTTCTTGTCTGTTATGTTTTGTCTTAGCTTGTAGTTTGTTCGGTAGTTTGCTGTAATGCGCAGCTTATTGGCGTACCACCGAAATGTCTTATTGATGCAAGATGCTATCCGCATTCTCCAGTCTGTTCGCTACGCTACTCGTCGTCTGCGCTATTCTGTTCGCTACACTACTCGTCATCTGCACCATTCCTAACGCAACCCACACCCCTGCTGTGGGGTATTTCATATGTCCATCTGATTAGTGGTGGTATATTTTGCCAGGGTGGCCTGAGTCATTGCTGTTTACATTCATGCTCTATTCACAACTCCTGTTTGGCATTGGTCTCGTTTTAGTCACAGTCGCTTACACTCACTATTTACAACCCCGACTAATTCGACTACTTTCCACTACTTTTCCAAGTCCCTATTTCTCTTGGCCCGACTAACTCTTGGCTTCCTCGTGGCCCTTTCCTCTTAGTTCGCCGCTTGTTTGGTATTACTTGTCTTGTTCCTGGTTTCTTGTCTCTCCTGTTCTCTTCCCTTGGTCTTTTTTCTTTTCTACAGACGTTGCTTACTCTCTCGGTGCTGATTTGTTCCCTCGGCCTAGACTTGCTACCTAGCTTCTAGGCTCGGGCACGGTGGCAAAGCCATGGTTAAATCTGCGCAGTCTATTGACCCCTCTTTCCTTTTTGAAAGCCTCTTTCCGTCTACATAGTTCGCCACCCGCTGAGCCCCTATTAATTCGGATACCTCCGACCCATGCAGCTGCCTAGACCAGTGGAATCCGTCTAGACCTCACTACCCCTGCGCCTTTTCTTTTCCTTGTATTGTCATCTTGGAGCTAAGATGCAATCGAACTAAAAAATTTTCAAAAAATGGGGCGAGCTGGGAATTGAACCCAGGACCTCCCGCATGTTAGCGTTCTGAAGTTTTACCTTCAAAGACCCTAAGCGAGAATCATACCACTAGACCACACGCCCATTTTGATATCGGTGTTGAGTCTCGGGTTTTTAACAGACTTTCCATTGGGCTTGAGTCCGGCGTTATTTATGTAGCAAGAGTGCACATGAGCGTACTTGAATGTACATGTATATCGGTGATGAATCTGAGTGGCATTTGAATACTGTTTTGTTCCTTTGGTTTATGGGAGTGGGAGTGGGAGTTGCACTCTTGTGGTGGAGGGGTTGGGGTGGGGTTAGATTTTGGACCCCTCCTTGTACAAATTATACATTTTGTCAGGTTTTGTCTGTTTACGTTCAAAAATTTGCGTTCCCACCGCAAAACACCAGAACTCACTCATGATAGTCTTCTTTTTAGAATTGAACCATAAACACTTCGCTAATACACAGGGTTATACAAAAAAACGAAAACTTGTGCCGGATAACAGTACATATCGCGCACAGCGCGATCGCGGTCACAAGCTAAAGCATATATAAAAAGGTCACAACGTGCCCTCGTCCTCGATCCCTAAATTAAACCATGGGTGGTTCAACGCATCAATTGCCTTGAGGCGCTCTTGCGGGTCAATCACGAGTAGTTTGCGGAGAAGGTCAAGGAAAAACCACCAAAACGTAAAGTTACCAAAGTTGATCAAGTGCTTATTGCGCTGGTAGTTGAAGGAGAGGGTATAATCAAAGTTTATGTCAAGTCCAAGCCTTCGCGAGATGAACACGTCTATGCGGTCCAATTCACGCACCCGCCCCAAACTCTGGTCCAGTGTCTCGGGAGTTGGGTACCGGAGTGTGAGCGAGTGCTCATACGTGGACTTGTCATCAAAGATAACATCATCGTCTTCGTCCTCATAGTCTGACACTGCCACGCTGCAGCGCCAATCATCAAAATCGGGTGGATTACAGGGCTGGTTTTCGAGCCCGGTTCCGTCGCCATTCGGGGTATATTCGTCAGTAAAAAAATTAAGCCCGCACTCATTCTCACGCTGTTTTGAAAGCTTCACTAGCCGCTTTTCAATCTTGTAACCGCACACCTTTTCAACCATTGCCAAATGCTCCGCATTCTCATGAGTGCGAAAGAGGGGCTCGCCAATGACAAGCTCCGCTAGTATGCACCCTATAGACCACATGTCGCATGGGAAAGACCAGCCTATTCCCAACACAATCTCGGGGGCACGGTAGTGTCGCGTGGAGACAATTGTGGAGTGGTATTCGTCATCAAAGATGGCGCTCCCAAAGTCTATAACCTGTATCAAGGGATTTTGGAGAATACGCAGGGTTTTGGGTGCGGATATTGGGCTTGCAGCCAGGGTCCCGCTTTTACCCTCTGAGGCTGCAGCTGCGGCAGCCACATTGTGAGTTAAGCTAAGGTAGCTCGATTGTATTGTTTTGCTGCGTAGGCGTTTCTTGACATAAGAATCGTCGTGCAAAAGGATATTTTCCGGCTTCAAGTCAGTGTGGATCAAATTAAGGTCGTGTAAAAAGGTGACCGAGCGGATCAACTGCTTGGACACCGCCTGTATGTGCGACCCCGGATACAGGATAAACTTATTCTTTTCCAAAAAGTCGTAAAGCAGGATTTTCAACAAGTCCGTGACAATGCATATATGGCCCCGAAAGTCAAAGCACTCTCTGAGATGTATGCAGTGATTGGCATTTTCATTGTCAACCTGCTTTAACGTGGACAAGACACGCAACTCAATTTTGGCAGCATCCCTATATTTTTGGATATTGCGAATAATTTTTATGGCAACATGCTCTCGGTTAACCTTGTCGTAGCACTGCACAACTTTGCCAAAAGTGCCCTGGCCGAGAAGCCGAATGGTTGTAAAGCGGTTAGCGAAAACATCGTTTTCGCGGACGATGTAGTGTCCCTGTTCATCGTCACAAGGAGGCAAGTTCAAGCGGTGCGGGATAACGTTCGTCTTGACATTGCCAACCTTGGGATTCTGCAAGGTGTAGTGTCCTGGTATCTTGTGGTAGAAGCACTTTACTTGCGGTAGCTGCGGTAGTGAGTTGGTACGCTGCTTCTTCACCGCCACGTTGTTCTGGGAAAACTGCGCCTGTTGTGTAGGAACCAGCGACGTACCCATGTCAAAGGATGCGTGATAGTTGTTCACATTGAACATGTTGTACGCCGCAAAGGCATCATTGTCCACAATCAATGCGGAGTCCGAGTTATTTCGCTTGGGGCGGGGTATAAGATTGCGGGTCTCCACAATAACGAGCTCGTCGTTGAGATCGCGCGTGGCACACCCGTCGGAGTCGTCCACCTCCTCAATCAACACGTCGTCGTTGTCCACCGCCATGGAGTACTGCTGGCGCAACGACTGTCCGGGGTTCACGCTTCCGCCACCGCTCAGCAGCGCCAGCGCTGACAGAGCATCAGCCAATCCTTTCATGTTCACCACCGGCGAGGGCATGTTGTGGCCATACGTTGCGAGATTCGTCGTCGCGTCGGCGTTGGGACTGCTCGGGCGGCTGTCTGAAAGCTCACAGTTCGCTGGACTCACGCTCGACTTCGACAGCGTGTTGTCAAATGTCGCGCTGAACTCTCTCGGTCGCTTGCGGTTCGATATGAGCGACATTGAGCTGGCAATTGTCTCTTGTTGTTGTTTGTCGCCACCGCTTGCCTAGCGCGTCGCTACAAGGGTCGGAGACTCTCAAATAATGCTGCAGAGGGCGGAGGGCGCGTCTATCTAGCTCCCTGCCAGCACTCTCGACAGCGGCGTAGCACTGCGTACTTGTGGTCTTGGGCGGCGCCAAGTGGCAATCTTTAGGGGGTAGAACTGAGCGCACGGGTGTCCCGGCTCGGGAGACCAAACTAGCGGTGTCTGGTGACAGCAGCAAGAAGGTACGTGCAGCGGCTCTGTGATCGCGTATGTAGCACGAAGACTAGCGTTGTGTGTGTGTGTGCCTGGTGTCAGTGGTTATGGCTGCCCCTCCGCTTGCTGGCGGCCAAATTACAAATAATAACTCATCCGAAAAAGGTCGCAAACGTGGTCAGCCACCCAACCTTAAACGGCGGGACGCCGCCAGCGCTGACTTCCGGCGCCCGCCCGGACTACGTCGCAACGCCCACGTCCGCCCCTCCGCCCTGCTATCACGGATCGGGTAGACAGCGCTATCCGGTCCCCTTGCCCCGTAAGCCCGCCCACCAGCACATGGCAACTACCAAAAGCATAGTGTCGTGCACTTACCAAATAAATATGCCCGGTTGAAGGCCGTTATTTGGCCTCTCCGGAGGCGGGAGATAAGAGGGGTACCTGGAGAGGTGGCGGGAGAGCGTGTGGCGGAGGAGGGTGTGGCGGAAGAGGTTGCGGCTCTGCCTGCAACCCGACTGGCGCAGGAGACGCTTGGCGCTGCCCAGGATCGGATGGTGTGGTTTAGAGACGTTCCGAGGACAACATTGCTGGATTTTCTATGTGTTACATAAGCACAAGTGACAGAAAGCGTACTAAGCCGAGATGAGTGCTGCTGGAACGATGAGCTCACCGGCTAGAACAGGGCTCAGTATGTAACATGCATCCGGGTGGAGGAGACGATAGGCTCTCTATCGTGTAGCAGTGCGTTTTCGCAACCAACATAGACGAGGGCCCGCCTTTGATAGGGCAACGTGCTTGTTCGTAAATTTTCGCTAGGCTGAATTGCCTGCATAACAGCGGTACCGATCTACGCAAAGCGCAGGGACAATTCGTGTTCGAGACTAGTTCAGCAAATAAAGTCGGATAGCAACTAGCAGTTAAACTTAGACCTTCGTTTCCGTTGTTAATCTGATTCACAAAACCGTCTTTAGCGGCTAGCGCCTATAATCCCGCGGATTTTTGTTTTTCAGGACGTTTCTTGTGTTGCTCGGCTTGCTACTCGTCGTATGCGTAAGCACCATCTCCCCCAAGCTACATCACGTGTATGACCAGCAAAGAAAGGCATCCAGTCGGTCGCATTGTATGAAGCCACCTTGTATTGTGTGGGCTCCTTTGACGCAGGATACTGTGAAAGATTTCTTACTAGAATTCAGTACGGTAAGCATTTCTATCATTCACATCGCCTCTTAAAGCCTCTGCTCAGACTAAGCGCTTCTTTCGACGGTATCGTCCTTCTTTCGACGGCATCGTCCTTCTTTCGACGGCATCGTCATTCTTTCGACGGCATCGTCCCTCTTTAGCCTGCTTTATAATACGCGATCTATCTTGTTGTTCTGATGGAGTATAGAGCGTAGCAGTGCCAAACCACCTATTTTACTTGGAAAACTCTGAACCTGTGATTTTTATCACCAGCGCAGGACCCTCACGGCTTTCGAGTTGTGCCCCAGCGACGAGTCTCCTGCAGTCCCTGTGCCCGGACCGGCTTCTTTGAACAGGCCGCTGCATCAAAGAAGGGCGGTCTCCAGCCAGCAAGCGATACTGCTTATTAACCTGCATGTCTGCACCAAGACCTGTAGGGACTGAACCTGCAGTTCCTACTGCACCAGTGGAAAGCGGCAGATCAGCGCCTTTGGGGGCACGCGCGCTGCTGATGCCGCATATCAATACGCATTTACTGTCGCCCCACAACCAGACTAGGTTTTCGTCTCAGTCACAGTTCTCTTCTCAGACACTTGGTGTGCCACAAGCACATTTTGGGTCTCAGTTACACCACCCCTCACAGGCACAGTTCCTTCCGCAGGCACACTATCAGACACAGATGCAGTACCCGATACAGCATCAAATGCCGTCGCATATTCAGCCTCACACTCAGCCGCACCATCCAAGACCATTACCACTGGCAACGAATTTTGGTCCGTTAATTGAAGTCAAGCCATACACTCCCACTCTGGAAAACGCCGATAGCGGAATGGACAGTATATCGCCTAACCACCACTCTAGCGGATCACACACTCCCAATCAGGACTACCGAGCTAGGGTGCGCCGGTCGCTCCCAACTGGCGGCAGCATAAGCGGCGACGACAGCTTTCGTGCGCCCGGCCTTCAAGAATCAGAGTCACGGCCGTTGATGGCGTTTGCAGCGACGCCGGTGTTGAGTCTCAACGTTGGTCGCGACGACGACTCATATCCACACAACCTCGATTATTCACAAAGTCGTCTGGGCTTGACCAAAAAGTACTTTTGCAAAGTGTGTCAACAGGGCTTCACTCGCAAGCACAATATGGTATCTCACGAGCTCATTCATTCACAAGTCAAACCACACTCATGCGACGTGTGCAACATGAATTTCAGACGGATCCATGATTTGAAGCGACATGAAAAGCTTCACTCTGGACGCAAGCCCTTTACATGCACGAGGTGTAACCGCAGTTTTGCTCGTCCAGATGCTTTAACACGACATCAGATTTCTAGAAACGCGTGTCTGACGTCGCGAGAAGAAGGCGCGGCGCTGACATTCTTTACGCATCCCGAACAACTGGCAATGCCAACCACAACTACCCCACAGATCAAGACAAGTACGCAGCGCGCCATCTCACCAGAATGCATTTCACCAAATACAAAGCCTGATCGATGGGGGACAAATCAAGGTCAAAACTCAGAAACCTATGCAAAACTACCCCAGACCAATTACTCTAAAGAAAGCAACGCCTCGCTGTCATACCTGTCGCCTAAAAGCAGACCCGATCGCGGAAATGTCTGGCATCCTCAATCTCTGGTCCCATTCCGAAATGTAACACCAGCACCAATGAACCATGACGCGCTGGCTGATAATCCTGGCGTGAGAGTTGCAAAACAAGAAGCCCCGGAACTAGACACAAAGCCAATCTCACCACAAGTTAAACTAAGCTCACCGCAACTAAATGCCGCACAGGTATTGACCAACAAGACTATCTTAAGTCTGAATGACAACTTCTATGGCAACAATAGAAGTAACAATGTCAGCAGCAGTGAAAGCTTTGAACACCCACATTATCAGTTGACTGAGGAAAAGAACAAGTTTGTGCCACGGACCGGCTTGCTAGAATTGAAAACGCTCCGTGAACACAAACAGGTACCCACAACGCTCCCGCCTCCTCCCACAACGTTTGTGCATAACAAGTTTTCGAGCGACCCGTACAACTTTCGTCTGAGTTCTATGCCCACAATCATACTGACTTTCACCCAACCCTATCCACATTCAATTTCATCATCACTGAACCCCATATTACCAGTCTTTTCTGAATACAGGCCGGCGCAAAACCAACTGCAACCCTCACAGCCCCGTGTATCCCAAAATCATCCCAACGACGATCTGGCTGAAGAAGAGACAGCCAGTCAGACACCAGATCAGGCAGCAGCAGATAGACGCGATCCTTCCGAAAACTGTGATCCCGAAGGCTACGTCTCCATTGCCAAGTACCAAGAGTTAATCTCGTACACAAAGTCCCTTCTGGAGAGCTTGCTGTGCATCAATAATCGCTTGCGATTTCTAGAAGACGAGTCGGCGGACAATTCTTTGTACCAAGATAAACTGGACGAGGCAAGATTCTCGCGCAAGTATAAGCGCGATGACCGTAAAGGCCACCACCAGAATGGACGCGATCTCCCTGGATACAAAGCAAGAAACAGGTTCAAAATTATTGGACAAAAGTGCAGGCCAGAATTTGACTTACCAGAGCGATACAGTGCCCACCTGGTTCCCAGCGACAACGCAATGGACATCGAACCCATTAAAAGACGCAGACTGCTGTCGTGAGTAAGCATAGCCACACTCACAACTCACATTCATTTACTTCCCACTCTCTATTCACATCACTGTACATCATCCACAATACAAGATTGAAATATTCAACCACCTTAGCAATATCTACCCGGTGATATCGCTTATTGTTTCCTAACGACTGACTAAACTTCGACACGTTCCTTCTCAAAAATTGTTATCACCCCTTTCTACTAGACAGCCAACTCTAATCTTCTAACTCTAATCTCTCGCTGCTCACTTTAATCTCTCGCTCACTATAATCTCCTTTATTGTAATATCACACTCACCTTATTCTACTGCCCAAGGTCTCTGGTGGAATGGACCAACACTTCTCCAAGTGCTATACTATTAACTGTGGACCTCACAATCACCACAGCTACTTAGCTACCATCGCTCCCGCTTTCCGTGTCGCTATTAGCCACGGCTATGCGACGCCCCATTTTACGCTAGTCTGATACACGTGATGCTTATTTTCGTGTGCTCCGATCACAGTATCTTTGCCACCCCCCCGTCAGCCCCTTAAGAATCACTAGACGGCACTTCTTGCGCAACCCTGGATTGGTCCCTTTAAAGAGCCAACGACGATAGCAGCGAGACGTCGTTACTACCAACAGGAATTTTGAAGTGTGGACCCGCAAACACCAAGACGCCTCCTTTTCTTGATCCAGATAACCAGAATACCTATCTTGCAGGAGGAAGATGTCGCAGAGCCCCACTAACGAAGAAGAGTGGGCGATTATTTCGTCGTCCTCTGATGCTGACGCTGACGTGGATGATGACCGTTCGTCTACGTGCTCGTTCGATTACAAAGTTGGTGGAAATACGCCCACCCCTGTGGGGGCCACGAGCGCCTCGACTGATTGGAACCCAGACACAGTTAATCAGTCAAGTTCTGTTACAAGTATTGGGACATTGCGCCTCCCTCTATGCCCAATGGATCGGAAAGAGAGCGTAAGCAGCACTGAGACGATGGGATCAGGGTCGCCCCGCCTCATGGCTGACCACATTCCGGGAATTATCTCAGAGGCGCCAGCGGAAGCGTGCGTCGACAAGACTCTTGAGGAGACTGAGAATGTTGAAGCGAGTGTCGAATCCAAGTTTTTTGTTGGTTCGGTGGACTCTCCAGGTGTCGGTGATAAGACTGGCGCCTGGGCTGATAAGGACGAATCCAACGGAACGGCAACTTCTGATATTAGCGGGTCTATGGTAGACGTTTCTACAACCAGGAGACTGAGCTCCAGTAAGGTGTTGCCTTTGGTACAGGCCTTTGAAGAGAAGCGCAAGCAGGAGATGGGGGGTGCCTCCAAGCTTGCCGGCGTTAAGCAGCATGTGCGAAACGGACTGCTTCTGGGGCCAGCTCCAGAAGTGATGCGGGAAGTCAACCCTGGAGAAGAGAAACATGAGGAACAGGAACAAGAGAAAATGGTTGAGCCACAGGGTTCTCACCAAGAGTGGCTGTCGCAGTGCATCATTGGAGCCCGCCAACGGAGCCTGTTCTGCCCGGCATTTATGATATTTACATGCCTCCTAAGATTGCACTCCGGCATCAAGTTGCTCTCAGTGAAGATGTATAGGAATACCTTTGGATACGTGTTGCCAATCTGGCGTGCTCGACTTGCCAGACACGTGGAAAGCAGACCACTTTATGTATCCGTCCCATCTACGGATGCCAATGGCGTTACTGTACTCTCTAGCGGTGGTAATGCTTCTCCTTCCCGTAAAGAACTAGCTGCGCGTTTCTTTGAACAGTTCACCCTTGACTGTATCACAACAGTTGAACAAGATTTTAAATCGAATGCAGAGTATTTGATTTACAACTTGATTGTGATTACCCTTGGAGTTGTTGGTGTTTTTATGACAAGGCGCTTAAGCCCTGATCCGTTACCCTCCCCAGTGCAGGATACATGGACGAAGCTAATGGACAAATGGATTCACGAAGAAGAGGTGACAACTTCCTTCTTTTTTATAACCAAGACAAAGAAAGTGAACAGGATCACGAAGACGCTCGATGTCTACACTAAGAATGTGTTCATAGGCCAAAGCCTCCTTTTTTCTAAAGTTTCAGAGATATTGGGTGGTACTGGGCTTTTGTTGAGACAGGGCTGGTATGAGGGGTTGGACAGGTTGGACTTTTGGAACAAATCGACACTTGTGACCAACTATGTCTCCAATGATCTCAAAACTGTATACAATAATGCGTTTAACAAGGTAACCACGCTCTGGAGCAAGGTGCCTGTTAAGGTTCTGTTGTCTGAGGTATGTCTTCCGCTACCACTGGTTCGTGTTGTTTTACAGCACGCACAAGTTGGGGCAAGTGATGCTATTGGATTTGCTAGCAATGTGAGCTCGAAATTGAAGGATGTATACTATCTGGTGTTGAATTATCATGGAAATTGATCCGTTTATTATGAGAGAGGGAGAATTGTCGCTCGATGACACTTATTATTGTTTCTGCTATCTTGACTGGTTAAGGTGCGGCTAGAGAGTTCTGTAGGCTGGGCTCGAGGTTTTTTATTTTATACTCTAGCGCTACAATGCACACAATTTATTTGATATGACGGGAACAATGCTCTCGATGTGTACAGTATACACTGTAAACAAAAGCAGATAGCACATGCGGCGGTTCTTAGCCGTCTCGCCTGTTAGAGCTACCAACCGGACAAAAAAGGTCGTGCACAGTTTCGATTTCTGAAAACTTCGACGAAATTGTTGTCGAGTCTAGCATAGTGTATACCAGCAGCACCATCCAAGATAAAGAGAGCCGCTTGGAAGGCTCGTTTTTTTGGACATTACCATAACACTCGACAGAGTTCAGTGGACAAACGGAACAGCAGGAACCAATTGGGATCTAAAAGGATAGAGCTGATAGACTTTTTGTACTTGTACACTTAACCAGCGCTTGCACTGTTGCGTCTTTTGAAATTACAAAAGGAAAGGAATAATGGGTATGTGACTTTATAACTTCTAGACATGCATTGTTAAGCATGCTCTTATCTCACCGATGTGAAGTGCCAACTATTTATTTGAGAGCAATCATACTGACATTTCTAGGTATTCCGAAATTCTTCAAGTTCATCTCTGAGAGATGGCCCACCATCTCTCAGTTGCTTGATCTGACTCAAACTCCCGAGTTTGATAACTTGTACTTGGATATGAATTCCATTTTGCACACATGTACTCACTCGAATGACGACGACACCTTGAATAGAATGACCGACGATCAGATGTATGCGGCTATCTTTGCCTATATCGAACATTTGTTTGAGCTCATCAAGCCTGGAAAGGTTTTCTACATGGCTATTGATGGTGTCGCTCCTCGAGCCAAAATGAACCAACAAAGAGCGAGACGATTTAGAACTGCTCTCGAGAGTGAGCAAAACTTGCAAAAGGCTATTGCCGCTGGAGAAATCATTCCAAAAGAGGATCCATTTGACTCCAATTCTATCACTCCCGGTACTGAATTCATGACCAAGTTGACTCACAATTTGAAGTACTTCATTCATAAGAAGATTTCCGAGGATGCAAACTGGGCCAAAATTAAAATTGTATTGAGTGGCCATGAGGTACCAGGTGAAGGTGAACATAAGATTATGGACTTCATTAGAACTGTGAGATCAGAAAAGGAATATAATCCTAACACGAGACATTGTATTTATGGATTGGATGCCGATTTGATCATGTTGGGATTGGTAACACATGATCCCCATTTTGCTCTCTTGAGAGAGGAAGTTACCTATGGCCCTTCGAGAGGCAAGAAGTCAACAGACTTAAACGACCAGAAGTTTTACTTGTTGTACTTATCCCTATTAAGGGAGTATCTTTACTTGGAATTTGAGGATTTGAGCGATCAATTAACATTTGAGTTTAACTTTGATCGCATTTTGGATGATTTTATTTTAATCATGTACGTTATTGGTAATGATTTCTTGCCAAGTTTACCGGACTTGTACATCAATAAGGGTGCTTTTCCATTGTTGATTGCGACCTTCAAGCAAGCTTTGAAGCAATTCGATGGCTATATTAACGAAGGCGGTAAGATTAATTTGAAGAGATTAAGTATATGGTTTCAGCATTTGGCCGAATTTGAGTTGGAAAACTTTGAAAAGCAAGACGTTGATGTAGAGTGGTTCAACAAAAAGTTGGATTCAATTTCCATCACTGGTGAGAAGAAGAGAAAACAATTTGGAAGATTGTTAATTTTGAAGCAAGAAAAGAAACTCGTTGAATTCATTAACAATTGGTTGTACCGCACTTCTTCGCATCCTGTTTCTAAACTTATTGAACTCGAGGCTGCAGATGAGTTGCCTTCTTTGCTTTTACCAAAGCAAGACGTCGAGGAAAACATCGAGTTTTTGAAACAATTCGCTTCAGATACTGACTTTATTATCGTTCATTCAAAGTCAAAAGATACGTACGAAGCAAAGCTTGATATTGATGGTATTTCTCCCTACGAAACAGAGGAGGAGCACGCGGAGCGGTTTGGAAATATTTGTGAGATTTTGAAGAAGTATCAAACGGCAAATGAATTCGAGACTGCTGATCTTAAGGCGGAGTCAAAAGACATTTACGATGCCAAGTTTATAAAGTGGAAGGACAGTTACTACAAAGAAAAGATGCATTTCTCCCTCACAGACGACAAGGAAGAGATAATCAAGTTGACACAACATTACGTTGAGGGTTTACAGTGGGTATTAAACTACTACTACAAGGGATGCTCGTCGTGGAATTGGTATTATAGATACCACTATGCTCCTAGAATTTCAGACATTGCTATTGGGTTAGATTTACTTATTGAGGCAAACGAAGACATAAAGTTTGATTTGTCTCATCCGTTCAAACCATTCCAACAGTTGATGGCAGTGTTACCTGCTAGATCTAGAAAATTAATGCCTACTGTCTATAGACCCTTGATGACTGAGGAGAAGTCACCAATTATTGACTTTTATCCGCATGAGGTAGAAATTGACCAGAACGGAAAAACTACACCATGGGAGGCTGTGATTTTGTTAGACTTTGTTGATGAGAAACGTTTAATTGAAGCCTTAGAACCGATTGACAAACTTTTGAGCCCCGAAGATGCCCAAAGAAATACTTTGGGAGAGCCTATTCTCTTCATCTTCAACCCTCAAACAGATTATGTCTACTCGTCGCCTTTGCCAGGATTTTTTAAGGATCTAGAACATGACAGATGTAACGAGATTAAGTTCGAGTTGCCTACAGTCAAGGAGTACAAGATTGGTTTACTTGATGGCGCTAGGTTGGGCATACAAGCGTCTGCTGGCTTCCCCTCCTTATTTCACGTCAAATTTGAATCTAGATTATTGCTTAATGATGTTAAGGTATTTAATTACCCTTCGAAATCGGAGTCGATGATATTAAAGGTTGATAATTCGTGGGAGAACATGTCTGCCAGGCAATTCAGTGACAGGTTCCTCAACAAAATTCTCTACAGTAAGTGGCCATTTTTGAGAGAGAGTAAGGTTGTGAAGGTCATGACGAAAGAAGAAGTTTTTGAATCTGTCAAACAGTTTAACGGCCCTAGACGCTTGGTTTCGTCTGGCTTGTCAATTGAAGATTCTCGCGAGTTCACACAGACTGTTAACCAAATGAGAGGTACATATGATAAGAGGGAGGGTATAAGATTTGACGACATTCTGGTCCTTGTTTATGTTCAGCCCGTCAATGGAGTGATTAGAAACTCGAAGGGTGCTTACGTTAAGACATTCTCCAGAGACATTGAAGTATATCCCTTGCAATTAATCGTGAGAGATATGGCCAACAAAGACCACAGATTGGCTTATAGACCACCTCTCCCAATCAATAAGGAGTTCCCAGTGGATTCTCAAGTTGTATTTTTGGGAGACATGGGATATGGAGCACCTGCAACTATTGCTGGGTACGATGAGGACAAGTCCAAGTTGAGCATAAAGATCTCACAAATTCTGGAAGTTGCGGAACCGACGGTTGGAAAACAGAGACTCGCTGTGGAAAACAGAGAAATCAAGTATCTTCCATCCTTTGAGGTCAGCAAACAATTGAAGATAAATCCTTTGCTTTTGTCAAAAATTACCAGCAGTTATATGCTTGAGGACGATACCAAGAAAGGCTCTAAAACTAACATTGGGTTAGAGTTAAAGTTTGAAGGTAAAGGCCTTAAGGCTTTAGGCTACACTAGAAAGATTAACAATGGAAAAATCTGGGGATATTCTGCGTTGGCCATTAACTTGATAAACGAGTACAGGAAAAAGTTCCCCAAGTTGTTTGAGAAGTTACTTTCTACGGATGCTAAGAAGATGCCCAAGTTGACCAGTGTCAGCAACGCCGCTGAGATCCAGCAAGTGCGTGCTTGGTTGGGCAAGTTGAGAAACGAGTTGATTCTTGTTTCTCTTGAAAGTGAGTCATTGACTCGATTCAGTTTTGAAGCCATCGAAAGAGAGATGATTGATTACGTATCCAAGCCCATTCCAGTGGTTAACAAGGATATTAAGGGCGTTCCTAGAGAAGCTGTCTTGAACCCACGGGATTCGTATAAGCTTTTGAGTGACCAGTCCTTTAACTTGGGTGACCGCGTTGTTTACGTACAGGACTTTGGTAAGGTGCCCACATTGTCAAAGGGTACAGTGGTGAGTATCACAACTGCCGGATCCAAGACAGAATTGGGTGTAATTTTTGACTTCCCATTGCTCAGTGGTACAACCATGAACAACAAGTTACAGACTTCTCGCGGTTTGGTTGTGGACTCTTCGATGGTATTGAACCTTTCCAACCGCCAGTTTGTCTTCCACAGTAGTGCATCTGGAAACAGACGCAGACTCACTGACGAAGAGAGACTTGCGATGGCCAAGGCTGCAGAGCATAAGCGTGCAGTGCGTGCCAAGGAGGCCAGCACTAGGCAGTCCAACGAGCTCTTGGGAATCTTGAAACGCGGCAGCAACAAGGCTGATGGAGAAGGACCATCTGCTGAGAAACCAGCTGCAACCTCGGCCCCCGACTCGGATGGACTTGCCGTGCGCGATGCGAGAACCATTCAACGCATATACGGCCAAATCTACTCTGATGTAATGCAGGATGGAAACCAGCAACATCCACAGCAGCCGGTTTACAGCGCGCCGCACCCGCAGCAATTTGCTGCTCCGACACACCAGCCTAACCACGCGCCTCGCTACAATAATTACCAGTCTGGCCCAGATAACCAGGGACACTTTGCGAGTGGCCGTGGCGGTCGTGGCGGCCGTGGTGGATTTGATGGTTACCGTGGTCGCGGTAATGGTCGCGGCAGAGGCCGTGGCGGCGCTCGCGGTGGTCACGGCGAGCCCAGCAAGACTCGTGACTAGGTGACAGCTACACTTGAGGGTGTCTACACGTACCAGAAGCGATTCTATATGTTAGAAGCGCAAAGTGTCAACGTGAGCTCAGCCTTGGCCGATAGACTGCTTGACGGGCGGCACAAGATTGTTTTTTTGCAGCCAGGACACATTTTTCCTCGCGCCTGGAGGCAACGCCACTTGTTGTACATCTAGCAGTGTTGTAACCGTATGTATATTGTGCTATTACACTATTTTATTAATCGACTATGTACGTATCTGCGAAGCATTGATACCGGAGCAACTCCGAGGCTCGCTGTTGTATCTTTATTAACGTCCATAAAGACACGTGGACGGGTCATAAACCATGCGTCAACAGAAAATGCGTGGCCAGAAACTACTGAGCACAGACTGCTGAGCAGCTAGCCTCGCTCCTTTTGTGGAGCTCGGGGATCCGATCGGTCGGAGGGGTTGTCGCCGGGCAAGTTTATCAAACCTAGCGTGTCCCACTTTGACTCTTCCATCAACTGATTGTCCATCCGGCATCCCAAGTATGCTTTTGCAAGAAGTCTACAGTTGGGCGCGTTCTGGTTCGAAGTGAACTTCATGCATTTCAAGTACTTGTGCATGTACTCAGTGCACTCGCCGTCATGGTCGAGGGGAAACGAGCCACGCTCTGGCGGCGTTGGGGTCCAACTTCGAGCGTTTCCACCTAACGCGTTAGTATTACTGAAACAGTATGCGAGGTCTCGTCGTGCGACACTTACCTGGTGCTCCAGTTGCCATCACGAGGGACTGGGTATAGCTATTGGAGCTGGTACTATTCGTGAATCGAAATGTCTCACGTGATGGTAGTATTTGAGTTACACACGACTATCGGCGAAACGGATCCCGGCAGTAGTCGGGACGCACATGCCGCGGTGCAAGGATTCAAAGTGGGCCGTGCCGTCAGGCTGTTGTGCCGTGACGGGGGAGGGGAGGAAAAGGGCGTTACAAGAGGGGACAGATGGGCGGCACGCCAGAGGACAAGGCAGGCGCTACGAGAGGGGATGGGGGTTTGCGAGCACCGCCCGTAGGCTTGGCTCGGTTAAGTTTTGGTTTCCTTTGTTGCCACACGGGAGGTTGCGCTCTGCCCGGCTCCCTCCCCAACAAGATGATCACGAATTTCAACCTACGGACTCCAACTTAAATGCGCCGAAAGAGGGGAGCACTCGGAGCGCATGTTGCAACACCCTTTGCGGACGCGAGAAGCGTGGCGGGTATTTTCCAAATTCTCCGAACCTCGGACGACCGGTAGTTTTCTCCCCACAAAATCATTGACATTGGATTCCTGCATATTGCTTTGTTGTCGAGGATTGTGAAAAGTTGTGCATCATCAGCCTTGGTGTGCGCGTTCCGCTTCGTTACTAGCTTTCGTGAGTCTTCTTGGACCGCTGTCTGGTGTTTTTACCACTGCACAACATAACAGTTTATTTTGGGTTCTTCCTCTAGTGAGACTACTATTTTTTTCTCAGCCCGCTCTTTGTTGCATATACATACGTCCATCTAGAAGATGACTTCAGAGCTGAAAGCACAGGAAATCTTTAAGCAGTTTGCGGAGGCTACTGCTGGTGCGAGTGAGCCGTCACTCTCCTTACCCCAGTTTGTGGCACTCTTGGCGCCGTTCAAGACAGATATTCCGCAAGATGCGTTTGCTTTGTTGTACTTGATGGCCGATGCGGACCACAAGGGGTATGTGAACGAGTCGGACTGGACGCGTTTCATTACGACGTTGACCTCTGTGGATGGCGAGTACAAGATCTTGTTTAAGTTCTTGGCGCTGCTGGCACTGGTGACTTCTTCTGTGTCGTACGACCACTGCTTGGAAGTGCTTAACAACCTCAACAAGTCTATTGACCCCGCATACCAGCCCAAGACGGCAAAATTAAACTGGGCCTACTTTCAGCGTTTCTTTGAGCCCCAGGGAAGTATCTCGTACGATGACTTTTTCTCCTTGATTAGCTACTCGCCGGTCACAAAGTTGATTGGCAGTTTTGACATGCTCGCAGGAAAGCGCGGCGTTATTGACTCGGAGCAGATGGTGCACTTGCTCGCTTCAAACTTGAACCATAAGTTGCTGAGTCGTATGAAGGAGAGATTATCTCATACTCCTGATTTCTTTCCGCTGCAGGATGTGTACACCTTTTCCAACGTTTTATTTGTGTACAATACCTTAGTCAAGGTTGACTTGATCAACGAGGTTGTGGCCAACACACCTCCCACGTCCAAGGACAAGAGTGATATCTTGATTAACAAGAAGGATTTGTACAAACACATGACTGACCCGTTGTTGAGATCCTCAAACTTTAGACCGATCAGCATTACGGAAATCGATTTACTCTTTCATTTGATATCCTCCAACGCCGAGGACTCGATTCCCCGTCGTGAGTTGGTATCAATTCTCAACCCAAACTACAACAATAATGTCGCAACATTGAAACCCATTTTTGAAGATCCCCAGTCCCAGTATGCCCTCAAGTCGAAATTTGGCGACAAGAATGACAACTTTTCGTTGTGGCCCATTTTTGATTCGCTCTACTCTTTTTTCTTGGGCTCCATTGCAGGATGTGTGGGTGCAACTGTTGTGTACCCCATTGACTTGGTGAAGACCAGAATGCAAGCTCAAAAGCACAAATCTATGTACAACAACTCTTTTGACTGCTTTAAGAAGATTATTAAGGCTGAAGGTGCGAAGGGATTGTACAGTGGTTTGGGTGCGCAGTTGGTGGGTGTGGCCCCCGAGAAGGCGATCAAGTTAACTGTTAACGACTTGATGCGCAAAGTCGGTACTGACAAGAACGGCTCCATTACTATGGGCTGGGAGATTATTGCGGGAATGTCAGCCGGTGGGTGTCAGGTTATTTTCACCAACCCCTTAGAGATCGTTAAGATTAGATTGCAAATGCAAGGTGGTAGCAAGGTGACAGTTCCAGGCGAAATCCCTCTTAAGCGTCTTGGTGCCATGCAAATTGTGAAACAATTAGGTGTCAAGGGCTTGTACAAAGGTGCACTGGCATGCTTATTAAGAGATGTTCCCTTTTCAGCTATTTACTTCCCCACCTATGCTAACTTGAAGCGTGTCTTGTTTGGATTTGACCCTAATGACCACAACAAGAATCACCGTTTGAGCACATGGGAGTTATTGGTTAGTGGTGCCTTAGCTGGTGCTCCTGCGGCCTTCTTCACCACTCCTGCAGATGTTATCAAGACTAGATTACAGATGGAGAGTAAGTCCAACGATATCAAATATAGAGGTATCTTGCATGCCGGTAAGGTTATTTTGAAGGACGAGGGATTTGGTGCCTTCTTTAAGGGTTCCATTGCGAGAGTTTTCAGATCTTCTCCTCAATTTGGTTTTACATTGGCAAGTTATGAACTCTTGCAACAAATGTTCCCTTTGAGTCCTCCAGTCACCAAAGAATCCAACTTTAAGACAATTACCGGCTACCCTGGCATCTACAATTTGACAAATGATCAAGTTTACAACTCACAAGGTAGCAATGACAGAATTCTTTACTTGAATTCGAATGCTTTGACTGTTTCCAACTCAGAAAAGACTAAACTCAACGACACTTTAGTAAAATTACCTGCCGAGTATCTTTACAAGTCACAGGACACTATTAAGTTGTTGTTGGATATTGACTACAAGTTTGGAAACTTCAACCAACAAGCCTACAACAGCTACATCCAAAAAAAGTAATGTTCTAGAGTATCAATAAGATATTACCCTTATGCAAATATAGCGTTAATGAACGACCCGTAAACTCGTTTCTTATGAGTTTTCTTTGATATACCAAATCAAGATAAAGTAAATGTTTGAAAGTCTCTCCCATCCCTCAAACGGTAGAAGACCCCGATTACCAATTTTCGCTCAACATCCATCATCTGTACAAAATCATAAACCTGATAATCAGAGTAACTGACTCCATCATGATGTAGTTTAATTCTGGCGATGTTGGCTCCGGCTTTTGGAGAACGATCAAGGTTAAATACCTTGAACTGATCTCCCAGTTCGTGAATAAATAGATGATTGTTAATAACTTTAATACACTGATTGACATTGTTGTCATTCGAGTACAGACCAAGAGTGACGTTGACAGTTGACATGTCATCCCTGTTCGACTTCCAAACTTTGTACTTGAAGCCGCCCAAGACTTTCACCATACTGACTTTAGTCGTACTTAGTATAAGAAATGTATTAGAAGCAAGCACAAAGAACCTGCTGATTCCGCCCGAGATGGGAAGTAGGCTGTATGGCAACTTTCTTTTATTATGCTGATCAAACGGCTTGATATCACTTTCCCTAACGGTAAGAATCCCATTTCCCACCGATATGTGTAAAAAGTCATGACTTTGGATTATTTCTGCCTTTGCTGGGGCTGTTCGGCTTAAATCAAGCTCGTAAAAGCAAAAGTTGTTAAACACTACGATGCCGTCAACAAGCGTGAATGAGACTTTGATCAAGTCAAGATTGGAGCTCAACACTATCAATTCTTTAGCCTCGGATAATACGCTTGCAATGATATGCACATTCCTTGACGGCTTTGGGAACAAGTTTTTGAATCTATACTCCGACTTTGGAGGAGAACTTGTCTTTTGCTTGGGCAAATGGCGCATTAAAAAACTTCTCACAACTTCTCTATGAGCCCGTTTCTCAGTCTGCAGGGGCACACTCTGATTAAACTTTGCCAATTCCTTGTTGACCCACTCAATATCTGTTTCGATGCTTTCTTTCGACCCCGGCTTGTACCCCTCTGGTGCATGATCCATTTCATTATCAGAAGGATAGTCCGCGAACTCCACCAACGACAACCCAAAAAGCGAGTCTATAGTATTTCGAACACGGGGCTCAAGCAGCTTCGTGGCCCTGTCCAAGAACCCAAATAGTGCTCCCGTGCGATCGTGTGTCTTGTGGTGAAATCTAACGAGCACCGTGCTATCCATGCTTGCTTCCATGAAAACGGCCTTGAACGAAAAGGTTCCTTCCGCAGTTCCCACAATTGTAAATACTTGCTGGCTATGATTAACCGCCAACTCATCGTTCAACGACATGACCCTGTAGTACATCACCAACGACTCGTCAACTAAACCACCCAAAGGACCAGCCTCCCAGAAGTTAATAAACGGATCTCTTGGACTCTCATGTGCCACCTCTCCTGGATATGGACCCACGCGCCGGTGCCCGGGATCTCTCACAATCGTTCTTCGGGCCTTCAACATGTCAACATAATCACCAAGGTTAAAGGGTGAGCGCAAGCTCACTTTGCCGCTCTTCAAGTTGAGTATCCCTTCGTGGCTTGTACAGAAGCGGCGTGATTCAATATCATTGGACTGTACGCGGACAGCCCTCTCTTCTAAATGTCTCTCTTTCAGACCTTTCTTGACGCGAGCTGATGCCTTTTTGGCACCTAAAGGCGTATCTTTTGTACTAACCGTCCGTCTCCGTTCCTTCTGTACCGCATTGTTATGGTACCTGTCTGCCGACAGACTCTGAAGACCCCCATTGGTGATCTTGAAGTACTTGCGTTTCTCTTCGTCGTAGTAGAACCCTGCAATTTCGAGAGGCATTGCACCCCTAAACCTGAGTTTTCGAGTTTTAATTTACTTGTACATCTGTAAACCTAGAGTATCTATAAACCTAGAGAGGTTGCCTGGAGATTTGGACTCGAGCCTAACAGACTCGAGGCTTATCCCGATGACTCTATACTATATTTCTCTAAATTGCTTGAAGGTTTAAAGATTTTAATTAGGTTGTGGCTCAAATCTTGAGTCTCCACCTGGAGAACCCCTAGTCCTCATCAATTGAAAGCTTTTAACGGGTCAAGAGTAGTCTTTGTTGAGAATTGCATTGATTAATGGTTGGTTGAGGGTTGTTTGTAGGGTTAGGGTATCGCTGGGTAAGTCTCAAGTCATAATTCCGTCTGAGCTTATCTGCTCATCAGTGCCTATTCTCACGACGACCCGTATTTTTCAATTTTGCTAATCCTCCCAACTCCCACTCGTATCTATTCATCTAAGCGCCTACTTATCCAGGCGCCTATTCATCCAGGTCCCAATCATACGCATCCGTAACAGCTCGATCGCGTTTCAACGACTTGGCTGCATTGCGTTTCCGTACTAACAACTCTTCGAACCCGTTACTGCGACTAATACCGTCCCAAAAGTAGCCAGCCTTTATGCCAAAACGATTCAGAGGTGCCACGCCCTTGTTATACGAGTACTCATCCAGCTCCGTTTGACTAGGATTTGCCACAGGCGCAAACAGCAGCATGGGATCGTCAATCAATGACGGCGCGGGCCTTCGGGTGATTTCCCGGGCCTGTTGCATCTGTTCTTCCTCCAGTAATAGTATCTTCCTTGCCTTCTCCTGCTCCCGCTTTTGTTCTTCCTTTAGCTTGTGTTCTTGTCGCTTTTGCTCAATGTCCACGATTCGTCCTGATGAATCTCTGTACACTGTCTGCTGCTCTTGCTGCCGAAGTTGTACCGCGCTAGGCTCCGAAGGGCTCTCCACCCTCGCCGCTTCTACAACTTTGCCATTGTCGACGCGCTTGAACCCTTTAAACTCCGAGGCCCCCTTCACGACAACCTTCACCGGTCCACCCTCATCAGGGTCAGCATCCTCCTCGCTGTCTGAAGCAGCATGACTCTTCAGAATGTTGTCGGCATAGCCTGTGCCGATAACAATCCTGGGTGCTTCGTGTGATGCAGTCTTGGGGTCCCTAACCTGACCGTTAGTCTTGCTACCAGCACCCGAGTCGGATCGTTTGCTCTTCTCCTTCCGAGACGCCTTGCTATCTCTGCTACCGCCGCTCTTCTCTTTCGACCCTTTCCGCGATGCCTTGCCATCCTTCCCCGCCGACGCGTTTGTATACTTGGCCAAGTAATCACTTCTGGACATAGCTTGACATGTCGCGATGCCAAACAAATTTATTTAATCTTGTATAGCTTGTATAGCGTTTAGCTGCGCTAGTATATTACATCTATAGAGGGGTCTACTTTTAGAGCTTGCCAACCTCATTGTGCAAGTGCGCCATAGTCTCACACAACTCCATGAACAACTTGTGCTGCGACTTGATAACCTCCACAACGTTGAAGACGTTACCAAAGCCAACGGTGCACGATTTTTCCAACCCGCTCAATATCTGGTCCAACTCGGTCACAAGCACCTCGTATTTCTTCAAGATGTCATGATACTTCTTGATCTTGGCAGCAAAGAACTCGTTCAAGTGGAATGACGAAGATAAGCGCGTGCCGGGGGTGGATAACTGCGTCATCAACTGCACGATATTGTTGATATCCTCAATCAACTCATTATTCAACAGTTTAATATTCAAAAGCTGGTTCTGGTCGTACTTTAGAGCCTGCTTCGCTGACGCGACTTTGTTGTGCAAGTAGTCAATGTCTCGTGGTATTGACCCAATCAAAGCATTGTGTTTGGAAAAGTCTGCCTGTAGGGTGGTTGCTATCAAGTGCTGCGAGTTGATGTAGGCGTCAAATGTTTCGAGCTCTTGTTTCATAGCGGGTGGGAGATCGCCTACGCGCGTCATGGCCGTCCATTGCTGCTGTACCTGTGGGTTCTGAGCTGGGACCGCATTGGCACCAAAAAGTCCGCCAGTTTGAGGTTTTCCAAACAAGGTACTGTTTCCGGCGTTACTTGTCGTGCTGCCGAGCGTGCTGCCGTTGGAATTTCCTCCAAACATGCTGCCACCCCCAAACGCATTCTTGTTGCCTGTACCACCGGCTCCAAAGAGTCCGCCTGAACTCGCTGGCGCTGTAGCAGCTCCACCAAACATGGATCCTGAGTTGGTGTTGTTGTTGGTGTTATTTCCAAAAAGTCCGCCACTAGTGTTGGTGTTGGCGTTATTTCCAAAAAGTCCGCCGCTAGTATTGGTATTGGCGTTGTTTCCAAAGAGTCCGCCACTAGTATTGGTATTTGCGTTATTTCCAAAGAGTCCGCCTCCAGGGTTAGTAGCGGTGGTGCTGTTATTTGTGTTATTACTGCCAAACAACCCACCAGATGTATTATTATTGTTTCCAAACATCCCACCAGAAGTATTGGTACTCCCGCCAAACATCCCACCTGTCGCGGGAGCGGTGCCGTTATTGACAGGAGCAGCATTAGTAGCATTATTAGCGGCATTGTTGCCAAACAAACCCGTGTTACCAGTACTGGCACCACTTCCTCCAAAGAGCCCGCCGCTGGGAGCAGCGGTACTACCCCCAAACAAACCGCCTGTGCCGCCCGCACTGTTCGTATTCGCATTATTACTGGCTCCGGCACCGCTGTTACCGCCAAACATGCCTCCTGTGTTACTTCCAGCGCCGCTGCCGCCAAACAAGCCGCCGGTAGCACCCGTCGTGCCGCTATTAGCGGAATTTCCGAGACTAAACGACGGCGCGTTGTTGTTTCCCCCGCCAAAGAGACCGCCTGACGTTCCAGTCCCGCCGGGCGCGCTTGTATTGCCGCTGTTGCCCCCAAACCCGCTCAGCTGGGCACCGCCAAAGGCACCGCCAGCAGCCGGGGCCGCGTTGTTTTGCCCAAACATGCCGCCAGCAGCGTTTCCAAAAGTTGAGCCCGACGCCGGCTGAGCAGCGGTGCCAAAGCCGCCGAACGCGCTCTGCTTGTTCGCGCCAAACATCCTCCAGTGCTCTGTGGCCGGTGTATTGGCCTCTGACTAGCTTGTTGTGTAGGCTGAAAATTTTTGGTACACCTATACCGATATATGCAGGACTGTTGATAAAGTGAAGAGAAGTGTACTGAAGAACTGACGAGACGAGAAGAGACGAGAAGAGAAGAGAGGAGAAGAGAATAGAACTGACGAACTGACGACCTGACGAATTGAAGAACTGAAGTCAAGAAATAAGGAGTGAAGTAAAAAGAAGAAGCAAAAGAGACAAGAATAGGGGAGAACTATCGTCTTAAACTAGACGAAGCGATACACTACATGTTGTGATGGAAGATTTTTACAAGTTCGAGGAACGGGTGAAAGCATTGGTTCTGGAAGAGTGCGGGCGCTTGGGGAGTTTGTTGCAGAACCAAGCAGACGAGATCGAGAGGTTGAAGACGCGTAATGCGGAGTTGGAAGGTTTGGTCAAGAGTTTAGAAGCGCGTAACTCGGAGTTTGAGAAGGTAGAGAGGGTAGTATTGGAGTATGCAAAGGAAGAGGAGGGTGGAGAGAGTCAAACTCGTGTATCAAATCTTTCACAAGTACCTCTTTCACAAGTACCTCTTTCACAAGTACCCGAACCCCAAGTATCTCAATCCCAAGTATCCCAAGTATCTCAATCCCAAGTATCCCACTCCCAAGTATCACCATACCTGTCCCACCGCGATCTCAGAGATATAAAAGCACAATCATTTCATGGAACACTTCTGTCTCCGGCGGTACTGCCTGTGCGGAGAAGGTCGTTCAATAGCGACGACGTTGCGTTCGACAAGCTTCCAACCCAGTACTCGGATGAGGAGAGCTCTAATGTAAGAAGCTCTCCCGTAAAACTATCGCCTATTAAAAGGTCGCAAGAGAGAGCTAGAGAAGGTTTGCAGATTGGTGAAGGCGGTTTGACTGAACGTGGTGATTCCTCTGAGTCCTTTCCCGGACCATTGGTAAAGGTACCCATTCTCTTACCCACCACTCGGCCGCACACTCCTCGCCGCACGCTGGCGTCCGAGGTGGAAGACTCCGAGGAGGAAAATGCTCGGCCAATGACTGTGTTGCAAACACGCGCGCGTATACGGGCACAGCTCGTGGCACGTCTCGGAAGCAGCGATCTGGGAGTACTAAACTTGCGGGAGAACCCCATCACGCTGGCGTGCTGGATTCTTGCCGACTTTAAGCGCAACGACACAGCCGTACGCAACTGGCGACACGCAGCTGGCGCTCACGGGCCCACCGGGGCGGCACAGCGCCCCATAGGTATGACACGGGCGCAAGAGGCCCATCGTGCTCGCTTCTACGGTCTTGCAAACGGAACCGACCCCGAACCCGACGGATTTGAGGACCGGCTCAGCCAGGTTTACGACAAGCTCGCGTCTCCCCCGGGCTTCATGGTGAGCGAGTTTCCCGACACGCAAGAAGGTATAAGGCGGCGCGAGCTCATTGCGCGACGCCAGCGGCGCCGCATCGAGCGACGTCTCAAGCTGTGTGTGGAGGTGAGTGACGGGCGCCAGGTTGGAGAGTATGTGTTTGCTGAAGATATCTTGAACCAATGGGTACTAAATGGGGCTGTAGTCAGGTAGGGAGAAGAGATTGGAGAGAGATTGGAGAGAGATTGGAGAGAGATTGGAGAGAGGGTGGAGAGAGAATGGAGAGAGAATGGAGAGAATGGAGAGAATGGAGAGAATGGAGAGAGAATGGAGAGAGAATGGAGGGGAGAATTGGTATAGAAGACAAGTGGAAGAAAGGAGATTGTAGAGGAGAATGGTAGAGAGATTGGTAGAGAAGAGGATAGCTAGAGGAAAATAGATAATAGGTTTACAATAGAGCGGTAGGAAAAGGCGGAAGGGAGAATAAGTGGTAATAGGTGGAGTTGATAGGGATTAGGAATGTAGTTCCTTAGCGAGAGGAGAATGGATCTCGCGACCCAATCGTAGCAATCATCGGATTCAGAGAATGTAGGGGTGAGGGGAAACTGAATGTGATATAGTGGATTCACAGGAGAGCAAGGGGTATTGTCCAGTGACGTTTGAGGTATCGGACGCGTGCAGATAGCGCGCACTGATGATGTCACAGGTACTCCCCTCGTACTCTGGAAAGCTGCTGGGGCTCCCGGTACTCCTGGCACTCCTGAAAGTTACGCATTTAGGCCACTCAGTAAACTACTCGTGTGGCTCAGTTAGCTACTCGTGTAGGGTACTCCTATCGATTGTTTTGCACATAACAGTAAACACGGGATTGAGCGTTGTAGTTGGGCGATGAATGTTGGGATGTGTGACTAGTGAGGTGAGATTAGTGATCGTCATGATCAGTGGTGACAAGTAAATGACGTGATGGCAAGTAAATGTCATAACGAGATGAGAGATGACGACTAAGATGAGAGATGACGACGAAGATGTGGCCAGACTCGTACAGGGGCCAAACCTCCCGAAAGCGTATCCCTTAAAACCATCCTAAAACTACAATATCAAGCCAAGCACAGCCCAGGCTGAAACCGAAAATGTCGGAACCTAAAAATCACAAAGCCAGTAAGCATGCCGCTGGCCAAGGAGCCTGCAGAAACGACAACCGAATGCCAGATGTGGATTACACGAAGGATCCAAGCAGGATTCACTTCTCGGGCGGCAGTTTACGTATCAGGCGACTGTACAGAATGAGCATGCAACAGCAGATAAGAGTAGAGGTAAAAGCTAACACCTTGGGTCAAAGCTAACACCTTGGGTAGCAGCTAATACCTTGGTAACAGCAGGTGCGAGCACAGAAAAAGGCCACAGGCAATGTATCCCGCCTGATGCATTTCATATTGGACGTGCGAGTCAGGCACCGCTTGTCACCACGAATGGAAAACCTGCATGATAAAACCTGTAAGACCGAAAAGGCGTAGCGGCCCCCCGGAATAGATTCCTAAACAGGTGATTGTTACTCAAAACGGGTCCTAAATACCACCACAGCCGGGCTTCCCCGCCACGACCCAAGTGGCCACACGAGGATATGATCTTGTCCATCTCAAGGGTCCAATCATGCTACAGGTGCCCAGGCACCTAGTTACCCCTTACTCATCCTGTATTGATACTCCACTCCCCACATTGAACCCCTGGCATCAGGCGCTCTCCGCTAGACTCAATACTACTAGATTGGACTACTAGATTGGACTACTAGATTCGACTACTAGATTCAAAAACTAGATTCAAAAACTAGATTCAAAAACTAGACCCAAGAACTACACTACTAGGCTCAAGAACTACATTCGACCACTAGGCTCAAGAACTAGACTCAAGACCCAGACGTATTACTCCGCCACCTCCCAAACTACCCAAACACGCAGACACCCTTCATCAACCAGTCCTACCCGCACTAAAGCCTGTTCAACCAATACCTCCCCTCCCTACGCCTTTTACCCATTCCTCCCAAACACAACCACACACTTACAATCTATTTTTAATCTACCCAAACACTACGCTACTGCTACTCAACTGCTACTGCTACATCCAACTCACTCCCCTTTTTTCGCACCTCTGCTAAACTCTATTGAGGCTAGTTTTTCTTTTTGTCTCTCAATCCCCTTCCAAACCGTTAGCTATCCCACATTCCAACAAACAAAAAAATGTCCACACCATGTACCCCCAATTTTTTCTTTTTACACGTGACACCCGCCGAATCAAGAAACGGTCGCACTTCCCAAAGGGTTAAAAAGCCCTCTCTTAGTTGGCAGCCAAAAAAAAAAAACAAAGCTGCAAAAAAAGCCAATTCATTTTTGTTTTTGCACGTTGCGGCTCCGCTGAAGCCGGCTTACCCCTGCCAGTCCGAGCACGGCGGATCGCCTGGCGCAGCGCGTGCACAGCCTGGCTAGGCTGCTGGCATACAGCGCACCTGTCCAAGTCCAGATTCCGCATGCACAATCGGCAAGAGCCGGCTTCGGTAACGGTCTAGGCCTCTGTCCGGGAAGTTTTCGGCGCCTCGTTAGCGCCACCCAAACCTCCTCCGTCCCGAAACCCTTAACCACGCCCACAGTCTGCAAACCCAACCAATCTTACTCACATTGTCACCCTCTCGTCTGCTCACCATCCTCCCGCCTTCCCGCCTGCCCTATCTCGCCTTACATCTCCTGGTCTCTACAGCCGTGCCCAACACTCCCGGCACTCCAACACTCCCGCACCTCTCAATCCCGTAACCCCTACATCCCTCACTCGCTCTCCGCTCGCACGCTCTCCACAGGCACCCCTCTACATTCCCACGTCTTTGTTCTGACACCCGTATATATACCCGCCGTCTCCCGTCCGTCCTCCCACTCGCCCTCGCCGTCTCGCATTCCCGCGACCATTCCCATTCCCGTTCCCGTTGCTGTTGCCGTTGCCGCTGCTGCCGCCGTCGCCGCTTCGTTTTGCGTTTGCGTTCGCTTTTGCGTTTGCGTTTGCGTGTACCAAACACCCCCTTGCTTTACATTTTTTTTTGCTGTCGTTGCCTCTGAGCACCGTTGCTCTGTTTCACGCCGCCAGTCCACAGCCCCGCGACGCCTTCTGCCTGCGGTGATTATATATAGTGCCGCTAGTCGGGCCCCACAGCGCCGTCCTTTTCCTGCTCGCCATCCCGCACAACGGGCACTCTGCAGCCTCGGACATGTCACACAACCACACGCTCTCGATCAACTCGGTTGGTCTGTTCAACGAGCCGACGACGCCGCCGCTGGCGGCTGCCGGCCAGTTTGGCGCCGCTTCCGCGAAGCTGGCGCTCTGGGACGTTTCGCATAAGTTGAACCACCAGCTCGATCTTCCGAGCTTCAACATTGGGTCGAGTCCGGTGGCTTCCAGGGCCGAGAGAGCCGACAGGACCGATAAGGTGGCCGACAAGACGGTTGACAAGGAGAATGTGCGTGAGACGCTGGTGCGTACGCGCCACGGCAAGATTGACAAGGAGTACCTCAGCCAGATTGCCAAGATGCTGCTTTCGCAGCTCCGTCCAGACATTTTACGCTTGGCGAAGGACCAGTACGGGTGCCGCTTTCTCCAGAAGAAGATTGACGAGCACGTTGTGAGTTCTGCGAGCGTGCGTCGCGCCAACTTTGAGGTTATGTTTGAGGAGGTGAGTCCGCACATGTATGAGTTGATTATCGATCCGTTTGGCAATTATTTGGTGCAAAAGATGGTTGGGTACTGTCTGAGCAGCAACCTCGACCTGGTGTTGGAGACTTTGCACTACAATTTGTTTCAGATTTCGATTAACCAGCACGGAACACGCGCGCTACAAAAGATTGTCGACAGCTTGACGAGCCCGCACCAATTGGCGTTGCTCGTGCGTGGCTTGAAGCCCTATATCATTGATCTCATTAGAGACTTGAATGGTAATCACGTGATTCAGAAGATTTTGAATAAGTTTGAGCTGGAGTCCTGTCAGTTTATATACGATTCGATTATCGCGGACTTGTGTGTCGTTGCGACGCACAAGCACGGCTGTTGTGTGTTGCAAAAGTGTTTGAACCATGTCACGCCGTTGCAGCTCTGCGAATTTTCAGCCTGCATCTTGAGCGCCAAGAACTTTGGGTGTTTGATCAATGACCAGTTTGGCAACTATGTCTTGCAGTATCTCATCTCGCTCGACTCGTACGAGATCAGCTTGGCGCTTTTGCAGCACTTTGTGGCGTTTGGTGTGGACTCGTTGTGCACACTCAAGTTTCTGTCTAATGTTGTTGAAAAGTTTTTGAAGAATTGCCACAAGAATGAAACAAAGAATATCGAGTTTGCCAACTTGAAGCTTGAGCTTGCGCTCTGCATCTTGCTGGGCAACTTGACAAGGTATATCAATGATGCCTTTGGCAACTATGTCGTGCAGACTTTGTTGGATGTTTTGGTTAACCCGCAAGTTCAGTATGCTGGAAACCCCGCGGTACAGGCCAAGTTGCAGATGTTGTTGCAGGACCAGCTCCTCGCAACGGACAATATGCAGGCGATGGTGGTTAAGCTCTGGTTTATGGATTGCAAGATTTTGTCCAGTTTTGGTAAGCGTATCCAGTCCAAGATTGCGAGCGCTATGAGCGCGCCAATTACACTGCGCTCGAGCACTGGTTCGGGCGCTGGCTCGAATACGTACTCGGGTACTTCTTCGTACTCGGGTGGCTCGTACCCGGGCTCTTACTCGGGCTCGTACTCGGGCCTGCCTGCTTACCCTGGTCTGAATGCCTATTCGCGTGCGGCCTCTTACTCGGGCTCTGCGTCGTTTTCAAACGCGGCTTCTTTTTCACGTGCAAGTTCGTACTCGGGAGTCCTGGGTATCAATTACTCGAGAGCTCAAGGTGTGGGTCAGTCGCAGGGTCCGCAGGGTCTCCAGGGTCCCCCCCAAACCCTTCAGGGTATAAAAGGCCAATTTCAGGCTATCCAAGGTCCAGGCCTGCAAGGTCCACACCAAGGTCCACACCAAGGTCCACACCAAGGTCCGCTCCAAGGTCCGCTCCAAGGTCCGCTCCAAGGTCTTCAGGGACCTTCCCAAAACATTGGTCCACTTCAGGGCCCCCGAGGTATTCATGGCCCCCTTCAAGGACAGACCCAGGTTCTTGGCGCGTCTGCACCGCATTCACAAGGTCCACAAGGTCTTTGCCTGCCTTCACAGCCTCCACTTTCTGGTCTCCGTCCCCAAGGTGCAATGCATCCACGCGGGCGTGCTCCCGCGACGTGGGATGCTGAACCTGTCTACAAGTCTTGTATCGACAGTGGGCTGCCCTCTGCAAACAATTATGTTTTCGGAAACCAGGCATTGGAGCCCGGAGCGGGCAACGATTATGCAGACGACTTTGACGAGTTTTGCACAGCAAAGGGATTTGGTCTGCAGATGAGAACCGCGCCCGACTATGCCGGGCAGGTTGGCGCGTACCAACAAGTTCCCTTGCAGCACCAGTCCCACCTCTATGGACACCGCCAGTCTTTTCTGGACACTCAACACGTTTCGTTGTCGGCTGTTCCATCATTGCATACGCTGCACGGAAAGCCGTTTTACGCTCCACAGACTAGTGCTCCTGTGGAGCAATACTCCGGTCAGCCTTGCACAGATACTATGGCGCGCGCTCGCAAGCCGCTGACTTCATTTCACCCATTGCAACAGGCGCCCCAGATCCCGCTCCATTACAGTTATAAGAATATGGCGGGACAGGGCGCGTCTGGATATGCTAGGCAGCGCCGTGCTTCGGCTTCGCCCAGCTTTTCTTTTGATGCTGCGGCCGCTAGCCAGGATGGCACCAATTTAGTTTTGGCCACCAATTTGGGCCACTTTAAGGGCTGAATCTCTCGCATTCATATTTAAGTTCAGTTCTCATACCCTGTGCCACCTTTGGTTTTACTTTTATAGGTTTCTCTTGTGGTGAGTTGGTGTGCAGTATGAGGGCCCCAACTCTGACCCGCCAGTGTATAGTTTACATGTGTAACTTTGCTAAGAAATATATCCATTTGTTATGTTTCTGGTTTGTCCTGGGGGATCTGATTCGAATAAGATGTAAAAGAAGGAACCATCCCGAAGGCCGGTTGGCTTTACTGCTATATATTTTATCTCGTGGCGTTGTCGCCACCCACGCGTGGCTGCAAAAAAGTTGCAACCAAATAGTTCAAGTCGACTACACTCACAAATGACACAACTTGTCGCATATCGGCAGTGTCTACTTCTTTTAGGCTCATGGACGTCTGTAAGGAGTTTTATGCCATCTTGTGAGTAATCTTAAGTGTTGGGTAGGACTTTATTAGTTGAAGATTTTTACCTATTGTGTTCATATTTCATGAAACTTGGTTACAAGAACAATTAAGTGGTTACTAACTTTAAAGCTACTCAGGTGCTGTGCATCAAATAGATGGCTTAGCCTCCTACACAGATGAGTGTACAGGGTTCTGTGGCTGATGTGATGGCTCACAGATACAGTACACGGTGGCGTTACTGTAGCCTGAATGTACACTTTAAGGTCCTAAAACGTGAAAAGCTGATATGGATCACCAACAAGACTCTTCACTATCCAATTTATTGCAGACTGGAGTGGTCGGGTAGCTTTCAGTCAGTGTTTCGCCTGCTCAATGATCATTTTGGAAAACAGGTGCCCAAATTGAGAACAGGTACTCTAAATTGGAGAATACCCAATTTAACTTGGAAAGCAGTGCTCTAACTTGGGGAACAGTCTCAAAGATTTAGACACTCACAGGAGGTCTCTAGACACTTTCATCAGCCGTCCAGGGCGAATGCTTGTGGTTTGAGGCTGCCATGGGGGTGAAGGATCCTACCAGAGTTTTGTCCTGCGTGTAAGGAATTCCGCGCGAGCAGCAACACGTTAAATCTCCAGTGCTGGTAAAGCTAAGAGACACCTAATCATGGAGAAGCTAGGGTTCCACAAGGTGACAAACGCACCCGTTAGTCCGGGCAGACACACTATATCACACAGTCGTCCGAACCCACCGTTGCCTGCACGCGGTCAGCCTGGCTCGTCAGGGGCTCCGCAGTCGTTTAGTCGCCAGTTTGAGGTTGACAACTCGCCATCCAACGATGTGGCTCTTAGCAACTGCATTGCCGTGAACACGCAGGACTTCTCTGGCTATGATGACCGTCTGCCGGTATTGATAGATCGCCACTATGTCTACTCCATCTCCAAGAGCGACGAGGTCAAGCCCGGTACAGTAGGGTTTGCAGGCCATGTTCGGTCTTGGGGAAAGTGGTCTTTGGGCCAAGGAGTGTTGGTAGAGTCATACAACATATTCCAAGGATCTGGACAGCTGTACCTTGGAAATATTGAGCTTTTGATTGACTTTTTCAAGAAGTCCAAGGCGACTTCGTCGCCCATCAACCACACGGAATTGGTTGAGATATTCCACAAGCGCTACGAAAACCAGGTATTACAGCCGACACAGCCAATTGTGATGGACTTTAGGGGAAATATCTACAGCGTGACGATTAGTGCGGTTCAGACGATCGCACTCGGCGGCAGCGAGCAAATTCCATCCATCCAGGACTCGACTGACTTGAGTACAAAAGGAATCTTGATCAAGCTGAGCGAGGTTATGTTTTATCCCTATGATAAGTCGATTATCAACTTGGTAAAGCCCAGTGCGCTTCAAGGTAAGCGTTTGGGCGGGCTGGCACACAGACCTAGTGCACGCCGCCAGATTATCAACCCCGACTTCAAATTGGAGGATCTCGGCATTGGAGGATTGGATGCTGAGTTTCAGGACATTTTCCGTCGTGCCTTTAACTCGCGTATCTTGCCTCCCGAGATTGCAGAACAGTTGGACTACAAGCACTGTAAAGGTTTGTTGTTGTTTGGCCCTCCAGGTACAGGTAAAACTTTGATTGCCCGTAAGTTGAGCAAGATGCTTAATGGAAAAGAGCCCAAGATTGTGAATGGTCCCGAAATGTTGAGTAAGTTTGTGGGTGCGTCAGAGGAGAATATCCGTAATCTTTTCAAGGAGGCCGAGCAGGAGTACAAGCAAAAGGGGGACGATTCAGACCTCCACGTCATCATCTTTGACGAATTAGACTCTGTGTTTAAACAGAGAGGTTCAGGAAAGTCCGATGGTACTGGCGTGGGCGACAATGTGGTGAACCAGTTGTTGTCTAAGATGGATGGTGTGGACCAGCTTAACAATATCTTGATTATTGGAATGACCAACAGATTAGATTTGATTGATACGGCACTTTTGCGTCCTGGACGTTTTGAGATTCAGATTGAGATTGCGTTGCCTGACGAGAAAGGCAGACGCGACATTTTGGCTATCCACACCAGCAAGCTTAGAGACAACAAGTTGTTGACTCCAGATGTAAACTTGGAGGAGTTGGCTAGTCTCACTAATAACTTCACTGGTGCAGAATTGGAGGGTTTGTGTAACTCTGCCAAGTCATTTGCTATTAGTCGTCACACCAAGAGCGGGGCTATTGCTGCAATTGACGCTGCGAGTGTCAAGGATATGAAAATCACCCGCAACGACTTTCTTTTGGCCCTTGGTGAGGTAAAGGCCGCGTTTGGAGCGGACGAAGAAGACTTGTCGCGGGCTGCCCCTCACGGTATCATTCAGTTCAACAGCAGTATCCAAAATATTTTTGAACGCGGACAGTCGTTGGTTGATGAAACCCGCCAGAGTGAAACAGAGACTCTCATTAGTTGCTTGATCCACGGCCCAACTGGCGTGGGAAAGACGGCCATTGCCGGTACCTTGGCACTCAACTCTGACTTTCCGTTTATCAAGATGCTCTCTGCCGAGAGCTTGGTGGGAATGAGCGAACCCGCTAAGATACTGCACATTGACAATGTTTTCCGCGATGTCTACAAGCTGCCGCTCAATATTCTCGTTATTGACAAGATTGAGACGTTGATAAACTATGTACCCATTGGCCCGCGTTTCCTGAATGAAATCTTGCAGTTACTCATGGTATACATCACCAAAAAGCCGCCCAAGGGACGTCGTTTGTTAATTATCGGAACTACCTCGCAGTACCTGGTGCTCAAGCACATGAATCTTGTGGACTGCTTCACTAGCACAATTGCAGTGCCGTCTATCAGGAACCTGGACGAGGTGGGTAGAGTTTTGGCCAAGCTTGGTTACATGAACGATGAAAACGAGAAGAACGCCATTTTGTCACAATTGGAAAGTTCAGACTTGAACATTGGCATAAAGCGTTTGATCCAAGTGTTGATGAATAGCAAGTACCTCAAGAGTGACGCCAACGGTGTTGTTGAGAACATCCTTGAGGCGCAGGCAATGTAAACATTCGCCATTCCAAGTGAACAGGCTACAGAAGTTTCCATGATACTATATAGCCCCAAAATACAAATCATTTGTTACCTTTATAGTTGGGGGTACCCAAACCCTCTTGATCATACTACACGTGATTAGTGTCGCACCTGGTCACGTGTTTCACAGAATGCAGGAATTGCTATTGTTCCGAATCGGGATGGTTGCAAAATGACACACGTTCCACTTGGTGCTACGCGTCCACAAGAAGGAGTATAAAAGAGAAGCAATACACAGCTAACTGTGATAAAAGTATTTTGAGACTCTGTAACGTTTCTTGAGATTCGAAAGACTTGACAATGACGTCCAATGCCGAGCGCAGTACGCTTTCTGGAGGAAGCAGCGCTCTAGACATATCTGGTGGCAACAATATAGCCGGAGGGGCTAAATCTTCACCAGATCTAGCCAGAGAGAGTGTTATACGGTTAGAAGAGGTCCAATTAAGTGACAAGGACAAGTTAAGTGGCGACTGCAAATATGACATTGATATCGAACCTCCGCCTTCTAGAGCTTCACTTTCAGCTTCCCTGCCAAAGTACAGTTTGTTTTCCGATTTTAGTGTGACAGAATCTCGCGACCATGTCAAAGAGAACGAAGGAGCGGGATGTGTACCTCGATCGCGTCCAAACTCTACGATTACCAAGCTTCCTTCATTGCCAGCTCTTATCGCAATGAGAGAAGGAGTTTCCGACTGTGGACTTGGCCTGCAGACTTTGAATCCACTCTTGATACATAGCTTTGACCCTGGAACGACTCTGAGGAGTTGTGGTTGTGGCGTCAAGGAGACAGATTGTTCTTGCTTAGCACCTCTGTTGAGCGAAAACAGCCAAAGATGTAGCCAAGACTGGATCCACGGCTCTCAAAGTACAGCTTTTCATTCGGGCAAGTTTAGTTGGGCAAGCAGCGTCACTTCTGGGTGTGTAAATACGGAAGAAATACAGTTGGTCCTACAAAGTGAATCCAATCTAACAATTCTGACTTCACGAAGTAGCAGTGCGTGGAACTATAATGACGGGTGTCTCTCGTGCTCTCTGGATTTGAAGTTTTACAATGGAGTATACAACTCAAGTAGTCCAAAAGAAGACAAATTAAGAGGCACTTTTCAAGAAGAAACTTGTCAGGAAGGCAATTCAGAACAAGACAGATTTGAAGAAGCAATGACTCCTTGCGTGAATTTTTTGGCCAGTGACCGAGATTTTGGCGTGGACAGCGATTGTATACTTGGGACCGAAGCTGAGGAGATTGGAGGGTCATTTAGAAACACTTCATCTAGTGAAGAATTAAGAAAGTACATTGGTATCATTGATGATGCTATAAAGAATGAATGCGACAACATTTCAATTATTAGTCTCTGCGACACTTCACCTGGGTCGTCTACTCTGGCCGCAAATGCATTTTGCAATATCGTCCCCACATCCAAGTTACCATCCCAATACGCTAGGCACAAATCCACCACGAGCAAGATACAGGGCTGGACTGGCTGTAAATGGCGCGTATCATGTCCGTACTGGGTCACTGTTAGGTTCTCGCAATCCAAGAGAAGTGTATTAGCAAGAGCGCTCGGCGCCTTCAACCAAGCGATGCAACGTAAGTTGCACCAGCCATTGCCTGTACCATTCACTGAGGCATTTTACCGGCTAAGTGAAACTAGGTTCCGACCATTGCTGGTCATGAGATCTCATTCTCGATACAAGTTGCTGGGGAAACCCGACAAGCCTAGTCAATCAATTCCTTCAGCAGACGCTGATATCGACCCCGAAGTGCACGCAGCTTCACTAGAACATGGAAACACCCAAGGGGGACAGTTCAACTCCGAGAAATTAAACACCATACTTGGTCCTGTCCGTTTGATGAGTGACCCAGAAGGCTATAGCACATCTCGAATGAACACACCAAAGAACGACCGGTACTACTCACGTTTGAATATCTACGAACTCTCGCAGATTCTAGGGTTGCAAGAGTACGATATAAAGCTCACCAAAGACATTGAATCTTTTGTGTTGGAAATGTTTGGTAACTACTGCGACTTCAAGTTGGGATTCCAGACTTGGGTGCGCGACACCACTAGGGACCAGCGTATGGAACTTTTGGATCGCCTACACAGCGTAAGCAAGGTTTTCTACCCCGAGTTTGATACTTTCCAGTTGGAGGTTATCATACGACGCGGGTCGTACAGCTTGATGCAGGGCAGGCTAAGGCGCGAGAGAAGGAGCGTCCGGTACGGAACATAGAGCAGGCGACCGGGGACAAAAGTCAGTAGTTGGAGCTTGTTTTATAAAGGTTTACAATTGAGTGTATAGGTTAATTGGTAAGGAACATCCAGCTATACTAGATGTCACTCAAGAGTTGGCAGGGGAGTGCATAATCTGTGTAACAAACTTACCCGAGTACCTGGTTATGCACGCCACTGTCAATACGTCGTTACGAATTGAAGTGGTCATGAGGTGGTTCAAAATTACGTGATTGGGCACTGACAAGTGATAGGCCTTCTGGTCACTGGCGTAATAGGAACTTTCTGCGCGCCGCAAAGGCGGTCGCTTATGTCCGGAGGGTGCTAACGGCTGAGCCGGAGCCTGATCTGTTGGCGACATCTTGTTCAACAAGACATTGTTCAAGTGTGCAGGAAGCTGTGGAGGTTTGGGGAGCTCATAGTCTTCGCCCTTATCCTTGAAGTAGTCATAGCTGACAAACATTTCCGGGATATCGCTGGAGTAGCCCATGTTAGTGCTGGGGACTTTGTACAAGGATGACAAAGAGGACGAATTGTATGGCACGTACCGTCTTGAAGATGCGTGGCTTTCTCCACCGCTCTGGTACGGGTAATTATCCAGCAATTGCTGTACCTCGCTGCGGCGGCGTATCTCATCCAAGTCTGCGCTGCTAGTAGCAAAGCTTTGGCCCCGGTTAGGCTGGTATATAGGTGAGTTGATTTGGGCCTGGCTTGAGTTGAAATTGGGCGCTTGGTTGATTCGATCGACTTGATTCGCGTCTTGATTCACTTGGGCATCGTTTTGGTTAACCTCACGGTCTTGGTTAACCTCATGGTTTTGATTAACTTGGTCTTGATTAACTTGGCCTATGTCGCCTTGCTTATGATCATTCTCGCCGATATTCTGTCCCGTTCCACCAGGAGTATCATCCATATACTCAACGTGTTCAAACTCCAGCTGGTCTTTGGTGACCTTTTCTAGGTAATCGGTAGATTTGCGGTTGATGAGATCCAACTCGTGGCGGCCCGCGCGCTGCTTCGTTCCCACAGACAGACCAATAATGTTAGCGTCATAGTCTGTAGATGCGTCCACGTGTTCTGCCTGGTTAGCAGAGTGGTTAAAGAGGTGTTCCTCGTCAATCACCTCGAACCAGTTGAAAAAGATTCCCTCCTCGTCAGTAGCCGTCGGAAGCTGGTCACTCACCCTGTACTCGTTATTGATGATGTATAGCAACTTGTGCACGCCCAACGGAAGCTGAATGGTAGTGGTGTACTCCAACCCGTACTCCTGCGACGGCGTCAACCGGAGTGCGTCCCGCCACTTGGAGAAGGACCCAATGATGGATATCCGTGCAATATTCTCTTTCAGCACATTTACCCACTTGATCTCGACGGGAATCAATCGCGGCGCCTTCTCCACGGGTGCAGCGGGACCCGCCTGTTGCCGAACGTCTCGCCGAAACTCATCCAGTGGCTGCGTCAAAACACGCGTGAAGTCTACCCGTGAAAGCTCGGGTGTAGGCGTCTTGCACAATGTGGTGTCTACGTCCATGTCCACGCCCATGTCCACGTCGCTACGCACACGGGGAACGGCATGAGCCATACCAACTGTTCGCGTATCGTGGTTGTGGTTGTGCATGCTCGCATCCTCCAAGAGCGACCAGCTGAGAGCCATCTCCGTCTCAAGCAATCCGTCGTCAACTTCGTTAAACTCGTCGTCGTGTAGTTCCGGCCCAAACCGACTTGTCACCCTAGCTGGCTCGGGCTTGTTGCGCTGCACACGATGCAACACCTTATCGCTAAAGTCCTCGTCGAGAGTGTTTCCGTTCGTCCTATGCCGCGTGGGATGCACCGACGCAGGCGCCTCCCCGGGCTCCGCTCCGCTCCGCCGCACCAGCTCGCGTGCTGCGCTAGAAGTGTTGTTCCCCATAGTCGCCGCCGTATAGAGCACTTTCCCGCTCAAGTAGCAACGCTTATATAAGCATGAGATATCGAGAGGCTGGAACTGAGGGTTGGGGACTAAAACAGAAGCAGAGGCGACAATGAAAGCGAAGGCGAAACCGGCAGCTTCAAGGATCACACAACCGCCGATTGTTTATCCAAAGGCCGGCGGTGCCAAAAGAGAACAACGGCTGATTCGTGGCCACGAAGTGACTGCAACTGCGCTGCCTGCACGACGGAGAAATGCGACACGATCAGACAACAATCGCCGAATGCTGACTAACCAGCAACAACTATTGAACTCCGGGATCCCGTGACGATTCGAGAACATCTGTGCCTGACTAGCAGGGTGCGACTGGGATGGGTTGGAAAGTTTATCAAGGGTGGGGGCCCGTGTGGGGGACTACAGGAAGACAAAACAGGACGTCATATGTGAACTTCAGGACGTCATATGTGGACAATCCTGAACAGGATTTACCAGGAGGCGTAAGAGAATTAACCAGGAAGAGGTGACCAGAATATTAACAGGAAGAGAAAACCAGGAAGAGAAGACGAGGAGAAGTCCAGGAAGTAAAGACCAGGAAGATGGAATGCGAGAGACTGTGTCTGACGACACTAGAATTGTCCGGGCGCTGACTATGCTGATTTCTGGTCTAGACCAAAACAGGCAACTAGGCTGACTCTGATGAGACGGGCGGAGTCGGCGACTGATGACTAGGCGTATTACAGGTAGACGGTCGCTCACTAGTGGTCAGCGGCTACTGTGCGGCTACTGGCTCGCCTGACCAGCTTGACGCCTTATCGCCGGCGGAAAAGCAGCCGCCCGTTGGCAAAAAGTTTGGGGAATCGATTTCGGCTTTGTGTCGCCGATTCCTACATTTTTGGGTCGCGGGGTTGTCGCACGTTTTGTCAAAAGTGTGTCGCATTTTTTGTCGCAAAAGTAGATATAGCAGTCGTTTGCCGCTGAGATGGCCACCACTGCCTATGGCTCCTATAGCGCCGCAGAAGCGACAGTCTTCCTCGTATGTGTACACAGCGTTGTGTGCGATCCCTACTAACTCATCAGATGTCTGCACTGCCGTACAGTGAAGGTTTGTCTTTTTATAATGACGGAGATTGAGCATTACTAACATTTGCAGCGACGGTGTGATGGCAACCAGCCGTGCCTGGCGTGTTTTAAGAAGTCGCAGCGGTGTACGTATGCAAACGATGATAAGCGCCGCAGCCGCGCGAAGCAGGTGAGCTTGCTTGCGGCGGAAAACGAGAGCTACGCGAAGCTTGTGTCAGCACTCGATGCCGCGCAAGACGACCACGCCTCGATGAAGCGGCTCTTGCTGGACTTTGTAGGATACCGAGCGATCGGCCACCGGCAAGCGAGCGATATGATAGTGGTGGACCACGACATGAATCTCCACCGCGTGGAGCGCAACAGCGACGACCTCGACTTGGCGCCGCGGGTGTTTCGCACGAGCGAGTCGAGTCCCGGTATTGCTGGTCTTCTTGGAGCGGCGAGCATCTACGACGATAACATGATGACCCGCACCTCTGGGCGACCGTACTTGGCGGGAAACAAGGCGACTCAGCTAAACGAGTGCGATGTCACTGACCAACGGCTCCTCCTGATGAACCAGGCCCGGTTCAACGGGCCAGGACTCATGTCTCCGAGCGTGCAGAAGCGCTTACAGCAGTCGCGACTGTTTTTCAAGGAGTCGCTGGTGTTCATCAACCTCGAGTACATGTATGAGCTCATTGGCGAAATCTACGACAAGCAGGACGAGCAGGTGATGTACACGGGGTTGAACCCCCACTTTATCTCGCGGTCGCTCGTGTACGCCATCTGTGCGCTCGTTGCAGTGTTTGAGGATGAGCGCAACCGCGAGGAGGCGGAGCAGTTTTACTCGTATGCGATGGACTTGGTGTTGCGCGACGCTACCAATAATATATCGTTGCACGGCAGCTCGCTAGTGCGAATACAGACGCTCTTGGTGCTTGCGGTGTACGACTTGTGTCGCGGCGAGCTAACCAGTGCGTGGTGTTTGACGGGCTTGGCGATACGCGTGGGCCAGGATATCGGCTTTGACAACCCCTACAAGCAGTGCGCCGAGAAGCGCTTGCACATACACAAGCGGCGGCTTTACTGGGGCTGCTACCTCATCGACTACTTGCTTGGCATGGTGTACGGTCGGCCGTGCATGATGCAGTACCAGCCAGAGTACCCCATGGAGTACACGCTGGACTGGGTAAGTTCGCTGGTGACCTTGTCGCGCTTGTCGTACCGCATGGTACAGGCTATTTACGAGCCGGCAGCGCACGGAAGCGTGGAGGAGTCAAAGAGCAACTTTATCGCGCGCTACAAGAAGCTACAGCTCTTTAACCAGGAGCTCCACGCCTGGAAGGAAGCCAACGAGGACCACTTTTACACCAGTGACGTGGGGATGAACCACTCCCCGCGCTTTATGTACTACTTGATTGTCATCATCCTCAACAAGCCCTTTATCCAGTGGGGCAAGGTTGAGCTCTCCTCGGGCATGGTGGAGTTGGCGCGCGAGTGCAAGCTCGTGCTCGAGCAGAGGCCGGCGGACTATATGTTTCACCAGGACCTCGTGGTGGTGTATGTGGTCATCCTCCTCACCAACATACTACACATCCTCTATGCTGCCAACAAAATGCCCGAGGTGGAGGCGCAGATTATTTTCTTTACGAGCTTCTTGTCGAACCACTACAGCGGCTGGGTGATGCTTGACCACCCCTTAAAGGTGCTAGTGACCAAGTTGAGAGCGCTAAACAGACCTGACCTCGGCGATGGCTACGCATCGCTGGACACGCCAAATAGTACACTGTCGGCCGAGTCCGCCAGCAAGCCGGCGCTATCGCTGCATATGAGTGCCGGCACCGACCCCCAAATCAAGCCAAACTTGCCTCCGGGCCGGGTGCTTTCCGCGACAACGCCCTTTCCCGTGGACGACCCGTTCCTCAATATGGTAGAGACGCTTTTCAGCCAGCAGCATTCGGGATTCTCAATGTACCCTTCGGAGGAGACCCGCCAAGGCAATATGGGCGGCAGTCTCCTCAACTTTGATCATTTGGATATCAGCTATGGCCAGTACTTTAATGATCAGTAAAGAGTTCAGGACTTATGCCTATAAGGAATTATGCCTGTCAGGGCTTATGCGTATCAAGACTAACAGAGTCTACAAGCCATACTGTCCCCCTAATTACCTATCAATTACAACCAACCAATTACGTCATACCAACATGGCGACCAACACTAGCAGCCCAACTCCAACAAACCCAACAAACCCGAAAAAACCCTTAGAATCACACTGTATAGAACAACTAGACGCCCAAGCCAACCGTTAAACCGAACTTGAAGCAATTAGCCAATCTTATTAATCCAGCATTCAAAAACCTAACTTGAAACGCATATAAAACTCTCTTGGTACAAGTACGACAATTCTGGCACTACAAACGCCTGTAGACCAGAGGCGAAACTACTGCGTAGTCGTATAGCCTTGAGGTTCCAGGGATAGCTGCTGTCGGTGCTCGTGATGTCGTGGACAGGGATCAAGAAGGCGATTAACCGTGCGGGAACGCAGGTGTTGTTGAAGACGGGTCAGATTGACCAGACGGTGGACAAGGAGTATGACTTTGAGGTGAAGCGCTTTCACACGATGGAGTCGAGCTCGAGCAAGCTTCAGGAAGAGCTTCGGCAGTACCTTGAGTCGCTACGCACACTCACATACCTGCAGGTCAGCTTGGGAGATGCCCTCACGTCCTTCTACGGACTGGGTGAGAGCAGGCGAGAGAACTATGGGAGCGGCAGTCACGGGGGCGGCGATGGCGGCGATGGGGACGAGCGCGAGGGAGCGTTTGATTACAGCAATCTCGCTCAGGAGTACTCGAGCATGATGAATACCTTGAACGACGAGTGCATCTCCAACTTGCAGGAGCCGTACCACCAGACGGTGATCAACCCTATACTGCGGTTCAATTCGTACTATTCCGAGGTGAACAGCGCGATCAAGCGGCGCGCACGCAAGCAGTTGGACTATGACTTATTGCGGAGCCGGGTCCGCAAGCTTGCGGACGGCCGCGGCGCGAACGCGGGAGAGCCGGATACCAAGTTGGAGGAGATGCAGGCGCAGCTTAAAGAGGAGGAGGAGGCGTTTCACGCGTACAACCACGAGCTCAAGAGCGACTTGCAGCGTCTCGTGAATATGCGTATTCCCTTTATGGGTCCCTCGTTTGAGGCGTTTGTCAAGATCCAGCTCCGTTTCTTTAGCGAGAGTTTCCGCCACTTGAACAGCCTACAGGTGTCCATTGACGCCCAGACGCGGGAGGAGTACGAGACCGGCGAGCTTGACAGGCGCTTGGACCGTACCTTGCACCAAATGCGCGAACTTAACATTAGTCTGTAGGAATAAAGAACAGAAGAGAGCAGGGGAGGAGAGAGTAAGAGAAGAGGGGATATGAGATGAGAGGAGAGGAGAGATGAGAGGAGAGATGAGAGGAGAGGAGAGAAGTAGAAGAGGAATATGATAATCATTATCTCTCATGAACTGGTCAGCCACAGTATCCGGGTAAACAAGCCAATAACTGTCATGAGACGTCACGGAAAGCAGGAGGAGAATTTCCAGAGAAAGACCAACACTATGAATCCCATAACAGGCGACTTCAAGTCAAGATAGTGTCGGAAAGTGAAGATACGAGAACAATCGGACCCTTGAATTAAAAATAGTAAAATTCAAAACTACTAGTTACCGGAACACCGCTAAACAGCGTACGATCGCATTGCGTGCGACGCTCTAACGGTCTTCTCGTTACTGGCACGGTCTCGAACACGTCTGGTGTACCGGCCGATACGCTTTCTCCGAGGTCTGTCTGATGTTTAAGCGGTTTTCAAAGCACGAGGTCCAGGCGCTGATGGACGACGCGTACTGGCACCACTACGCGGACAGCTACTCCGACAGCGCCGGATTAATGCCACACCATAGCCACAGGTACACTTCAAGCTCGCTGTCAGTGGTGGCCGTTCAAAAGTGTTTTGTATCGAACAGGCTTGCTGCGCCTCCAGCGCTGCAGGTGATTGCCCTTCTCAAGTCTCCCTTCACGCAGGGCGACGTTACACGGACGTTTTACTTGATCCGCTTCTTCCAGTTGAGCGAGAGCGGCCAGTTCCTTACGAGTTTCCGTCTCGATCGGTCAGGCGAGTCCATACGGTATGCGGGTGCAGAGAATTGGGAGAACGTAATGTGCTACCTCGACTCGCTTCTCTTTGCCATGTTTGCCAACTTGGACAGCTTTGAGCCGATATTGTTTGTGAGCAACCAGTATAGGAACCCGCACCTGCAGCAATTGGCGACGCTACTTCGGCTCTATGTGAGTCTACTTCGTCTGGGAAATCTCATCACCACGGACCTTACAATACGATTGTGCGAGGTGTTGCACCGGCTAGGGTTCAAGGAGGCGTTGTCCCACCGCCAGCAAGACGCGGCTGCGCTATTTGAGTTCTTAACTGAGGCGCTTTCGATGCCATTGCTCACATTCAAGGTTGACATCAAGCATGGCGGAAAGTTTAACCAGGAGGACGACCAAAAGATTTCCAAGGAGCGTATCCTATTTGTGCCGCTTCCTTCCGAGGAGGGCGAAGGCGGTGCTAGTGGCGACCACGAGAAAGATGGCGACAGCGAGGAGGAGGAACCTATCCTCTTGGAGGAGTGCTTGGAACACTACTTTAATAATTCGATAAGCGTTCGCCGCGAATTAGAGCGGAGAGCGACACTCGAAAGCTTACGTGCGGATGGCATGGGCGAGGTGTCGCTTGTCTGGGATGCGCCTATCGTCGAGCATGAAGAGGCAACGCACTTTCTGCCCAAGTCAAAGAATGAACCATCTAGCGAACAGATTGAAAACTTTGAGGAAGCCAGCGAGCTCCTGGCAGCACGATACTCGCGTGGCCAGAAAGTGGGTGCTACTGCAACCGTGAGAACCCGCTCGTCAACCTTGTCGCTCTGGTCGACAGATGGTGAGTCCCTGAAGTCCAAGCCTAGAGAAGTTAACTTGCCGGCGTGGATGTTTTTGCGTCTCTTGCCATTTTACACCGACGACAATCAGCAGCCGGTGGGACATGCATCGCATGACGACCGGGCACACAGTACGGCAAATAATTATAGCGAGTTTGTTGACCGAAGACCAATCTTGCCATTGTGCTTGAAACGATACTCCTTTGACGTTTCCCACTCGCTGTCGCATCGGTCTCAAAGGAGAATTCTCATTCCCCCAGTCATTCATTTACCAGCGTTTGTCGCCGACGACGGTGAGGCAGGGGCGCCAGGGGGCTACAAGTTGATTTTAGAAAGTGCGATATGCCATCGCGGCCTGTCTATCGAGCTGGGTCACTTTATAGCCGCGGTTCGCAAAAGCTGTACCAACATGGAAGATTCCGCCAACGACGCTTATAACGCTCCATGGTACTTGTACGATGATATTAAGAAAAAGTCGAGAATCGCAGAGTCGACATTTGCAGAAGTATTCAACAAGGAATGGCCATATATGCTATTTTACAGGCTTGTGGTGAACAGCGATCCAGTTTCATTCACCTCCGTTGACAGCACGCCCGTAATCGCACCTCGTGGCTCCAAGAGCAAGTACTGGGATGAGAAGGTGGACGAAAAGCCATTTCACCTAGAGCCGATTTTATCGGAGGAGGAAGATCACAATTTCAGCAAGGATACTCCTTTGGATTCATGTCTTGATGACACCACGATCCAAAGCGTACCGATTCCTGATTTGTTACCGACAAGTTCAGATTTTGTTGATATTCGTGAACGGTATTACTGGTATGTCACGGATAAAGATAAAAACTATTCCAAGGAGGTTCCTACAAGTTTAGGCAATGAAACGTTTCGACGTAATAGTCAGTGGAGCGACGCTTCCAAAGTGAGTTCCATAGCTCAGCTTCCTGGTACATCGTTACCGCCTAATATTGATGACGTTAGCGACCAAATGGAGAAGTTAACTGTTATTACTAGCGGCGGCTCTGTTAGCTCGTCTTGGAAACGAAAGAAGGCTTCCAATCACAGCTCTTCGTCCGAAACATCAAAAGAAGCATCATCAACAAGCCTAGAAGAGAAGTCCTTGCCGGCTGTCCCAGTTCCCACACCACACAATCCAACCGAAGAGGGTTCCAAACATAAGTTTCATAGCCGCAAGCATAGGAAGCGACACCATGATTACAAGAAGGAGAAGTGTGCAATTATGTGATCATTTGAATATTTATTAATACAAGTATTTGCATCTGAGGCGCGTATAAGAAAGGACTGTTCTAACAGTTATATTCAATAGCCAGTTTTTGTAGGGATACCAGCCTCTACTTTTTAATCGCAGTAAAATATCTCTCCTGTTGCTCCAGCCATGATAACCTTGCTTGGCTCCTGGGGGTGAAACTTGATGCATGAGATGGGCTTGGTACTGAGTTTGAGCTTTCTCACCAACTTTGTAGTTTTCCAATCCCAAAAGTAGCCAAAGCCATGCGAGTCGCCGCTAACGATAATCTTGCCGTCTGGTGAGATATCTAAACCTATACCGTAGCCAGCGACGTGGTGGCCAACAAAGGTCTTGGTCTTGTTGAACTTGTATTTCCCATGTCCCTGCACCACTTTTATGGAGTTGTCCATAGTCTGGAGAGCGATAAAGGCTCCGCCAGGATACACCGCGGCAGCGGGCATGGAGTGCTGGGTCGGGTCTGAAATCACCTTTACAGGAATGTTAATCTGCCAGTCCCACATGCGGACCGATTTGTCGTCGGCAGTCGACATGAACCGGCTGCCGTCTTCTACGAGCGTCAAGGAGTTGATAGCTCCCAAATGGTGGTCGTAGGTTTGGATCGGGCTCTTGAAATCCAGCTGTGCGAGATTGTAGTGTTCGATATTGCTATTGCTCAAGCCGACAATGATCTCGTTCTCGTTCTTGGGGTTGAACATGACAGCATTGGGCGTCGCCTTGACCACGAGGGTTTTGAGTATATCGCCAGACTCTGTGTCCCACAAGTGAACCCGTTTGTCAAAGCCACAGCTCAAGAACTGGGCACCATTAGCGCTAAAACGCACATCTTTCGCCGCCTGTTTGTGCCCGTAGTACTCGCGGAGCAATTTGCGCAGCCTGTACACGTCCCAGAGCCTAACTATACCGTCGTTTCCCGCAGAAAGAAGCAAATGTCCGGTCCTGGGGAACAACTCTAGCTTTGTTACTCCGCGAGGATGGCCAGGAAACTTGCGGAGCACCGTCTTGGGAACAAAGCACTCGTTAGAGCCGGGATCCTGCTTCAAGTTCACTCCATCACGAGGAACATGCATATACGAGCGACCCAAGTAATCGAGCTCCAGAGTCCCCATAAATTTGGATGTTACATCAAAGACATCATTGACTTCTTCCAAGACATCATCTTTGACTTCTTCCAAGACATCTTTCTCCCTGACATCTTTCTCCCTGACATCTTTCTCCGTGACATCTTTCTCCGTGACTTCTTTCTCCGTGACTTCTTGGACTTCATCTGTGACTTCTTTGACTTCATCCTTGAGCCCATTCTCTATCGCTCTCCCCCCCTCCTCTCTCTCATCCCCCCATGGACTCAGATTCGATCCTCTCCGTTTCTTACGCAACTGCTTCAACTGAGACTTGGTGAGCTTGTCGCCTCTACGCTTACCGTTCTCGGTCTGTCGCGACTCCCTAGCCATCATCTCAAACGCTGCATTGTCAAGCACCAACCTGCTCGCACCTAGCGCTAAATCCTGCCTCACATCACCGTTCCAGCTCGTTCTTTCGCCAGGCTCGCCATCACCGCCTCTGCCGTCCCAGCCGCCCGTCCCGTTGGCCCCATCGTCGCTCGTGTCGTCGCTGGACGAGTATCCCTGGACCGTAGACATGTACTAGAGGTGAAAAAACAAGTGATGAGCATCAGCAAGTATGGGAAAGAGACTCGCTGACCAGGAGGATTCCGATATCGACGTGAGCTCCAGCGAGGACGAGAAGCACTTGGGCGACGACAGAGAAGCGAACGGCGAAGAGACAGGCGAGAATGGCGAGGGCGAGGACTTGGTCAATGTTGACTTTGACTACTTTGACTTGAACCCCAGCGTGGACTTTCTAGCCACCAAGACGTTCCTCACGCAGTTGTTGGGCGACGACGCGAAGGACTTTGACATCTCCGGCTTGGCCGACTTGGTGTTGACCGAGAACTCGGTGGGGACGACGATCAAGACCGAGGGCGAGGAGAGCGACCCGTTTGCGATGCTTCTGGTGGTCAACTTGAGCGCCAACCTCACCAAGAGCTGCGTCAAGCCGTTGGTCGCGTACGTGCTTCTGAAGACGCTGCGGAACACCGCGTTCAACATGATGTTGCGGAAGGTGCTTGCTCCCAACAGCGGCGTCAGCGTGGGCTGGGTGTTTAGCGAGCGCATGCTCAATATGCCCGTGGAGGTTGTGCCGCCCATGTACAAGATGCTTGTCGAGGAGATGGCGCGCGACGAGGACGCACACGTCAAGAGCGAGTTTGACTACTTCTTGGTTGTGTCCAAGGTGTACCACATGGTGGCTGCCAACATCCAGGACGACCAGGCCAAGACCAAGCGCAAAAAGGCGGCCCCCGAGCCGCTGGCGGAGATGGACTACTTCCACTACGAGGACATCGTCTTGGAGGAGCACGCGTCGTACCACGGCACCTACGACTACACCCACGTCAGACAGGACACCGACTCGAGAAGAGTGTTTACAGAGTATGGAATCGACCCCAAACTCAGTCTAATTCTCCTCGATAAGGCACTGTTGGAGCTGTGCGTCCCGCTCTTGGAGGAAAAATTTCCTCCTTTTTAGAAAAGAGGGATAAAGGGTGGAAGAATACGGTGAATGCTTTTCCATCGCCACCAGACGTTGAACTGACCTGTAAAAATTGATTATGTGTAGAAAATCGGTATACGTCACGTGATTCTCTATAATTTATAAAATTTTTCAAGCATCATCACTGTACCATAACCAACTACACGATGCCGCCTCCCCATAAGCACAACAACTTCCGTCCGGAGAACGTGTTGAAGCGTGCCGAGGACTTGATTGCCGTTGGCCAGAGCGAGGCCGCTTTGGAGACGTTGTACGAGTTGATCACGTCGAAGCGGATCCGGTACCTCCAGGTTGTCGATTTAGAGCCCATTGCGTCGTTGCTCATTGAGCTTGCGGTCGACTTGCGTAAAGGAAAGTTGGCGAAGGATGCGTTGCACCAGTACAAGAAGAACATCCAGATGTCGGACGACGGTTTGGAGTCGGTGCAGGTGATTGTGCGCAAGTTTGTGCACCTTGCTGAGAAGAAGTTGGACGAGGCACAGGCCAAGGCGGATATCCGTATTGACCAGAACGAGGAGGAGGACCTCGAGACCGCGGAGACGCCCGAGAGCATCTTGTTGTCCGCGGTGTCAAACACCGACAATGCCGACCGCACTGAGCGCGAGTTGGTCACCCCGTGGTTGAGGTTCTTGTGGGAGGCTTTCCGCGCCACCTTGGACATCTTGCGCAACAACTCCAAGTTGGGCGTCACCTACTCGGTCATTGTGAACCAGGCGTTCAAGTTTTGCTTGAACTTTAAGAGAAAGGCTGAGTTTAGACGGTTGTGCGAGTTGTTGAGAGCGCACATGCAGTCGGTCACCACCCAAACCACCAAGGCGTACGCCAACCACCCGATCGACTTGACCGACGGCGAGACGGTACAGCGCTACTTGGAGCAGCGCTTTGCCCAGTTGAACATTGCCGTCAAGTTGGAATTGTGGCAGGAGTCTTTCCGCTCCGTCGACGACGTTCACGCCTTGATCACCGCGTCCAAGAAGGCGCCCAAGCCGCACATGATGGTCAACTACTACGAGAACTTGGCCAAGATCTTTGCTGTCTCCGACAATGCCTTGTTCCACGCGGCCGCGTGGAACAAGTTCTTCAACTTGTACTCGCAGTCCCCCAAGGCCACCAACGAGGAATTGAGCCACTACGCCTCGACCCTTGTCTTGGCCACCTTGTCCATCCCCCAAAAGTCCTTGAACAGCAACGAGACCGTTGTGGATGAGCACCGCGCCAAAAACTCCAAGTTGTCCACCTTGTTGAACTTGAACCACGTTCCCACCAAGGAGGGCTTGATCAGCTCGATCCTCAACAAGTCCATCTTGACGCTTGTAAACCCCACCATCCGCGAGCTCTTTCGCGTTTTGGAGAAGGGCGAGTTCCACCCCTTGACCATCCGCTCCAAGGTTGGCATGGTGTTCAAGACCATCGAGGCTAACGAGGCGTACAAGCCGTATATTGCGTCCTTGACCGAGGTGGTGTTGGTGAGAATGTTCCAGCAGGTGTCGCAGGTGTACCAGTCGGTCAAGTTGGACTATATGGTGTCGTTGGGCGTGTTTGAGGGCGTCGAGTTCCGCTTGCTGGCCTTGGAGGTGGAGGACTTGATTGCCAACGCCGTCAAGAACGGCCACCTCTCGTTGACCATTGACCACGAGGCCAACGTTGTCCTGTTCAAGTCCAGTCCGTTTGACGAGAGCCTCGACGACTCGCTCCTCAACAAGTTGCAAATGACTCCCGCCGACTTGGTGCGGTCGCAGCTCTCCAAGTTGGCCGAGACCTTGTGCGCGTCCGCACGCTTGCTCGGCCCCGTCGAGACGCTGACGCTGGCGCGCTACGCCAGCGGCCCCACCATGGCGGACATTGTCAAGGAGCAGGAGGAGCTTGCCGAGCGTGCCAAAATCCTTGAGGCGCGCAAGAAGGATGCTGACCAGCGCAAGCGCGAGGAAGAAGCCGAGGCCGCGCGCTTGAAGCAGATCCGCCTTGCGGAGGAGGCCAAGGCCGACCAGGAGCGCTTAGCCGCCGACCAGCAGCGCCGCGACATTGAGCGCATCGAGAAGGAGCGCGAAGCCATCAAGCAGAAGGAGATGAGAAAGATTGCAGAGGAGATCAATGCCAAGGGTATCATCAAGATCGACTTGGACAAGATGGAGGCGTTTGACACCGCCAAGTTGCAGAAGATGCAGGTTGAGCAGTTGAGCAAGGAGCGCAAAGAGTTGGACCAGCACTTGCGCATCGTGGCCAAGCGCAACGACCACCTTGAGCGCTCCTTCAGAAAGTACGAGTTGGCGCACTTGGACAAGGACGCTGAGCGCCAAAAGGTGGAGGAGGTGACCAACTACGAAGCGTCCAAGGCGGCGCGCGTTGGCCGTGCCGAGCGCGAGCACGCTGAGAACCTTGCATTGAAGGAGCGCTTTGCACGCATGATGCCCGACTACACCAAGCACAAGGCGGAGTTGGACGAGCGCCACGCGGTCAAGTTGGCGGAGATCAGAAAGGTGGCGGAGGCCAAGTTTGCCGAGGCCAAGCAGGCGCGTATCGACAAGATCAGGAACCAGCGTATTGACGAGTTGATTGCGCGGAGAGAGCACGAACAGCAGTTTGCGCAGGAGGAGGCTGCCGACAAGGCGAGACGCGATGCGATTGAGAAGCAAAAGGAGGCGATGAGGTTGCAGAGCGTGAGAGATGAGGAGATGAGACGGAAGCAGATGGGAATGAAGCCGTTGGGAGAGGAAGCCGAAGCGCCAGCGCCGGCGCCTGTCCCGGCGCCTGTCCCAACACCCACCTCCTCCGCGCCCTTGTCGTTTGCAGAGAAGCTCCGCTTGAGAAAGGCTGGCTTGCCCGTACCTGGCGAGCCACCGGCTCGTGCACCGGTCCAAGCGCCCGCACCAGCGCCAGCGCCAGTCTCGCCCGCGCCAGTCTCGCGCGCACCCGCGCCGGCTTCGCCGGCGCCATCGCTGGCACCCCTCTCCTTTGCTGAGAAGATGAGGTTAAAGAGAGCTAATGGAGCGTAGAGAGCTAATGGAGCAAAGAGCTGGAGCAAAGAGCTGGAGCAAAGAGCTGGAGCAAAGAGCTGGAGTAAAGAGCTGGAGTAAAGAGCTGGAGCGTAAAATTTGCTAGTAATGTCCCCAACAGTAACAGTTGTAGGCTCACTCAACTACGACTTGGTGACCTTCGCCGCCGCGGTGCCCCGCGGCGGCGAGACCGTCCACGCCGACCTGTTTGAGCAGCACCTTGGCGGCAAGGGACTCAATGCCGCTGTAGCGGCGGCGCGCCTCAGACCGTCGCCGTCCATAGCCGTCCGCATGGTTGGCAACGTGGGCAGCGACGCGTTTGGGGCGGAGATGCGGACGGCGCTCGAGCTGGCGGGCGTGGACACGCTGCGCGTGTCCACCGTGCCCGGCCCGCTGGGCGTGGCGGTGATCCTCGTGGAGCGGTCCGGCGAGAACCGCATCCTCATCACCCCCGGCGCCAACGGGCTCCTCTGCCCGCTGGACGCCGACTACGCGGCGTGCTTTGGCGCGAGCGCCGCCGGCGACTACGTGATGGTGCAGAACGAGTATCCCGCCACCGTCGCGACGGTGGCGTGGCTCCGGCGGCACGCGCCGCAGGTGAGCGTGGCGTACAACCCGTCGCCGTTCCTCCCTGCGCGGGCAACGGCGGCGGTGTTGGCACAGGTGGACCTCTTGATCGTGAACGAGGGCGAGGCGGCGGAGGTGGGCAAGATATTGGGGGTGGCTGCTGCTGGCGACTACGCTGTTTTAGCCAGCGCCATCGTGGAGTCGCTCTGCACGGAGCATATCCAGGCGGTGGTGATCACGCTCGGGGGCGACGGGTGTGTCTACCTGTCGCCGCTGACGGGCACGCGCCGCGAGGCGGCGCGGGCGGTGGGCGCGGTGGTGGACACGACGGGTGCGGGCGACACCTTCTTTGGCGGGCTAGTGCTGCTGCTTGCGGCGGGCACGGGGTTGGACGCGGCTGTGCGGTTTGCGACGGGGGCGGCGGCGTTGGCGGTGCAGACCAAGGGAGCGATTGAGAGCATCCCGGCGTACGGGGGCGTGGCAAGTAGCTAGAGAGAGGGAGTTACAGAGAGTAATATTGAGAGTATTAGCAGCCAAGACAGTTTAAGCGTAGAGTATCAAGAGAGTGACAGTAAGTGTGAGTACAAGATAAGAAGAGTACAAGATAAGAAGAGTACAAGAGTAGAAGAGTACAAGAGTAGAAGAGTAGAGGAGTAGAAGAGTAGAAGAGTAGAAGAGTAGAAGAGTAGAAGAGTAGAAGAGTAGAAGAGTACTACTTGAAGAGAGTTTAAGAGAGAGTATTACTCTGAGAGATTAAGAGAGTACTACTAGAGTACTACTAGAGTAATACTAGAGTACTACTAGAGTACTACTAGAGTACTACTAGAGTACTTGTATTCCTAGGACTACTTCTACTACTTGTATTCCTAGGACTACTTCTACTCTTGAGAGTGATTGAGTAGATGTTACCAAGAAGTAGAACTAGAATATGGAGAACATAAAGAATAGAATAAGAGTCTACTTTGATTAGTCTTGAGTCGTATTGAGTCTTAACTTGAGTCTTGAGTCTTGAGTCTTAACTTGAGTCTTAATTACCGGAGTACTTAATTACTTAGAACTAGAGTACTAAGACATCAAAGAGGACAAGCACCAGGCACCAGAGCGGCAGACACTCTTCGGGTGCCCTGGACGCCCCTGGACACTCTTTGGGTGCCCTGGACGCCCCTGGACACTCTTTGGGTGCCCTGACTGCTTGACTGGATAAATATCTACGCCTTTCTGGACCGCACGCTCTCTGGCGCTGGCAGGTCAACGCCAGACGCCGTTGCGTGCACGTACTCGTTCACCTGGGCGGCAACGCCGCCCAGGATCGACTTGACGCGGCGCAGGCGCCGCGTCAGCTGCCGGCGGTACACCTCAATGTAGAAGGCGATAAAGAGCACCAAGTACGACGACAAGATGAGGCACCCGTTGATCGCCGCGTACATCAGGCCCGCGCAGTCGCCGCAGAACGGGCCCCACGTCGCGTACGCCGGCGCGAGCTCGTGCACCACCTTCGACACCGTCGCGTAGTAGACGAAGCCGAGGTCCAACACAAACTGGATAATCTGGAAGCGGGTCACCCACTCCTTCCACCACACGCGGATACCGCGTGCGGCGAGAAAGTAGTACCAGTACATCACAACGTGCACGCCGAGGTTGAGCGAGATCGGCACCCACGAGATCGGGGTCAAGCCGGTGAGCTGCGTGTAGCACAAGAGCGCGGTCGCGCCGTGGTGGTAGGTGTGCAAGAGCGTCAACTTCTTGCGCTTCACCACCAAGAAGAACGTGTCGATGAACTCGACGAACTTGACCAAGTAGTTGAGGTAGTACAACGTCACCAACGGCTGTGTCCACGCGCGCACGTCGCAAATGGCGTAAAAGAGGCCGTGCTGGTACACCATCGGCACCAACTGCTCCAACATCAACACCAAGAGCGTCGCCAGCACCGTCGTCAAGAAGAGGTTGTGCACCTGGAACAAGCCGTTGAGCACCAACTTCCAGCCCTGGGCGCGGAAGAGGCGGTCGCCGCCAAACACGATGGTGTAGTACAAGGCGATGCCAAACAACACCGGCGGGAGCGTCAGGAGAAAGACCGTGCCGGGCACAAACTGGAACTGCGCGGGCACGAAGGCGCCGCCCGTCGCGGCGGCGACGGCGGCGCTGAACCGCGGCCACAAGGCGACGCCAAAGGGCGTGTCGACGGAAAGGGCAAACATTGGTGTTGTCGTATTGTGAAAAGTTTGCTTTTATAGTGAGGAGACGCGTTAGCAATGGACGCGACGGAAGGGAGCAGGAAGGAAACGGCGGGCGGGAGCGTGCTGGGAGCGGCAGGGCGAGCAGAACGGTGCTTTCGGGGGGAAGAAAGGCCTTCTGGGTCGCTGTCGTCGTCGGCGGCGCAAGCCGACGACGACAACAACGAGGCGAAAGCCGTGGAGGAGAACGAGAGCGGCGAAGAGAACGAGGAAGAGAACGACGAGGAAGAGAACGACGACGACGACGACGACGACGATGACGACGACTCTCTGTCCCTGTCCCTGTCGCTGTCGCTACCCCTTCCCCCACCAGTCTACACTAAACGACGCACTACTGCTACTGCTCCGTCTCCATCTCCGGCTCCCGCCCTGGCGACGCTCTCGCGCCTCCAGGCGGCGCTGGCGCCTCCCCTGGCGGCGCCGGAGGTGGACGACACCGACGACGTGGACGCGGCGGAGGAGTTCAGGCTCTGGCGGGAACGGTGTCGCTTCCGGCGCGAGCGCGATCGCGCTGCGATGGCGGCGGCGGAGGCTGAGAGGGACGAGCAGACGCGGAGGGAGATGAGGCGGGAGGGATGAGGCGGGAGGGATGAGGCGGGAGGGATTGTGACGAGACTTTGCTTAACAATGACTATGAATCATCAATCATAATCATCACTTTTCGGTATGCTTGCACCAGATCTTGTTGAGCTTGTTGATGAGTACCTTCCGGGGACTGGCTCGCGGTCTGGCGCGCGGGTCTTTGTCACGCTCACCTTTGCTCAGTCGTTGGACGCGCGTATAGCGGCTCGTCCCGGCACGCGCACCGCCATCTCGCACCCCGAGACCAAGGCGATGACCCACTACTTGCGGCTGCGCCACGACGCGGTGCTCGTGGGCGCCGGCACGGCGTGTGCGGACGATCCGCGCCTCAACTGCCGGCACGCGGGCGCCGCCAGGCCGCGGCCAGTGGTGTTGGACCCGCGCCGGCGCTGGAAGTACGGCGGGTCGCTGATGGAGGCGGCGTGCCAGTCTGGCGCGGGAACCGCACCATTCATCGTGGTGGGGAGCTCTCCCGGAGCAGAGCTCGAGCGCGCGCTCGAGCGCGACGGCGGCGCGTACATTTTGGTGCCGCCGGTGCCGGACACTGCGGAGTACTGGAGCGCGGTGCTTGCGGCGCTCGGGGAGCGCGGTTTGCGGCTGGTGATGATAGAGGGCGGCGCGCGCGTCATCAACGACCTCGCAGTGCTTCCGCAGTTGGTGGACCTGCTCATTGTGACTATTGGGCCAGTGTTTTTGGGGCAAGAGGGTTTGGGGGTGAGTCCGGTGCAGGGTGTAGAGTTGGAGGGGGTAAAGTGGTGGACAGGGGAGAGGGATGCGGTGTTGTGTGGAAAGATAGTGTGATCCATTATGATCCATGATCCATGATCATGGATCATATCATGGATCTGGTTATTATCATAGATCTGGTTATTATCATAGATCTGGTTATTATCATAAAATCATGATATCATATAATCATGATATCATATAATCATGATATCATATCATGGATCTGGATCTTATTACCATTGATCATATGGATATTATGACCTGCTGTATCATTATTGATTATATCATGGATCTGGTTTGTAGCATTGATCATATCATTCTGATCAGCTGTATCACTACTAATCTTGTATTAATTTCCAATAACATCTGATCATCTTGATCTCTTTACACCTCCTTACAAACAATATATTACATGAGGGCGCTACAAGCAGATTCTATACGAGGCGTAGCGGCCCGACGTCTCTGAGCGACGAACAATCTTGACAACCTCCCCGCGCTTCAAGCCCAAGTAGCGGGCGACAGGGTCTTCGCGCTGGATACGCGGCAACTGCGACTCCTTCAAGCGGTAGCGGTCCAACAACTCCTTCTTTTCGTCGCGCGTAAGCTTCAAGTGCTTGGGCACAAGCTCGTGGTGCGTGATATTGACAATCAAGTCTCCCTCCTGGAACGTCTCGATGCTCGCGGGCGACACCGTCGGGATCAACTTGTTCGCGCTCGGCGTGATCGTGGACTGGTACACAAAGATACCGGTGGTAAAGTTCTTCTCGCTAATGTGAATGCAAAAGTTGCGCATCGTCTTAATGCCGACCGAGGCCTCGTCACAAAACTCCACCCACAACGATCCCAAGTCCGAAAACTTGTCCATCGACTCCGCCGTCGGATTCGCCTGGAAACACATCAACTTACGCTGCGGCATCCCCATGCTGTCGCAAATCTTGGAGCGGAACTCGTCGAGCGACATGTCAATCTCCTCCTGTGTGATATAGTACCCCTATTCGTTAGTACACGATACATAGAAAACTTGCGTGCCACATACCCTGTCCCGCACCATCTCCTTCACGGTCTTGAACGACCGGAACAAGCGCGAAATGGTTCTGTCTGTATCCTCCATCGTTGGTGTGCTTAAACCCTCCCCGTGATGCCTCTCATTTTTGTTCTTGAAAAATGTGTTTGTATTCCGGGTGGTGCACGGCACGTGATCTATAAACTATATGAAGCGAGTTCCGGTTGGTAGTACTTCACCATCAGCAAGACGTCTAAACACGAGCTCGATATCGGTATTTTGCTTCCAGATGCGAGTCTTGATGGTCTGGAGGGTCATTTCTGGGGCTAGCACAACGCCCTTGCACTCGAGCACGAGCCAGTCGCGGGCGAGGCGTTTTTCCTTCATTTCCAGCGTCTTGCCATCAAAGCTGTCAACCAAGTACGATAGGATCTTGGCGACACGCAACATATTGTGCGAGGTGAGCTTGTGCGAGCCCTCTAGCGAGGGCAAGTTTTTGATCTTGCGCTGCGCGCGGTTGCCTATACGCATTGTTGCTGGAAGGGTGCTGTAGTCGCACTCCACCAACTGAAACGCAATCTTGGGAGCCTCCTTTGGCGGCCACTTATTGAAGAGGATGGGTTGACCAATCCAGCGCGGAAGCTCGCTGCGTAAGTCTTTCACGATATGGCTGTCGCATGGTGCATTTTTGTCGTAGCTGTGCAGCAACCTGATAATCTCCTCAAGGGGAAAGCTGCACAAGTCGCGGTAGTTGCCCAAATCGGGCGAGTACTCAATCACGGTGATTAACATATTTTTGGGGAAGCGGCTAGAGTGAATGATTGGATGGTACGGGAGGTCCAGCGCCTTGGTGTCGTCCAAGCTCGGGTCGATCTCGCGCACCTTGAGGTACGAGTCAACGAGTTTTCCTTTGGAAACAGTACCGTTTTGGTACAGGTCCAAGTAGACGCGCTTGTTGCTCTGTATGAGTCTCATGATGGAGTTGTCGGGCACGCTGTCGGCGATTTCTGCATTCTTTAAAAAGTCAGATATCGGCATGCGCTGCAGGCTGTCGAGCGAAAAGTCCTTGATACTGCTGTTGGTGGAGGTTACTGGACTGGGCTGGTTGGGAGAAGCTGGCGGTGCGTTGCGCGAACCGCGCATAAAGTACTTGAGGCGCTTGGAGCTGGATGAGCTGGAGTCGGGTGCCAACGACAACAACGACGCGGAATCATCTTCGCTCTTCTTCTTTCCAAAGCGCAGAAGCGATGCGGTATCGTCGTCGCTCTTCTTCTTGCTGTGCCGCATCAAAGACCCCAGTTTAAGTTCCTCACGTAAGTCGGCGTCAAATGCGTGCTCATACACCGCATATGGGTGAAAGAGCGAATTGAGCAAGATTGCGCCAACGTAAAAGCGGTCATTCTCCGTGACCCTCACCTTGCCTCGTATGCGCGCATTGTCGGGGTGCTCCAACGCCAAGTGGGGGTAGAGCTTGACCAACTCGTCATAGTATATTTCAACATTCATCAAGCAATTTTCCTTCAACGTCACCAACAACTTTCCAGCCTTAACGTCAACTTCGCACCAATTACTCAAGGTGTCGTGGGTCTGATGCTTTTCAAAAATGGCATCCATGTTGCGCTCCATCTCTTCTGGTGTTAGCTTGGCCAGTCCACTAATGTCAAATGTCTCCACAATGTGGCAAATCAAGAGGTCCCAAATCTTCAATACCCCATTGGAGTAGAGGGCTAGCAACTGCCGCTTGTTATTAAAAAGTCTCTTTGATATTATGCTCTTGGGCGAGATATCGTGCTTGCTCAACGGCTTGATGCTAAATGGAATGGGTGTGATGCGGTCCTCTGCCGGGGGATTGAGCAAAATCTCAATCGGAGTCTCGTCAATGTGGCTGTCACTGTCAAAGGAGTTGCTGGGGCCCTCCTTAAATGTATTTACAAATTCGCGTGACGGTCCGCCATTCACGTCGAGAAACATGGAGGTGTAGTCCTCGTCCGAGTCGGCCTTGCTATCGTCGTCCCTGTCGCCGTCCATGTCGTCAAAGATGTTGGCGGTGTTGTGACCGGACAAGGACGACTGCAAATCAAAATTATTGGGGTTGGTATCCATCGAAAGGTGGCTCACCAAATCGTAAAAATCCGACTTTAAGTCCTCATTCACGTCTCCGGGCCCGCCATCGATGCCCGCAGCCAACTCGTCGTTCAACTGGGCCTCTCTCTCTATGGAGTAGTCGACGCAGGAGCGGAGGTACTGGTACTTTGAGAGTTTCTCTATGCTGGGAATGGCAACGCGCGTCAACGAGGTGTAGTTTGAGCAAAACAATGTTGCATTCTCCTTCAATATCGACAACACCGGCGACTCGCCAGACGCCACCAACACCGACACACCCAACTTCTCGTCCATCTTGGCATTGTCGTTGGCGGTAAACGTGTCAATATCGGGAAACGCATTGCGCTGGCGGTCCGACGGGTTGCCTGAGATGTACGACGCGTCCGTCTTGATAACCTTGCCGGCGCTGTCGCCCGAGTAAAACTCGAGCAAGCTCGGCGAGTCGCTAAACAACGACCACACTGGCGCGTCGTGCACCTCAAACGTCTTGTACACGTTAAACGTGCGCAAGTCCCACAACTTGATGGTGCTGTCGGACGAGCCGCTAAGCACGTGGTGCTCGTTCATGAGCAAGCACCGCACGTTATCCTGGTGCCCAATGAGCTTGCGAATGAAGCCAGACTGCGTCCGCTTGTCAAACAAATTTACAGTATTGTTGGGCCCGCCAGCGCCAATCAAGTTGGTGTTGCTGTTCGCCAACGAGTATATCGACGACGACAAGCCCCGCGTGCCGGTACCCGTCCCTTCGCGGTTCGCAAACTGGCGCAACGGCCGCGTCGTGGCAAGGTCCCAGAGCACAATCTTGCCGTCCAAGGCGCCGCTCACAACCTGACGCAGCGACTCAAACACACTAAGCTTCTTGATATAGTCTGTGTGTATATTCGGGAACCGGTGCACCACCAGCGAGTCGTGCACCGCACCCGCACCCGCACCCGCACCATCCATATCCCCCTCCACGCCCTCCCCGAGACTAATGAGCTTGATCGACAAGTCCGACGAACACAGCACTAAACCGCGGCCACCATTCACAAGCGCCAAATCATTCACCCAGTCAAAGTGGATGTTGTAGCTGTCCGCAACCGTGTACTCCCCGCCCATTGGAGCAGGACCGAGACTCGGAACCGCATTCGACGATATCAGCGTCTCAAGCATCAATAGCTGCTCGCTCACATCCTGAAACTCCCCCAACCCCAACCCCAACTCGCCCAACTCACCCTCGCCCCCACCCTCGCCCACCTCACCAAACTCAGCACTCGCTGAACCCCGCCACACCTTAATCGTGCCGTCCCGCCCAGCCGTGTAGAGGTGGCCCGTAGCCGCCGAGTGCTGCATCGCATTGATGGGAAGAATGTGGTTCCCGCGCTCGTTGTCGTCCCCAAGCACGTACGAGAGCGCGCGCTTCGTGCGGCTCGGCGCGCGGCCAGCGACGGACGCCGCGCTCGACAGCGCCAGCGCGCTCTGGTGCTGTCCGCTCATGCTGCTTGGTGGCGCCCCGTGGGATTTGGTTTTTTCAACTGGATGGCTAGGCGGCAGTACAACGGTAGGACAGCCCAGCATGGCGGTTGTGACGGCGGCTGCCAGCGACGACGGCGCGATGGACGCGGCGCTCAAAGCGGCGGTGTACCTCCAGGTGGCGAAGATGGTCGAGTCGCGGGCGGCGGCGGGCGTGTGTGCGCCGCCAACGCCCACATTTATCGCGGCGCTCGTGGAGTTGGTGTGCAACCAGGTGGCGGGCCTCGGGGAGGACCTCGAGCTCTTTGCGGAGCACGCGGGGAGGTCTACGGTGGAGCCGGCGGATATGTACATGGTGACGCGAAAGAATGAGGTTTTGAGCCGGTGCTTGCGGGAGCATGAGCAGGAGTTGAGGGAGGAGGGGGGGAGGGAGTAGGATCAGGAGTAGGAGCAGGAGAGTAGAAGGAGTAGGAGCAGGAGAGTAGGTTAGGGAGAAGGAGTGGATTTCTGGTGTGTATTAATATACTGAGTTTAGTGTAATTCTTTTGGTTGTCAGGTTGTGGGTGATGGAGGAGGTAGTTGTTTATCGCTGTTACGCTGATACGCTGCTACTGATGTTACTCTCTCTCAGTAACTCTCTCGGTTACTCTCTCTCAGTTGCTCTCTCAGTTACTCTACTCCTCTGCTGCTACGCGCAGGGGCGACACTTGGTCACTTTCGACATACTTTAGTCACTTTCGACACACTTTCGACATACTTTAGACATTCGACACTTAGGACAATTTGGACATACTTACGACACTAGACATTCGACACATTCGACACTGGTCACTTTGGTCACTTATTTCGACATTCGATTCGACATTCGACACACTTTCGACATTCGACACACTTTCGACATTCGACACACTTTCGACATTCGACACACTTTCGACATTCGACACACTTTCGACATTCGATTCGACATCGATTCGACATTTGACTTTTCCCAATTCGTCAAATTATTCACGTGATTTATACGCGTCTTAAATTACGCGCGTCAAAGGGGCATCTCTACAACTATCACCATGACTCTGCCAGCGACGCCCCAGAAGAAGCGGATACGAGACATCTCGAACCAGCTCCTCACACCGGAGACCACGCCGCTGAAGAAGCGGCGTGTCGTGAGCGCCGGCTCGCTCGCGCCGCCGCGCTTTGACGTGCGTGACGAGTGTCCGCGCTTCACCAAGGCCAAAGCGCTCTTCCAGCGCGGGAGCAGCGCGTGCGGCCACCTCAATGGCGCATTGGCCGGCCGCAGCGCTGAGGCGAGCGAGTTGAACGCGTTTCTCGTCCGCGCGGTGACCGATCCCAGCCACGCCGACAGCAGCATTTATGTGTCGGGGCCTCCGGGCACCGGCAAGACCGCCCAGATTGACGCGTCGATTGAGTACATGGCAAAGAAGCATGGAAAGGGTGGTTGCACTTCGTCCTCTTCTTCTTCTTCTTCTACCCGCGACCCATTGGTGAACATCGCAGGGCGCCTGGCGCGCTTGGTCCGCATCAACTGCATGGCAGTGCCGAGTCCGCACGCCATCTTTCACGACATCTACACCCGTCTTGGCGGCGCCGTGCTGGGCTCGCGCAAGCACACGAGCACCGACTTGGCACGTCTCCTCGCTACCGCTACTGACCTAGACTGCGCGGTAGTGGTGTTGGACGAGATGGACTGCTTGGTTACCGCCGACCAGCAGGTCCTCTTTGAGGTGTTTGGCATGGCGACGCGCAAAACACGCGTCAAGATGGCGGTGGTGGGCGTGTCCAACGCCTTGGACTTGACCGACAAGTTCCTTCCCCGTCTCAAACAGAATGGTATCGCCCCGAGATTACTATCCTTTATGCCATACACCGCTGCACAAATGAACGAGGTGGTTAAAGAGAGATTGGAGGGGGTGTCACCTGCACCTGCACCGGCACCTTTCCCTTCATCTACACCCTCCCCTTCATCTACACCCTCGCCCACACCCTCCCCCTTTGCATCCACCCCAGCTCCCTTATTCCATCCAGCCGCCCTCCAGCTCTGCTGTCGCCGCGCCTCCGCCACTACCGGCGACTTGCGGAAAGCATTCGACCTCGTCTACCACAGCCTCGAGGTCGCGAGCGATGCCGGCGCCACCCAGGTATCCCTCGCTCACGTTGCCCGCGCATGCAGCGACACCCTCCACGCAAAGCTGGGCGCCCAGCTCGCACGCCTCAACCTCTGGCAAAAGGCCGTCTTGTGCTGCCTCTTCAACCACCGCACCGTCCAGCCCGACGCGACGGTCAATGCATTCTACGACTTTTACGCTACCCACTCCGCCCGCAACACCGACCGCCTCTTGGGCACGTTGCGCAAAACCGAGTTCCTCGATATCGTCGCCGCCCTAGAGGCACTGTGCGCCATCGTCCTCGCGGGAACAGCCGCACTGGCAAACACCGGCACCAGACGCATCGCCCCAAACGTTGCCCGCCACGAACTAGAAGCAGCCATCGGCAACGTTGGCGTCTTGCTCACAATGTTGAAGGGACCTATATAAAAATCAAAAGACGTGTGTGTACCAAAAGTGTAGAGGAAAAAAGTGAATAGTAGGCCAGCGCCTTGCTGTCACCAACGCTGTAAGTGGCGCTGTTGGTGGCGCTGGGACGAGCACTACACGAGCTGGGACGAGCACGCACAGAGTAGCACGAGGTCATGTCTTCGGGCTCACGGGGACCGCCCCCCGGTCGATACGATCGGAACGAGTACACAGACTATGGCAAGTCGAGACGCAAAAACTTTTACTCGCTCAGCGGGTCGCGGCGAGACTACCAGAGTCCCACGGAGCCTGCAGGGCCGCTTCCGCGGCCCAGCCCCGATGGGCCCCGCGACGCGCGGGACCGAGACCGGGACCGGGACCGGGACCGAGAGCGAGAGCGAGAGAGAGAGCGAGATAAAGGCGAGAGGTACAGCACTAGCCGCGGAAGCACGTATGCCAAGCTGGCATACGGCACAACACCGGCGTACCAGAGCTACGGCCGCCCCAAAGAGTCGTTTTACTCGCGTAACGATGGGTGGCGCTCTGGACGACCCAAGTCGAGCGGTGACTCACGCCTTTCGTTAAGTAGTCTGTCACCCAGTGTGTATGCTGGCCCACACAATGGGGATGATAGACATGGTGGGTATGAAGGTTATGAAGGAGGGTATGAGCATAATGGATATGAAGGAGGGTATGAGCATAATTATGAAGGAGGGTATGGCTACGGCTACGGGCCTAATGCTCCCCCCGGCTCGCTGGGCGCCCAGGGCGCCCAGAGCGCTCAGTTACAGGCTCCCCTTGTCCAGCCGTCCTCCTCGGTACCCTCTTCTGGTCTGCTGTCGTTGGTATCGTCTGGTTCGGGCGAATACCGCAAGGAGCGCTACGAGCCGTACCCCGATGCGCCCAAGTGGGACTCCAAGTGGGGCGACTCCAAGTACAAGTATAACGTGCCGCCACCGTATGCAGGAGGCTCGCATGGACGCGGTCTGCTATCCAACTCGGTGGGATGGCGCTTCCTGTCCAAGGACCGCGCCCGCAACTTTAGCGGGTCGTCCGCCTTGGTAAATAGCAACGGGCCGCCCGTGCACGGACGCAGCTTTGCGCCGCTGGAACACTCTTTGGGACCGGCCTTGTACAATAATGGGCCAAAGTACGATCGATACAGGCCTAGCCACCCACTGGAGTATAGAGAGCGGAACGATAAGCGCGATGAAACTGCTGATGAAAGGGGAGAGGGCGAAGCGGGTGAAGGATTTGAAAAGAGTGAGACTGCCGATGACGTTTTGCGTGCGGAACCTGAAGGCGAAGACGACGACGACGACGATGATGATGACGAGAGTGTTGGCGATGACAGTAAAGAAACCAAGCTGGTTAAACCTCAAATCAAGACTGAAACTGTGTCGAAACCTGAAGAAAAGACTGAAGTATTTGTGAATAAGGTTGATGTATCTAATGAAGTGTGCTACCCCGGCGGATGCACGTTTCCATTGGGACGCGTGGAAACAGAGTACCTAGAGCTAGAGCTGGACTTTTTAAGCAGTACAAAGCACGATGACGGATCCAACTACTTGAAGTACTCGTTGGCGAACCCTGTCTCGGACTTTGGCCGCTATCCGTTTTTCAGTGCCAACATTAAGCTCTTTTTTGAGTCAAGGCCGAGAATTGTGGCCAAGCTCCTGAAGCATAATGTGAACTTGAAGGTTAAGAAGCTCGGATTGTGGAAGGAGTACTCTGAAGGAACAAAGGTGTGGCACCATGAGCGCGAAATGATGGAACAGCAGTTGAGAATTATCCATCCAGCCGATGACGATATGCGAAAAGAGATTGAATCTATTGATAACAGAAAGTCATATTCTAATATTGCAGAGAGTGGTGCGCAGTCACCCCAGACCCCCTCAGCCCCGCCAGCAAGTAACCGGCGTAATAGGCGACACGGCGACTTGGTGACGACTGAGGCTGAGTTTCAAGAAATTCTTCAGACCCTAGGCAAGGAGCTGGAAAAGGATCCATTGGTTATTGCTGAGCGCCTAGCAGCACAGATTCCAGATATGATTCTTGATGAAACCACTAGAAACGACATAAAGTTTATGGACTCTAACAATTTGGTGCACGACAGAGTTGCGTGGGCCGCACGCGTTCAACTCGATTTTGAGGATAACTTTTCTCAGCAAGAGCACGAGCTATTTTGTGATGCCTTTTGTATGTATCCCAAGCGGTTTGGGGCGATATCGCGGCATCTCGGAGGGCTTCGAAAGCCCAGCGACTGTGTTGTGCACTACTATGCCACAAAAAAGGCTGTCAATTACAAACAATTGTTGGCTCAGTACAAGAAGAAAACGGCCAAAAAGAGCGGTCGCCGCAAGAGCAGCAAGAAGAGCATTACGCAGGTTGAGCATGACCCTCGCCTGCGATCACAAGAGCCCGACACCGTGGTTCTGACAGTCCTAGACACGCCAGCTGTGGATGAAACTGTCGAAGCTGCTTTGGCTGAAGTAGTGTCTACAACCCTGACTCTGCCTGTCTTGGCAAGTGAGGAGTGGTACACTGAGACTGGTCGCAGAAAGCGCGCCGCTGCGCCAGTGTTTGAAGGAAAAAGCAAGAAGCCAGACACGGAGGAGGTGGCCCGGACAACTGAAGACCCAATGCCGCCAAAGAAGAAGGCCAAAAAGAAGCGGGAGGAGACACTCCCTGATCCACTTGCGCCGCAAGAAGGCACGGCGCGCGCTGAGCAAGAGAATCCTGTTAAGGGTGAAGAAAGGAATGGTGCCCTTTTGGATAAGAATGGTTCTGTAAATGGTTTTGTAAATGGCTCGGCAAATGGCTCGGCAAATGGTCCGTCAAATGGCTCGTCAAATGGCTCTGAGCATGGAGTTAAAGAAGCCCATAATGCGGAGCAAGCAAGGTCTGATGAGACAGATACCACCACTTCCAAGGCCAACAAACTTTCCAAGCCTGATCAAATCACCAAAGCTGAAGGTGATCAAGTGAATGAATTATTCAAGGAATCCACAGACTCCAAGGGTGATGGTGCCGACCTAAACAAGAATGAAGAAGGTGACAAGACTGAGGAGCGGGATGAGTCTAAAGAAGAGCCCAAAACAGATGGTACCGATGAGCATGATTCCAGAGACCGCAAAAAGACCATTTCTAGCTACTGGAGTATCACCGAGGCCACATCCTTTCCTGCGCTTCTCCAGGAGAATGGAACAAAGTGGACCACTATTGCCGATAAGTTATCAACCAAGACTGCCACAATGGTACGCAACTACTTTCAGCGCAATGCCGAAAAGAATGGATGGCACAAGCTTGCTGAAGAAACTGATGCGCGACTAGAAGCCAAGTTTGCTGCTGTTCTCGGCACAGAACACGAACCGGAAACTGCGCCCGAGCATACTGCAGAGCTTGAGGGAGATATACGGCCGCAGTACGTTCCCATGGGCATGTTCCAGCACGGTCTGTCGCCCAGTGCTCCACACCCGAGCCTGGCGCTCCCCGAACAGGGAGAAACAGCTCCAGAAGCAACTGCTCTGACCCCAACACTACAGAAAATTGCACCTGCGCCTATACCCGTGCCAGCTGTGCCTAATCTCCCTGTTGTCCCTGTTGTCCCTGTTGTTCCCGTCCTTGCTCCCGTTGTGCCTGCTCCCCGGCCACGAGCTTCAATTATGAGTCTCCTCAATTCTGACCTGCAAGATGCCCTGGAAGTGCCAGAAGCTACGCAAACCCGCGAGCAACCGTCCTCCCGTCCGCGCGGCAGTCTCGGCAACATCTTGAACTTTCCCCTGTAGCCGTTGATGCTTCAATTGACGTTGTTGCTGCTGTCGTTGGACGGCCTGTAAATTTTAGATCCGGTTGGTCACGTGTATTTTAATTTCGACTTTTTCAGGCCAAAAATTTTTGAAGAGTTAATTGGTTGTACTACGAAGGATGTTGAGGGCAGTGCACGGCAGTGTGCGGGTCTCTAGCAGGTTCTTGTCTAGCGGGCGCGTGTCGCTTTCGGCGCTGGAAGGCCGCCCGCTCGTTCCGCGGGCGTTGAAGCAGGGTACTCGTGTCGCTGCACCTCCAGTGCCTGCTCGGCTCGCGGTGACCGACTTGGCCAACCCCGAGTATGAGCTCTTGCGTGTGGTCCCGACGCTTCCGTCGTTCTTTGGCGGTAACCCGATCCACGACGAAAACATGAGCGAGTTGAACGCGCTCGTTCGCAAGTACATCAACTTGCCCACCCGGGTTCTCACCGACGAGGAGCTTCGTGCCTACCGGTTCATATCGTTTGAGGCGTACAAGGAGAGGATAAATTCTGGAACACGTCTCAAGAAGATTCACTTCAAGGAGTTGACGGGGGCGTTGCACAGGTTGCGGAGCATCGACCACCAGTTGATGCCGGTGGATGTGAGCGCCGTTTTGGAGCGCTACACGGGCATCAAGGACGAGTCCAAGATCGCGGTCAAGAAGGTAGCAGTGTTGGACGAGTTTGGACGTGCATTTGGCAAGGCCAAGAGAAAGACAGCGCACGCTGAGGTGTTTGTGGTGCGTGGAGAGGGCGAGACACTTGTAAATGGCCAGCATCTCGGCCAGTACTTTACGGCCGAGCAGGACCGCCAGAACATAGCATACCCCTTCCGGGTCATTGCTCAGGAGGCAGAGTACAATGTGTACGCGACCGTCAGTGGTGGCGGGGTTCCACAGCAGGCGGAGGCAATCATGTATGCCATCTCAAAAGCGATGCTCGTGTTCAACCCGTTGCTCAAGCCGAGATTGAGCAAGGCTGGTTTGATGACGAGCGATGCCAGAAACGTGGAGCGTAAGAAGCCGGGTAAGGTCAAGGCTAGAAAGTCACCCACCTGGGTCAAGCGTTAGTTCAGGTTCGAGTTCATATTCATGAGTTCACAAGGTTCGAGTTCATATTCATATGAGTTCATACTAGAGGACTAGTTATCAAGGTAGCACGCCATCTATCTACGTGTATATAATAATGCAACTAGTCTCGCAACGAGTCCAAGTAGGCCAACACCGCCTCTAAATCGCCCTTTTCGTACTTGGTCACCTTTCCCTGGAACGATGTCCCCTTTCCACCGCCCTTGAGCTGCGGCAAGCGCTCCTTCAAGGCCGCCAGGATCTCCTCTGACTTGGCTCCCGTGATTTTGACCATGCCGCCGCTCTGGGAGGCATAGTCGCCATTTACCATCACCACCGTGTGCTTTCCCAGCAAGTCGACCGCGCCCTTGTTGGCGTTGGACAACGTCGTGAGCTCCTTCAGCACCGCCGTGAGGTACTCCGGGCTGTTGTCAGAGCGGTACACATAGTCCACCAACCGCGTTGTGCGTAAGGCATTGAATATACGCGCCGCCTCAATCAGGGCCAACTCCTTAAGCAACAGCGACTCGCGCAGCGTCGCGCGGCGGTAGTTCAAGTTCAAGGCGCCGACCTTCTCCTCGACCTCGTCGATCTGGCACGCCAACTGTCCTCCTGACACCGCCTTGAGGATGGCATGCTGTTTCTGTAAAATCCGGGGTACGCGCGCTCCGCACGCAAAGTTGAGCCGCGAGTGGCCGCCGCGGACACTCGTCTGGTGGAAGAGGGCGACCGCCTGGATCTGCAGCGTCCGCTCGAGGTGCGTGCCGCAGCAGGGGTTGTGGTCGATCCCGTCGATGGACACTATGCGCACAATACCCTTGGACAAGTCATAGTCACTTGGAAGGTGCGACACGTCGAGCTCGCCGCCGTGTTCGTCCAGCGTGGTCACCGTGATGCGGCGGTCTTGAATGATGATGGCGTTCACGCGCTCCGCGACGGTGGCCAACAACTCGTCCGACACCTTGTGCGGAAGCTCAATGTAGTTTGTATTCTCGCCCATGCTCCAGCTGAGCGTCTCCATGTTGTGCTCGTCAAACACCGCCGAGAGCAAGTGCTGGCCGGTGTGCTGCTGCATGTGGTCGAGCCGCCGCTCCCAGTCAAGCTCCACCACTACCGCCGTTCCAGCGTCAATAGGGTCGTTGGTGATGTGCAAGGCGGTGAGCTGGTCGCGCACAACCTGCTGCACCAGCACCTGGCGCGCGTCAGGCAAGACGAGCGTGCCGGTGTCCCACGGCTGGCCGCCGCCCTCGGGGAACAAGACCGTGTCCGCAAGCACCACCGCGTACCGGCCCACGACGGGCTCAACAGTGCTTGACTTCTGGTTCTTGTTTTGCTTGTCTTTGGACGTGGCGACGGGAATGTACTCCTTGGCGGATACAACGTGTGTGCTCAACGTCTTCAAGAACGAGTTCTTCTGGCACGCGAGGGCGCCCACAATCGTTGGGGTGGCCATCGATGAGTCAGTTGGATTTTGTTCCAGATTGGCATATTGGTATTGGTATCAGTATCTCTACTCATTTACATGTCATCCTATCATTACTGCCGTTACTTCGTTACTTCGTTACTGCCGTTACTGTCCTTACTCCTTTACTCCTCTACTCCTTTACTGTATATCCCTGGTCACCAACGGATCACGTCTGACCGCAAGTCCAGTAACGATGTCCGGGGCCTAAGAAATAACGGTACAGACTTCTCCCTCATTCTCCCTCCTCTCCCTCATTCTCCCTCCTCTCCCTCCTCTTCTTCTCTCCTACTCTCCCTCCTCACATTCCCTCCTTCTCATTCCCTCCTTCTCCCTCCCCCCAATTAGCCGCCCACCTTAGCCGCTCATCTTTTCGCTAACAAAGCGAGACGCGTAGAAGCAACACAAAAGCCAGAACCCTCCATGATGGGAAATGTCATTAAGAGGGGTCTTCCATGACAAGATAGTGAGAGAAGAGAGTAAAGTAAAGAGCAGAGCAGGAGAGTAGAGATGAGATGAGACCTGAGAGTAGAGAGCAGAGCAGAGTAGAGCTGACATTTATTTGCAGCCATTATCTCCTACCAATTACATACGCCACGTAAATGGCTGTTGCCGCCGCCGCAACCACTCCCGACACAATCACCGGGTTCACGCTCACTTTCTCTGTCTCTACCGGCGCGCGCTCGTGCGGGTTGTGGATGTACACGTCCGCCTTTTCGTTCTTTGCGCGCTGGTTGATGCGCACGCACTCAACCAAGTCGCTGTCGGACGTGATGGACACAATATCCCCCTCGTCGTCCACGTAGCTCACCGCATACGTGTTTCCCCCGAGAAACTCAAAGTCTTTGGCGTGGAGCTTGCCGTCCATCAACTCGCGGAGCCGCGCCACGCCGTCACTAGGACTTATGGCGATACGGTGCATCCGCCCATCAGCGCCCGGCGACCGAAACTTGAACACAAAAGCCTCGTCCCGCTTCTTTGGCAGCTCGACGTGGGAGATGGAGTCGGACGGCTTGATCGTGTCGTCGGGCACGCTGGCGGAGACCGTGTCGGAGTGCGTGTCGGAGTCATTGTCCATGGAGGTCCAGAACTTGTTCCACGCTGGGCCGGTCTCAGGGACTGGCCCCAATCCTTCGGCGCTTGGTGCCCCCTCAGGGCCGGGAACCGGCCCTGGGGGTGCCTCGCTCTCCTTCAACTGGTTCAATGTCGCACACGTCAACCGCAAAACATCAACCATGCCCTCCACGTCCCCCAGCGCCCCCACCACCGGCAAGTTCAAGTAGTTGCCCTCAAACATCTGCCGCAACGCCTGCTGGATCGGCAACGTTGCAGCCGCCACGTCCGGCTGCGGCGTCATCACGCGCACGACAGAGCACTTTTTGGGGTCCAAGCCCGCCGCAATCACCCGTAGCACAACGTCCTTGGACGTGAATATGCCCGTCACCTCGTCGCGCGCGTCGCGCACCAACACCAGCGTCGTGCGGTGCGCCTTCATCAACACCGTCGCGTCGTGCACGCTCGCCTTGACGCTCGTGTACACCGGCGCGGTGCTCGCGTCCAACACGCTCGCCAACGTCGGCCCGTTCATGCGCGCGCGGAGCTGCGCAAAGTAGCGGTACACCATCTGCGGCTGCTCGCCCGCGGCGCCCATCTCCGAGTGCACCGAGTCCAACGCCTCGTACAACTTGCGCGACAGCGCGTGCATCCGCTCCAACTTCTCCATCTGCTGCGCGTAGCACTTTGTGATGTCCAACACGCCCACCACCAGCTGGCTCGCCAGCTCCAACACGGGGAGGTGCCGGAACCCGCGCTCCACCATGAGCGTGAGCGCCTCCAGCGCGGGCGTGTCCGCGCGCGCGCACACCGGCGACGGCGTCATGATCTCCGCAATCGTCACCGCCGTCGCGCTCGCGCCGGCGCCGACGACGCGGAAGGCCAAGTCCTTCGCGGTGAAGATGCCCTCGAGCTCGCCGTGCTCGCCCACCACGAGGACGCAGTTCTCGCGCCTCGCCGACATCAACTGCGCCGCCTCGTACACCGTCGCGGACGCCTTGCACACGACGGGGTCGCTGGGCTTCAAGGAGAGCACGGTGCCGGGCAGGGCCTTGCGGTGGCGCGTCGCGCCGCCGCCCTGGCGCTTCTTCTTGCTCAAGTCGCTCTCGATCTTGCGCCGGATGGCGTCGTCGCGCTTCGCCTGGCGCTTGCGCGACTCCGCCGCGTCCAGCAGGGCCGTGGACATGAAGCTGCCCGTCTTGCGAAGCGTCTTGTATGACATGGCGTACTGTGCTAGTACTGTGCTGGTGCTGTGCTAGTGCTGTTGTGTTTGTAGTGCTGTACTTTTAAATCAACAATGCCCTACTTTACGGTGACGCTGGAGTTGGCCGCGCTCGGGGACCCGGCGCTACGGGAGGGCGGGCGGATCGGGCACCGCGACATGGTGCGCGCGTACCGCGCTAGCGGTGCCCCGAGCTTGGTGGCGTTTGTGCGGCTGGTGCGCTCGACGGTGCTGGTGTTTGCGCCCAAGAGCGCTGGGGCGCGCCCCAGCGCCGCGTTCGAGGCGGAGATGGCGCGGTTGCGGTTGGCGGCGCGTGAGGAGGAGTACCAGCTGCTTGTCGCGGGGAGGGGGACGGACAGAGCGTTTGGGGCAGTTGGGCCTGACGTCCCAACGGCGACTCCTGCGCAGGCGCACCGCGAGCTCCGCAACTACTTGACGACGATTGTGAATATCGCGGTCAGCGTGGGCAGCGTGGCGTACGCGATGTGGTACTGGACGGGCTCGAGCTGGGGCCTCGACGCGGCGTCGCGAGTGCTCTTGTGCGTGGCGTTTGGGCTCTTGGTGCTTGTGGCGGAGGTTGTGGTGTACATGGGGTACTTGAGGCGGGTGGAGGAGGCACGGGTGCGTGAGCGGAGCAAGCGGGAGGTGAAGAAGGTTGTGAGGAGGGTAGAGTAGGACGGAGCTGCGAATGGCCAAATGGCCAAATCCAACTGGGATAAGGGTTAGTTGGGATGACTAGAGTAGGTAGTGACTACGATTGACTTCTTGTACAGGTTGTACGTGTCTTGTCTTGTCTTGTCTTGTCTTGTCTTGTCTTGTCTTGTCTTGTCTTGTCTTGTCTTGTCTTGTCTTGTCTTGTCTTGTCTTGTCTTGTCTTGTCTTGTCTTGTCTTGTCTTGTACTTGTACCCTACTTGACTTTTACCCTACTTGTACTTGTACTTGTCTTGTACTTGTACTTGTACTTGTACCCTACTTGACTTGTACCCTACTTGACTTGTACTTGTACTTGTTCTTGTACTTGTACCCTACTTGACTTGTACTTGTACTTGTACTTGTACTTGTACTTGTACCCTACTTGTACCCTACTTGACTTGTACCCTACCCTTCTTGTACCCTTCCCTACCCTACTTATACTCCTACTCCCCTATATCTGCCTCTTCTCCCATTCTCATGTCCCTAGGTAACATCGTCACCTCCCTCACCAGCACCATGGTGGCCTTCCCGCCCGCTGCCCGCGCCGTCGCCTTGTTGCGCAACACCGTCCTCGCAGTGCTACGCGCCGGCCCCGTTCCCCGCCACGTTGCCTTGATTATGGACGGCAACAGGCGGTACGCCAAAGCGAAGCGCCTACACGTTAAAGAGGGCCACTCGGCGGGCGCCAGCTCGTTGGTACAGGTATGTCACACTGCTGGTCCCCACCTCTAGTCCGCCACTAACGACCAGGTGCTAGACGTCTTGTACCGCCTCGGCGTGGAGCACATCACCATCTACGCCTTTAGCATTGAGAACTTTGGCCGCGCAGCGCTGGAGGTGGACGCCTTGCTCGCCTTGTTGCGCGACAAGCTCCAGCACATCTCGCAGAGCCCCGACTCGTATGCGCGCATCAACAAGGTGGAGGTGCGCGTGATTGGCAACCGCTCGTACTTGCTGGCGGACATGTTGGCCGACTTGGAGCAGGTGGAGGCCAACACCAGGACGGCGCACTGCCGGCGCGTGCTCAATGTCTGCTTTCCGTACACGTCGCGCGACGACATTGCCCTGTCCATCAGGGCGGTGGTGGCGCTGGCGCTGGCGCCCAGCGCGGTGCGCGAGCAGACGCTCCAGGACCACATGTACTTTGGCCGCGACTCGCCGCCGTTGGACTTGCTCGTGCGCACCAGCGGGCACTGCCGCTTGAGCGACTTTATGCTCTGGCAGTGCAACAACGACTGCACCATTGAGTTTGTGGAGACGTTGTGGCCCGACTTTCAGTTTGCGGCCATTACGCGGATAGTCTTGTGGTGGTCGTACTACCAGACGGTGGAGGCGGCGCACCGCGCGGCGATGGAGGCGGCGATGGCGCAGTACGAGGAGCGAGAGAGCGCAAAGGCGAGGGCAAGTGCGAGGGCGCACGGAAGAGACGGTGGAGAGTTCTCTATATTGAAGCTTCCGCTGCCGCCAACCTCTAGGTAGTGGTAGTATTGGTAGTGGTAGTATTGGTAGTGGTAGTATTGGTAGTGGTAGTATTGGTAGTGGTAGTATTGGTAGTGGTAGTATTGGTAGTATTTAGGTAGTATTACTATATACAAGGCTATTCTGTGCTCTTCTTCCCTTCTCTCTTCCCTTCTCCCTTCCCTTCTCCCTTCCCTCCCTACTCTCTCGACATCCTTTCCGACTCCCTTCTCTGCTCCTCTCTGGTCTCCCTTGCAAGCTCCTTTAATACCCGCTCCTGCTCAAACGCTGACCGTTCCTCGTTCAAGTAGACGTTTCCAGCGCTAAAGTCCTCTTTGCGCAACACGATCGCGTTGGGGTTGCGCTCGCTCGTCCAGCGCTGCAGCACTACAAGGCGTACGCGCTCGTACAAGTCCTGGACCGTGTGCGACTGCGACAAGGCATAGTCGCTAATGTCAAAGCCCAACTGGCTCTGCAACTCTTTTGCAAACGCAAACCTGAAATTCAAGTCGCTCAAGGGGGTCGATGCGTACGCACTAGGCGTGATTGGGGAGGGGGAGGCGCTGGCCGCCACGTAGCTCGCGTTGAAGATGGCTTGGAGGGAAGCCGTATCGTACCTTGCCTCGATATCGGCGGGACTGATGGAAACGCGTTTCCACTGGTGGACGACAGCCTCCGGCGCCGCCAGAGCCGGCGCCGCCCCCTTTGCATTCGCCTTTCCCAACACCGTGTACTGCGCATCCACAGCCTCCTCGTAGTCGTCCTGGTTCTTGATAATCTCCTCTCTCCGCGAAGCCTCCTTCTTTCCGAAAAATCTGTCCATAAACGGCCGCGGCGCGCTGCCGCTCAACCAGCGCCGGCCAGCGCCCGCCATCGCCGTCGCCGTCGCCATCGGCATCCGTGGAACCATCCGTGGAACCATTAGTGCTATAGTATCGTAGTTGATGTGCCCAGAACCAAAATTTTTATCATCTTGAGCAGTGCACGACTCACTTTTTGCACCCAAAGGCCAAGCACCCAGCTCACCCAGCGCGTAGCAGGCGAGAGAGCGTGCGAGAGAGCGTTCCAGTAGTCGCATTGGACTGGGCGCGAGAAGACGAACCGACTGGTCTTTTTCTGGGTGTTTTTGGGTGCCGAGATGTTGCACAAGTTCTTGGAGCTCTTGCTCTTGCACAAGCTCTTGCTCTTGCTCTTGCACAAGCTCTTGCTCTTGCTCTTGCTCTTGCGAGTGGGCGCAGTGCTGGTGGTGGGCGCAGTGCTGGTGGTGGACGCGCGCGGAGGACGTCTGGCGGTGTACCGCGTGGCAGAAGAGCGGGCAGCGAGAGTCGTCCTACACCTTTTGGGGAATGAGGGCGAGGGCGAGTACGAGTACGAGTACGAGACGGCCAGCGCCACCCTCGCAACTGCTAGCAACGCCTTCGTCATACTCGACTCTGCGGCAGACCTACCGTGGCTGCGGCGCAAGAACACGTACTTCTTTAGGGATACGCGGTCAAGCGTGTACTACAGCGAGCGCCACCAGTCGTGGTTTGAGCTCGCGCTACAGCGCCCGCCCGTCGCGCGAGCGCACGGGGCCATTCCGGTGTCGCCGTGCTTGGACAGCGAGCACGGCGACGGCGGCAGCGTGCGCCGCTCGTACGCCGTTAGCGTGTCGGTGGCGGACACGGTAGCGGCGCTGTTGGGCGCGCAGTACTGCTTCTTGATCTTGAGCTCGCTCGTGGGCGCGAGCGTGGGCGCGGAGCACGCGGTGAGCGACGAGTACGAGTGCGCGGTCGGGCCTGGCGAGGTGGGCCAGTTGTTCATTGAGCCGTTTTACGTTGACGTGCGCGGGCTCAGCAGGCGTATGGTGGCGTGGAAGAGGTTTGGGCTAGTGCCGGTGCCTGGCCGCGTAACGCACTATGAGCAGTTCAGGCTCGTGGCTCGGCACAAGCCCAACCACGTGTGCGTGAAGGAGAGGGAGCGATTGAGGTGCAAGGAGTGGTCTTGAAGTATGTGATGGGGTGATAGATCGCTATTGCTCTTTCTCTTGCTCTTACTCTTTCTCTTGCTCTTACTCTTTCTCTTGCTCTTACTCTTTCTCTTGCTCTTACTCTTTCTCTTGCTCTTACTCTTTCTCTTGCTCTTACTCTTTCTCTTGCTCTTACTCTTTCTCTTGCTCTTACTCTTTCTCTTGCTCTTACTCTTTCTCTTGCTCTTACTCTTTCTCTCTTGCTCTTACTCTTTCTCTCTTGCTCTTACTCTTTCTCTCTTGCTCTTACTCTTTCTCTCTTGCTCTTACTAACTCTCACTATACTCTCACTATACTCTCACTATACTCTCACTCTCACTACTCAATATTATACACCACGTCCAAAGCGTCTACGAATAAATACTAGAGAGAGCGCAAGTATAGCAAATGTGCCCATCCCCATACTCTGGCTCTCGATAAAGGAGCTGGAGAGGCCTCGCTCGCTGAGGCCTCGCTCGCTGAGGCCGCGCTCGATGAGGCCGCGTTCGATGAGGCCGCGGTGCTCGCTGAGGTAGCCGCCAGCGGCGCTAGCGCCGCTGGCGTCGCCTTCAAACACCATGCCCATCCGCGCCCTCGCCTCTCTCTTGTGGCTAATCAGGCCTGGAAACGCCAGGTTGCCATTCTCCACGCTGGACGGAATGACAAACGTGCTCGTCGTCAGCGCTGGGGTGGGCGTGCTGCTGGTGGCCGTCGCCGTCGCCGTCGCCGTCGGCTCTGGCAGCGACTGGACAGTCACATTGCCGATATCGCACCAGCCGTGCACGGGAATACAGTTGATGTACTTGCACCAGGCGCACCGCGCGGTGCCGTCGTCGGGCGAGTTGAGCGTCCGGGCGAGCAACGCCAAGTACAATATCGCGAGCACCAATGCTAGTAGTCGCACCCCAAACCAAATGTAGAGGTGCTTTGCAACCTTGTCGGTCCAGTTGTGGCGCGGGTCCCAGTTATTGACAAACTGCTGCCACGTCAGGTCCTTGCCCGTGTGCGTAATGATGCCGTCGATGTAGACAAAGGAGGGGTCGGGGAGGAGGAGCACGGACACCAAGAGGCCCATCGCGAACCCGCCGATATGGCTAAAGTTGTCCAATCCCGGCAAGAGGCCCAACGCAAACGACACCACAATCTCTGCAACCATAATCATGATAAACAGCTTGTACCGCTTGGTGCCGTAGATGTTGGTGTTTTTGCGTCCGCAGTATACAAAGAGCAAGATGTTGGTGGCCATGATACCAAAGAGCAGGCCCGAGCACCCCGTCAGCGCCACGCCATTGGGCGCAAAGTTTGCACCAAGCAAAAAGCCCGCGATGCCGCTCAGCACGTAGATGATGGCGTACTTGATGATACCGATGGCGCGCTCAATGCTCGCGCCCATCGTGCCCTGCAACAAGAGATTGAATATAATGTGGAGGAAGCCGGCGTGCAAGAATATCGGCGTGAACACACGCCACCACTGCAGCGGCACGTACGCGCCGTCCACCACCGCCATCTTGGCGAGGCCGCAGAGCTCGCTGAGCGAGCACACGTTCGTGTCGATGGTGGTGGAGTTGGCGCACGGAAACGCAATCAGCGTGTCGTTGGTGAGCCCGCCAATCTGGTGCATGCACGGCGAGTAGCGCGCGCCCATGTTGATCAACAAGTACGTTGACGGTCCGAGCATGGGGTTGAAGTACGGTTCCGTCTGGAACGCGGACCCGGTGAGGATCCGCATCTTGATGAGCTCGGCGATAAACACGCACACCTGGATCACCGACACGATGATGGTAAAGTACGGGAGTTTGGTGTAGTGGAATCGCGGCTTGTGCCGAAGCTGCTTGAGCCGGTTCTTCTCGTTTAAGCGCTGGCGGTCGTGGCCGTCGTGGCCGTCGCCGTGGTCGTGGTCGTGGCCGTCGCCGTGGGCGTCGCCATGGGCGCGGGCGCCGGCGTCAGCGCCGGCGCCGCCCTTATCCACCAAAAAGGTTTCGGCGGTAAATGGCTTGAGCAGTACAAGTGTCGCAAACA
>JAKUBP010000025.1:109794-166757 GCA_030566955.1 [Candida] anutae | reverse complement strand
CTGATGGCATGGCAAACCTTTTCAGATCTGTAGATCTAATCTTTATAAGAAAGCATGAGCGACAAGATTAGCAGGCAGCATGCTAACCATGTCTCTGCTCGGAGAATTTATCTATTGCGTAGAAGAGCGAGAGAGAGAGGCAGACGGCGCACCCGCCGGCGCACCCGCCGGCGAACTAGTCCCTTGTCGCCCCCTTCGCACGTTTGTGCCCCCATTGAACTTTGCGTTGGTGGAGGACGGGATCTACCGGTCAGGGTTCCCGCTGCCCACCAACTATCCCTTTTTAGCGCAGTTGGGGTTGAAGACGATTGTATACTTGGGGGACGGCGACTTGGACGCGCGCGGCGCGCCGGCGAAGGCCAAGAAGGACAAGAACGGGAGCTTTGAGGCGTTGGTGCAGTACAAGGAGTGGCTCGACACCACCGACATTACGTTGCACTGCCTAAAGATGGACCAGGCGAAGGAGCCGTTTACGTCGCCAGCGGTGCAGCAGCAGTCGGAGGCTGCGCTCACGACTGCGTTGCAGCTCATGCTCAACAGGCACAACTTGCCGATGCTCGTGCACCTGAACAAGGGCAAGCACCGCACCGGCTTGTTGGTGGGCCTCGTGCGCAAGATTTTGCAGGGCTGGTGTCTCAGCGGCATCTTTGAGGAGTACGAGCAGTTTGCCATGGGAAAGTCGGAGTTTGACTTGGAGCTGATTGAGATGTGGCAGCCTGAGTTGTGGGTGGACGATGCCGTGAAGCCAGACTTTGTAAGGATATAGCATTAGTCCACGTCCTGATCTAATCTCTGTAATACTAGCTAATACTGCTAATACTTGCTAATACCTCCCTACATACTATTCTTCATCTCGCGGAGCTTCGCCATCACCTTTACCCGCTCAGTCTCCTTTGTAGCCGCCTTCACCTGCTCGTCGTCCAAGCGCATGAACGGGTTGTGCGCGAGCTCGTCGCCAATGGTGAAGGCGCCCGGCGAGTGCTCGTTCAGGGCCGTGAACGCGCGGAGCCGCGAGAGCGCCGCGTTGTCCATCACCGTCGCCGCGAAGGCGGCGTTGCTCGCCGTGTACTCGTGGCCGGGGTACGTCCGCGTCTCTGCCGGAAGCGCCGCCAACACGCCCAAGCTCGCGTCCATCATCGCCGCGGTGCCCTCAAAGAAGCGCCCGCACCCGGCGACAAAGAGCGTGTCGCCGGTGAAGACGGCGCGCTCGCCGCTCAGCGCGTCCTGGACGTAGTAGCAGACGTGGTCCTGGGTGTGGCACGGCGTGTGCAAGGCCGTCACCAGCAAGTGCTCGCCCAACTCAAACACCTCCTGGTGCGACGGCGTGTACGACACCAACGGCGAGTCGCGGCCAGCGATGATGGGGAGGCCGGGGTACCACTTGTGGAACGCGGAGTTGCCCAGCAGGTGGTCGGGGTGGTGGTGCGTGTTGGCAATGGCCTTGAGCTCAAACTTGCACCGGTCCAAGTGCGCGCGCACCTCCTTGGGCTCGCCGGTGTCAAACAACCAGGCGTGGCGCGTCGGCGTGTCGACCAAGAGGTACGAGTAGTTGTCGCCGCGGCCCCAGCGTGTAGGAATAGCTTCAATGTGCATCCTCCTGAGCATGAACTGACGGTGATACGATTAGTTGTGTTGCTTATCATACTATTGCTTATCCCACCTATCCTACTTATACTACTTCCACCTGTACTACTTCCACGACTTGGCCTCCATCCCCTCTGGCGGACTGGTCTCGAACGTCTTGCTCTTTGCCTCTGACCAGTCCGTCGTCAAGACGGTGCCGTTGGACTCGGTGTACGACTTCATCATGGCGCGCCTGGTGTCGTCGTCCACGTCCTTGTACAACTTTGCAAAAAAGTCCTCGTCGGCGTCGTCGGCGGCAACGTCAAAGGCCGCCCAGTCGGTCGCCTTGCGCGAGGACGACGGGTACGCCAACGCGCTGGCGGGCTGCGCCAGCGCTTCGATGGCGGGCCACTTTGCGGGCACCGCCTTGGGGACGGTGACCTCGAGCTTGGTGCCGTACACCGCCCGCACGCAGCGGTCCGCGCGCGGGTCGATCGCGGCGTGGAGCGGGTCCAAGAGGAGGCTGTAGTCGGCGCCCTGTCCAGTAGGAAACGAAATGTGGAGCGACCTGGGCGTCGCGTCGATGCATAGTGTCTCGGCCGCAACCTTTTTGGCATAGACGGTGACGGTGACGGTGTCGCTGGACTGGTACCAGTCGTGTCTGATGGAGGGTTTGGTGGGGTTTGTCTCCTTAGTTACCTCTTTCGTAGATACTTCTTTCGTAGATACTTCTTTCGTAGATACTTCTTTCGTAGATACTTCTTCCTTCTTCTCTTCCCTCTCTTCCTTCTTCTCTTCCCTCTCTTCCTTCTTCTCTTCCTTCTCTTCCTTCTTCTCTTCCTTCTCTTCCTTCTTCTCTTCCTTCTCCCCCTCCCCCTCCTTCTTCCCCTTCCCCAATTCATAAACGCACTTGTTGCGCCATACCTCCAAGGTTGGATCAGCACACCCATACTCAATAGCCTTTGTAAAACTGTCCAACGCCTGCTCTGGCGCCTTCTCCAGGTAGTAGACGAGTCCGAGCCGGAAACGGCACAACCCCATGTCCTCCCGCCGGCCGCGCTCCAGCGCAATCGCAAACGCCTCCGAGAGGTCGCTCTTGGCCTGGTTGTAGTTGTGCATCTTGAGGTAGGCCGTCGCCCGCTTCACAAACGGCTGGAAAGCGCGCGGAGACTCCTTGAGCGCGAGCGAGTACGCCTCTATCGCGCCGAGGAAGTCCTTCGCCGCTAAGCTTGCGTCTCCGCGCTTGATCTGCTGCTCTATAGCCATACTGTAGTTTTTGGTTACTTTTCTATACTAGTTGTATACTCAATATACTGTATACCCTACTCCTACTGCTCCTCCCTGCACCTTCCCCTACTGCTCTCCAGCGGCTTGTACAAGGTCCAAGAACTTCTCCTTGGTGATCTCCGTCATCAACTCTGCGCGGCGCGTCTGGCCGACCCGCTCCTTGCCAACCTCCTCCGACGTGCGCACCTGCGTCGCCAACACCGCGTTGAAGAGGCGCACTACACCCTTCTGCGCCACCTTCTTCATCTTGCGCTCCAGCTCGATCGCGGTGCGGATCTTGGTGGGGTCGGAGGGCAACAAGTTTGTGATATGGTACTCGTCGTGGAGCACCTTCTTGTCGGCCGCGAGCGCGCGCTTGGCCTTGGCCTCTAGCTTGTCCGACTCCGCCTTCTTGAGCGTTATCTTGTTACGCGCGAGTATGGGGTCCTTGCGGTCGTATGCTTTGAGTCGTGAGCCGACAATCGCTGTGACGGCAGAGGCAAACGACGATGCACCGTCGTCTGTCTTTTGCTTCTTCTTGGGGATTACGTCGTCTTCGTCGTCGTCAGAGGCTGAGCCGGCGGCCGAGTCGGAGGCTGAGCCGTCCATATCGCTCACCTCTTGGTCCTCGTCTAACTCGCTGTCCTGGCCATCAGCGCTCTCCTCGCTCTCTTTCTCTTTCTTGTCTATCTTCTCCACCTTCTTCTCCACCTTCTTCTTCTCCGCCTCTCTCTGCTTCGGCTCCTTTACCTTCTGGATGGTAAAGGTCTTCTTGGGCCCCTTCTTCTCGACCTTCTCCGTCCCCGCCGTCCGCTGCCTCTTTTTACTCAAATTCAGTGACATGGTGAGTACTAGAGCTCATCTCATCGCAAACCATTTTGGATATAGGTAGAAACATCCATACCGCAATAGTAAATGTGCTTTTATGGACATTGACGGCTTTGCTTCGGCTTCTGTTTGCGAGTTGGAGGTTGTGACGGTGCTGGTCATCGTATGCCACGTCTCCTCTCTCTGGCGGGTGCCAAACTTGTTATAAACGTGTTTGGTCGCGGTCACTAAATTGCTACAACCTCTAAACACGTTTGAATATAAAGATATAGTGGAGTATCGCGGTGATGGATCACAGTGTGATGGATCGAAGTGGGGATAGAAGGAGCGCGACGCCTCCGTCGCCTGTGCGCGTCGTGTCGGCCGTGCCGGCCGTGCCGGCGTCGCGTCCGGGGCACGTTGTACAACCGCTGTGGAGCGCGAGGTCTGACTCGCTCTCGCATCTACGCGACTCCATTGCAGAGCGCCAGTCTCAGGTATCTGATCTTAACAGCCAGATTATGTCGCTCAAGACGGAGCGTGGCAAGGAGGAGTTTCTGTACCACCGCTTGGATAGCGAGTACCTCCGGCTCAAGGACGAGCTCGCATCTCTTGAGAACCAGATTGAGCAGCAGGCGGACGCGGCACAGGGCGTGTTGGACGCGTTGCTGGAGCGCTACGACTTGGAGTCCAAGCAGCTGATCATCAGACACGAGACGCGTGTAAACGACTTGCAAGAGAGGATTTCGAGCGAGGTGGAGCAGATAATTCGTGACTGCGTGCTGGCTGACCAGGGCAGCAAGGCGGAATTGGTCAAGCAGCTGGAGGAGACGGCAGCCAAGATTGGGCTGAGACAGAATGAGCTCAACCGTAAGCTTATCAGGCTTAAAGAGGAGCACAATAAACGGGCCGTAAACCTCAATAAGACAATGGAGGAGACGATTGAAACCTTGAATGCGGATATCGCACAATTTGACAAAGACTGTGAGGACGGAAAGCGTGAGTTACTGAGGTTGACACAGGAGGTTCTGGCATTAAATGAGGATAACAAAAGACTAGATGCAATTTTGCACAATGTAAAGATCAAGAGTAGTGGCAGAGAAGCGGAAATAAGGGCATTGGAAGCGGTACTAAAGGCTAAGCAGGAATCGCTCGGAGCGATAAAGAGTGCGTCGTCGGATCGCTTAGCGTATATTGAGCTGTTGAAGACCGAGACTGCATCCATCAACCTGTTTTTGATAGAGCAGGAAGGCAAACGGAGACGTCTTCACAACAAATTGCAGGAGCTCAAGGGCAACATACGAGTCTTTTGCCGAATCAAGCCGCCTGCAAGCGAAGAAGAGGACTCGTTAATAAACTGCAGGTGCGACGAGCTAACTGAAAATTCTTGCGAGCAAATCACCCTCGAGAGAGATGACGACGGTACCATGACGCACAGTGTACAATCTTACAAGTTTCTGTTTGACAAGGTGTTTGACACAACAACTAGTAATGCTGACATTTTTGAAGAAATATCACAGCTAGTGCAGTCGAGTTTGGATGGGTACAATGTTTGCGTTTTTGCGTACGGCCAGACTGGCTCTGGTAAGACATTTACAATGTCAGAGCGCGACACAGGAATGATACCACTTTCACTAAAGAAAATATTTGATGATATTCACGACCTTCGGGCTCAGGGTTGGGAGTATGAAGTGGAGGGTCGTTGTATTGAGATCTACAATGATAGTATTGTTGATTTATTGTCTCCAGCGGGTGGGAATGTCAAGTATGAGATTAAGCATGATGATTTAATGAGAAAGACAACCGTGACAAATGTATCTTCCGTGCCAATTTCCTCCTTTCAACAGGCAACTGCATTGATAAACCTTGCTACAAAGAATAGAACAACTGCATCAACCAAATCAAATGAACGTTCATCTAGATCACATTCCATTTTCACCCTAAATGTTTATGGAAAAAATTCAAGCACAGGATTGGCGAGTGGAGGAACCTTAAACTTAATAGATTTGGCTGGGTCTGAACGTCTATCAGCCTCCCAGGCGAAAGGAGAAAGATTAAAGGAAACCCAGGCAATCAATAAGTCGTTATCGGCGTTGGGTGACGTTATTTATGCTTTGGGGAATCTGCAAACGAATTTGACCCAAAGCAACCAACATATTCCTTATCGAAACTCAAAATTGACTTATTTATTGAAACATAGCCTCGGGGGTAACTCCAAAACCTTGATGTTTGTTAATATTTCCCCGGTTCAAAAGAACTTCAACGAGACAATCAATTCGTTACGCTTTGCTACAAAAGTTAATTCAACTAAACTTCAAAATTAATATACAATAGTCTAGTGTCTATATTACATTTGTTGTACATCCTTCAGTCCCGAAGCTTCCGCAATAATATTGTATGATGGTTCATAGTTTGTTGCTTCAACCAATAAGCCTGAACCACATACTTGGTTCCAAATCTTTTTGTGATCGCGTGCTGCCCAGTCTGCAATTTTCTTTTGGTCCTTCTTTTCAATACAGAAATTATGCATAGATTGCAAAGTATCACCAGTGATTTCAAGGTCATAATAGCCCATTCCTTGGGCTAATTCGATCGCCTGGTCAACGGCACCGTGGTAGACATGTGCAATCAAGTATTGCCGATAAATCGAATAGTTGGGTGTAATTTGATATGTCGATAAATTGTCCCAAAATTGTTGGACAAACGTCAAACTGGAGTATGTGTAGGTCTTGATCATTATTTGAATCGATTCTTCGTTAATACCGCTTGAATACTTTGGTCTAGTTGACATTGCTGCAAACAAATCCTTTGCTCTCGGCAAATCTTGCAAGTTGGAATAGGCATTCAAGACTGAATTTTGTAATGCAATGTCTTGTTCAGGAATATTTACGTCCAACTTCAAATATTCGTGAACTTCAATGACCCCTGCCTCATACAACTTATCACCAAATTGTTCAAAAATATAAGTATACATCTCCTTCAGTGGAGGCAAAAAGTTATGTTTGCCATGCATTTGGTTCAATTGAATTATTTTCCGGAATATGATCAAGGCGGCATTCATGCGATCTTTTTCAGTAAAGAACTTAATTGCAGGCAAGTAAGAATCAAACGGTACATTAAAGTACTTGTGGAGTTCGCCGTACAATACCCAATTAGTTTCATGTGTTTTCTCGCCATTGTAGCTCAAAACAAAATCATGCAAAATGTTAAAGAGTTCAAGGTAATGTGTTCCGTAAGGCTTGTCAATAGGCAACTTTGTTATTGCATTCTTTCCAATTTTAGGCAATTCTCGTTTCAACAACTCAATCAAGTCGCCCACATACTCTGCATTTAACATTTTAGTAGCCAAAGCCGAAATAGCTTCGGCATTGCATGGCGAATTGACCATTTGCTGTTTTATTTTCGTGAATATGGGAAATATGTCATCAACATTATCCATAGATTCACACAATAATACAATCAAATCATTCAATGTCTTGAAAACAGCCGGGTCTAATTCTTGAGACCACTGCGAGAGATCCTGTAAGCTGTCATCGAAAATATTTACCGCTTGCACATACAGCTTCATACTGATGGCTTTTTGCATTCTGCACCTGTACGATTCGATACTGGGTTCAACTTGAAACTTTTCCATAAATTCGTTTGTAACGGTTTGAGTAAAGTATCCTCGAGGAGCCACATTGCCACTTTCCATCAGAGTCTGCATAATAATTTCAAAGAAACTCTTGTAGTCAATCTCGCCTTCCGGTCCCAAGGCCAAAACATGTTGATCCAACAATTCAAGAGCCATTTTACACGTGTCTGACTCCAGGTTTTCTCGAGCGTCATAAAACAGCTGGTACAAATTTGCCTTAAATCTCAAGGTGGGAGAAAACTTTACATTATCTGAGCCAACAAACGCACTCATCATTTCAGCGGTGCTGGTCCACTCCTTGTCAGACCAACACAATTGTAGCAATGTCTCGGCTAGCAGCTCGTCGTGAATATCCTGCTTGAAAATCTCCAGTCTCAAATCGTTCAACTTGAGCTCGTTGGGCGGACTAGAGAAGTAGCTCAACACCCGTGCAATACTGGTGCGTGTACCTTGTGAATTGCAGCCAGCCTGCGAAATCTCATGCAACAACTTGACCAACTTGAGTGCACTCCCGCCAGTCGCTGGACCGAGCTGTAGCCCAGACAAAAAGTCACTTGTCAATAATATAATGCGATCAAGGTTACGTTCCAAGTCCTCGTACTCGTGTATCGCAGGAAGGCTATGCTTGAAGAGCGACTCAATGTACGAAACGTACTGTCCAAAGAATTTCTCATCCACAACCAGTTTGGCTGCGCTGTCCTGCTTTAAAAACGCAGCTATTACCTCGAATATGGATAGCAAGGGCTTGCCTTGCCTCTCTTGAGACTCTAAGAGCATGTGCACAAAGTCTGGGTTTATTTTCCTCCCCATTTTCACCAAAAGACTGCTCAACAGAGCATCCATCCCGCGAGCCCGGCCTCCCAACTCCACCACGTAAACTAACGTTTTCCCTGACGGGACTGGTTCGCTCTTCAACAAGAACTTAATAAGCACATATACATAGCGCTCGATTTGTAAGGGAGCATCTTCCTTCCCCTGATAAAGAAGCGCTTTGGCTGACATGTCAAAGAGCTTCGTAAAATCGGCCTCGTTCAAAAATGCAGTATTGCTCTTTCTAGCCATGGTGTAGAGCTCCATGAACCCCCTGTCTATATCCTTCATCGTCTTTGTATCTAAGGCGTTTGCAGAATTGATAACCTGCGATAACTTCTCCAGAAGGATCTTCTGACGCTGCTGGGGCTGGATTTCTTGCGTCTTGGCGTAATGCTTAAACTCCAACATGAGATCCGGCTCTGGCGCTGGCCCCGGCCCTGGAACGTCATGCTCGTCCTCTATGATGTAGTACAGGTCCTTTTTCTCAATCTCTGCCTTGGTGGTGTCCCTGTTACGGAGCCTGGAGATGGGGTTGTTCCACACCAGCCGAGATTGCAGCCCGTAGACGGCCAGGGAAGAAGCCCAGCTCGCTACTAGCCGTCGTACACCAAGGTGGCTTCGTATCATCGTCCACGTTGCGCAGTCACTACCACGAGCTATTATTGGGGTGAAAAATGAGATGCTCCGATTGACCAACTAGCCCAAATACTAATTGTACCTCAAGAGCGACTTACGAGCAACTACAACAAACGAGCAACTACAACAAACGAGCGACTACACCAAACGACCAGCGTCTTAATTTGTATTTACACTGCCTTTGCATTTTTGATGCTACGGCCATTCTTGTCCGTTCTATGTACTATTTCTATACTGCTTCGTCTTCTTCGCGGTACTCTGGGAGGTGCTTCTGTAATCTCCTGATGGCCCAGTTCTTACCAATGAACTGCACGTCTGGGTCGCTCAAACCCTCTGTGCTGGTGTACTCGCGCCAAAACTTTGGGTCTTTAAAACGGCTGTCTTCGGGCTTGAATATGCCCAACGACTCGCGGACCCCGAGCACCGCCAGGCGGAGCTCGGCGGCGAGCTCCGCGCGCAAGTCGCACGCCCACTTTCCATTCATGAGTTCGGCCGACAAGTCTAGCGGCACAGCGGGATCAATGTACTTGGCACACAAGTCTCTCCATCTCTGTCTGTACTGCTCGATGCGCTCGTCGGAGAAGGCGTCGCCAATCGTAACGTGTATTTCCGCTCCCATGTTGGCCGGTAGCCACCGCTTGATTCCCTGCTCGGCCGAGTCCTCGGGCGCAACCTTTTCAAACCCAAACGTGAATATCGGAACCACCACCGGCGCGCGCGTACTCTCTAAAATCAACCGCGACACGCCCCACTTGAAGTAGCGCATCGAGTTCGAGTGCGGCTCCTGGAGCTGAAGCACAAAGCCTTCGGGAAACACGTGGAACCACGACGTCTTCAGTCGTATAAACGGCAGCTTCGACATGAGCACGTTTGTGGACTCCAGGTTGGGCGCGAAGCGCCTCACAAACTCCAGCAGCAACAGCGACGACGGCGACTGGTACGTTCGGTTCACCTCCTGGAGCAATCTCGCCTTGTCGCTCTCCTTCACGCCCGGCCTAAACTCCAAGTCCAACGTATCGTCAGGACTCAAGACACGAATCGCCGCGTCTAGCGAGCCCTGGAACGGACCCTCGCCAAACCTGTGTGTCCCCAAGATCTTCCCGAGATTGAAGAACCACGAGAAGGCCGTGTTCGAGAAGCAGATGTTGTGTGCGCCAAAACCCCACCGGATGGTATCAACGTCAAGGTGGAACCTCATCGGTAACGCAGCGTAAAACGCTGGATCGTCCACAACCAGCATGTGGTTCATCACGGTCACCAACCCGCGCCGCTCGTCGCGCGCTTTCGCCAATGCCGAGTCGAGCTTCTCCACGTTGCTCACGACAGGCTTGTAAAAGGCGTGCATGATGGCCTTGGACCCAAGCACCATCACTAAACAGGTTGCGTGCGACGCATAGTTCCACCACGCCAGGTCCCTGGGCTTCTCGCGAAGGAAGTCGTCGCCCCGTTGCAACACACTGGGGAAAGACATCGTCCGTCGTACTTCGGGGCTCAAGAAGAGTAGTGATGATTTTTTACCCCTACTGTAGCACGTGGATGGTGCTCTCGCTCTTCTGTTGCTACTCTTGTTCTTTCTCTTCTTGTTCTTCTTCTCCTCTCCCTTGTTCTCTCCCTTGTTCTCCTTCTCCTTCTTCTCCCCGTTCTCCCCGTTCTCCCCGTTCTCCCCGTTCTTCTCGTTCTCCCCGTTCTTCCAGCTCTTCTCCCGTTCGTCTAGCTCTTCTCGCCCTACTCTAGCGCTATTGTCTCAAATTGTTGGGTCTCGGCCGCGTGGAAGGCTTCCTCGGCCTGCTTGCTGAAGACGGCCACGTCGTCGCGCGAGACGAGGTACAGCGCTATCTCCGCGGGAATTGGTAGGCTTGTCAGCCGCAGATGGAGCAGAAGACGATTAAGCGTCTTCAGCTGCAAGTCAACAAAGTCACTTTCGTGTATTCTTGGGGGGTGTAGAGGGTGGATATCGCGTGAGTGACTAGGTGAGTGGTTAGGTGAGTGGTTAGGTGGGTGGTTAGGTGAGTGGCGCGAGTACTGGCACGAGTAAGTATCGTAGTCGGTGTCTGATGCAACCAATGCATTCTTGACAAGAATGAGAGAGCATAGACGCCGAGTGTCCAAGTGAGAGGTGGGGGCAAGGGGGACTACGCCGGCATTGATGTACCGTGCAAGGCTCCGCTTGAAGAGAGCGCTATTCAACTGTTGGGGAGTTGCGTGCATTGGGTGGGTGGTTGGGTGGGAGTAGGAGTAGAGTAGGAGTAGAGTAGGAGTAGAGTAGGAGTAGAGTAGGAGTAGAGTAGGAGTGAGTGGAAGTGAGTGGAAGTGAGTGGAAGTGAGTAGAAGTGAGTGGAAGTGAGTGGAAGTGAGTAGAAGTGAGTAGAAGTGAGTAGAAGTAGAGTGGAAGTGAGTAGAAGTGAGTAGAAGTATTACAGGCCCGCTCATACTGCTCTGGTTTGATCTGCCGAGGTATACTCTGCGAGTGGGGTGGTACAATAGTATTTGTACAAGGGTAAAGGCACAAAGGTAGGCAAGGGTAACGTAAATGTTAATTGGGTTGAGGTACAAGAGGCAGTCGTAGGCAAGAGGCAATAGTAGGCCAATAGGATAGATACCTGATGGACCCTGACTCCCTGGACCCGTACGAGGCCAAGGTTCTTCGCTGTCAGAAACGAGCTGCAACCCTCTACAAGCGCTACGTTACGTCTTCAAGGCGGCCCGCCCGCTGTAGCACCTCTTTGATCCAGCGCGTGCTTCGATCAGGAACCGTTCCCTCAGTGCACCAGGTCCGCTGCGTCTTGGGCCTCGACGCGAAGGAGGAGTCGCACATGCGTATATTCGCCTCCGTGTGGAGCATGAGCGCACAACTCGCAAACGATATACACCGCCTGGGCGTTCGCTGCTTGCTACAGATGCCGCTTACCGTCTTGAAGGACGCGTGCTAAGGTATCGCCCGCTGTCACAAGTACCTCTTTTTTGTTCCCTACTACGAGAGCATGCCTGTGAAGCGCCATGTCGGGCGGTGGGACGGTGCAACCAGTGCAAGCAGTGAGGAGGATAGCATAGATATCATCCTGTATGCTGATCGGTTTAAGGAGATGTGGATACTCGTCTACTGCGTGCGGATCTGCTTTGAAAGAGTGGCTGCAAATTGCGGTGGTAAGTTTTAGGGAGAAGCTAGCGATACTTTTTGCAACTTGGCGAGGCGTTGTAGCGACACTTTTGGTTTTCTGGCGACACTTTTTGTTTTTCTAGCGAGACTGTTGGTTTTTCTGGCGACGCTTTTGGTTTTTCTAGCGACGCTTTTCATTTTTTCTAGCGACGCTTTTCATTTTTTTCTCCCTATTTTCCAAATGTCTCGCTACAACGGAGTTGTCGCTGTACGGGCGAAAAAAAAAATGGCATCTCATCGCACAAATAAAGCTCATCGCGCAATCCAGATCTCACCACTTTACGTACACGATGGCGAGAATCAAGCGGAAAGGCACGAGTGGTAATGCAAAGAACTTCATTACGCGGACGCAAGCCGTGAAGAAGTTGCAGGTGTCGTTGGCCGACTTTCGCAGGCTCTGTATCTTCAAGGGTATCTACCCCCGCGAGCCGCGCAACAAGAAGAAGGCCAACAAGGGCTCCACCGCGCCGGCAACCTTCTACTACACCAAGGACATTCTGTACTTATTGCATGAGCCTGTTTTGGCAAAGTTCCGTGAGCACAAGACGTTTGCAAAGAAGTTGCAGCGTGCCTTGGGCCGCGGAGAGGTTAGCGATGCCCAAAAGTTGGATGCCAACCGCCCCAAGTACACGTTGGACCACGTCATCAAGGAGCGTTACCCGACCTTCTTGGACGCTTTGCGCGACGTTGACGACCCGTTGAATATGCTCTTTTTGTTTGCCAACATGCCTGCGACCGACAAGGTGAGCCACCGCGTCACCAAGGAGGCAGAGCGCTTGTGCAACCAGTGGTTGGCGTACGTTGCTAAAGAACGCTTGGTCACCAAGGTCTTTGTCTCGATCAAGGGTGTGTACTACCAGGCCAGCGTCAAGGGCCAGGAGATTAGATGGCTCGTGCCGTTCAAGTTCCCCACCAACATCCCGTCGGACGTTGACTTTAGGATTATGCTCACATTCTTGGAGTTCTACTCCACCTTGTTGCACTTTGTCTTGTACAGGCTCTACAACGACGCAGGCTTGATCTACCCTCCCGCTATCGACACCGAGAAGCTCAAGGCGGTGGGCGGCTTGTCGTCATATGTGTTGCAGGCGAGGGACCAGGGCGTGAGCGCCTTGTTGCCCGCGGAGAAGAAGAGCGAGGCCGGAAACGATGTCAAGGGCAGAGAATTGTCCTCGGACGAGATCGCCAAGGCGTTGAAGGCTAACGAAGAGGAGGACGAGCAGGACGACGCTCCCGCGTCGGTTGAGGATGTCGTCTTGGACGAGTTCACCTCCACCAACAAGACGACTGGAGACTTGTTGTCCCAGCCGTCCAAGTACGCATCCCCCACCTCCACCTTGTTCAGCAAGTTTGTGTTTTACGTTGGCCGTGAAGTGCCGTTGGACATATTGGAGCTTCTTGTGTTGAATGGCGGCGGCTCTATTGTGTCTGAGGTTGCATTGGACGACCTCAAGGTCAACCAGCCCGACGCCTTCGGCCGCTTGAACTTGGACAACATCACGCACCAGATCTCCGACAGACCCAAGTTGGTGCTGAAGGTTCCGGGAAGAACCTACGTACAGCCGCAGTGGATCTTTGACTGTATCAACAGGAGCGAGTTGTTGCCCGTCAGCCAGTACGCGCCGGGCGAGATCTTGCCCCCTCACTTGTCGCCGTGGGGTGATGCCGGCGGATACGATCCCAATGCTGCGTTGGCAGAGGGAGAGGCCGACGAGGAAGAGGAGGAAGAAGTTGAGGAGGACCAAGACGCCGAAAGCGAGGAGGAGGCCGAAGAGTCCGACGAGGACCTTTTGGCCCAAAAGGAGTTGGAAGCGGAAGCGGCTGGTGTTGCATTCTCCGAGGCCAAGTCTGCTCCCGCCCCCAAGAAGGGCAAGGGAACCAAGCGCTCCGCCGAAGACGAGGAGAAGGAGTTGAAGAAGATTATGATGACCAACAAGCAGAAGAAATTGTACAAGAAGATGCAATACGGCATCGACAAGAAGGAGACGAGGCAAGAGGACTTGACGAAGAAGAGAAGAAAGATTGAGAAGACAAAGGCATCGTTGGAGAAGCTCAATAGTAAAAAGTAGTTGTATACGAAAAGCAAATTTGCAGTAGATGCTTTGGGGACGGGTAGTGAGAGGCGTGAGAGGCGTGAGAGGAGTGAGAGGCGCGTCGATGTGTGGCGACTTCTCTGCCTTGCCGAGCTCGTCTGGTGGCGCGAGTACTGGTCCTGTGCTTGATTCGGCGGACAAGATTGCCGGCATGTTGGAGACGTGCACCTGGTCGGTGAAGACGCTTACGCGGCCGAGCGACGTCGAGATCGACAACGATGTGATTCAGAAGATTCTCCGGCTCTCGGGCTTTCCGCAGGATATAACCAAGGCGCAGGAAACGGGCTTGGTTTCTGCATTGAACTTGCAAATGGCATTTATTAGGTACCTTTACTATGATTCTGAAAAGGGAGAGGGAGGAGGAGAAGGGGAAGGAGAAGGGTTACAAGGGGAAGGGGAAGGGGAAGGGTTACAAGGGGAAGTGCAAGCCTTTAGACTTTTGGCGTCTGACCATCGTCCTGAGAAGCCTTTGACATTGGCAAAACTTTATGAAGAAGTGGCGGCGATGGAGAGTAAGCGCGACCCGGACATGGGAGAGTTTGGGTTCGACATCAAAAAGCTAGGCAAGGATCACGGCAGTTTCTTTGAGATACATTTTTGAGTAACTACAGTCTATATTACAGTGGGGTTGTTTGAATCGTTGGAATTCACTTACAGCCTCTCATCCTCCATCATACATCCCCTTCCATCATCCTCCACCATACATCCCCTTCCACCATCCTCCACCATACATCCCCTTCCACCATCCTCCATCATACATCCCCTTCCATCATCCTCCTTCCATCGTCCTCCAACCATTATCCATTCTCCTTTCTTCCACCCTCCTCTCTAGCTACACCCTCGAGTCCATAGCCATCCGATCCGGTATCGATAACAAGAACAAATTCTTTAGCCCCTCCTGTAATCTCTGTAGCTCGTGGGTTCCAGCACTGATCAACTCCACATCGGTGGACTTGGCAATGTTGATATACGCCTTGATCTGGAAAGTGTTAGACTCGTCCAAGAGCCGCAACTGGATCTTGTTTGTCACCGCGCCGTCGGCCTTGGCCTCGTCGTCGCGCACAAACACCTTGTATATCTCAATTATAACGTCGCCGTGGAAGAAACGCACCCCTTTAATCCAGTACTGGTTCACAACCGCATACCCAATATCCTCCACAAACTGAAGGAAGGAGTCTTTTGATTTAACTACATCTCCAGTATCAAGGGTGCTATCGATAATCATATCAATATCTTCTGCCTCCTTTTCCTCTTTCTCAACATCATTCTCCTCCTTCTCCTCCTTCTCCTCCTTCTCCTTCTCCTCCTTCTCCTCTTTCTCCCTCTCTCTCTTCTCTCCCTTCTCCGTCGCCTCCCCCTTCATCTCCTTCTCCTCCTCCTTTTTGACCTTCACCGCACCTCCAACCGTGTGGGCGTGCACCAAGGTCGACTCGTACACCGTTTGGGACAGCACCTGCTGGTTCTTCCCTGCGACAGGTATGTCTGACACCAGCAATGTCCATGTCCGCTTGTTCACTGACCGCTCGTCGTCCACAAACAACCGCTCTGCGTACACGGTGGTGCTGGCATCGTCCCGCGTCACCGCCACGGACAAGCCCGTCTGAAAGCTGCCTGCCTCGTCCACCTCACCGTCCTGCTCGCCTTCGCCCGACCACGTCGTCGTGCATCGCATGTAGTGCTGTTCAATCTGGTTTACCTTGCCGGGCTCAAACGGCGGCTTGAACACGCTGTGCGGCTTCGCGAGAAGCGTGTACGTCGCTATCGACTTGGCGTGGTCCATCCCCGTCATCGCCTGGAGCGTCGCTATCGTCTGCACATACTGGCTGTGCGGAATCGACGACGTGAGCGCTAGTTCGTGCACCATCGTACCTAGTAGTTTGTGCTAGTTTTGACTCGTTTATTAGCTACGACTTTCTTAGTACCCGCTCTCACCAGCTCTACACGATGCTACAAGGAAGAACGACGAACGACAACAGCAAAGAGGAACAACAAAGAGGAATAACAAAGAGGAACAACGAAGGAACAGTCACAAGCGTTGGGGTCAAGGCGGTCCAATATAATCGGTATAGAAATCAACAAAATCGCAATCTTCTTTATCATTATGATCACAATTACTCTTGATACCTTTCATCCGCTGTTCCATCACCTATGACCACAGCCTCTTCTATGGTACACCCCATATCTAATTCCTTGTCTTTTCTTCATCTGACATCTCTTCGATAATCACCCTCCAGTATTTCTTCTTCGTTCTTCTTCCTTCTTTCTTCTTCTTTCTTCTTAGTTCTTCCTTGTTGGTTCATGGTTATTAGTTCTTCTACTTATTCTTTCCACCCCTCTCCCTCTCCTCTCTTCTCCCTTTCCTTCACCTCCCTCTCCTCTCCTCTCCTCACCTTACTCATTCTTCTTCTCATCCAACTTGGGCGGCTCCTCCATAAACGCCACAACGACGTAGCCGATCAACACCACATTCGCCACTAGCGCGGCGATGGCTCCGCTTGCTACCGCGCTGCTGAACAACTGCTGGCACAAGAAGAAGGTCGCTATGGGAAGCACAATCATGGCAGCGGTGAAAAAGACCAACTTTTGCACTACGGCTCTGGGAACAGTTAGTATCGCCTCCTGCTGACCGTGCGGTCACGATCCTGCCGGCGTGGCGGCTGCCACACCGCCCGTTGCTACGTACATCGGGATGTCTGCCATTTTGGTGCTATCGTGTAGTGGCAATTTGAAAAACTCAACATTGCCTATCCAGCATAGACAACATAGTCAATGAAGGTCGGTGCTGTTTTGGTTGCTTTGGCCGCTGGGCTCGCGCGCGTGAGCGCGTTCGCGGACACCGCGCCGTTGTACGTGGTCTCGGGCGAGTTTGGGTTGCCCAGTCTGTACATTGCGGAGGCTGAAGCAGTGTCGCTCAAGGTTGCGGAGCAGAGCGAGGACTTGTGTCGCGCCGGGCAGCAGCTAGTCATCTACCGCGTTGGCAGGTTGGCGCGTGCACGCGGTGCGGCCGCGAGCCAAGGCTTCGAGCACATTCACTACAAAAGTGCGAAGCAGTTGGACCTTGCCGTGGGCAAATCGTGCCTGATTGCGTACGCTGAGGCCGACGGCAAGGTTGATCTTCTGCAGTTTTCGGCGTCCGTAGTGGTGGTGGACGTGCTGGAGTCTGTGAACGTGTCGGACGTTGCTGCGTTCGCGCACGAGAAGGCTGCTGTGTTGGTGCAGGGCAAGCCTTCGTTCCGCACCAAGAGCAGTATCCAGGGCTTGAAGGAGTATGTCCAGGACAAGTTTGACATGGAGGAAAAGAGCAAGCGGTTCTACGGAGAGGAGACCGTAGAGTCGATCGAGGACGATGTGGAGGAGGACTTTAGAACCGCCGAGTCGCTCATTCTGGAGGCTGGCGAGGAGGACGAGGACGAGCGGGAGACCGCAGGTGCTGGCACACAGTCTAAAGTGACAAAACACTCCAGCTTGTTTACAAAATACCAGTTCTTCACGCCTGGTCTCTGGCTGTGCATCCTTGTGTCGCTGTTTTTGCTCTTTGTCTTGTACATTGCGCTCGGCTGGACCTCGTCGATTGAGATCTCGTACAAGTCGTTTGAGAAGCAGGTTGACTATACAAAGAAGACCGAGTAGATTGTATAGAGCATTCAACGGTTTTGTGGGAAGGCATTGATGCCCAACGTAAGTTTAATAACTGGTATTTATGTCTGCCTCACTTGACTTAGTACTACACTTGACTTACTAGTACACGAAAACACTGGCACCTGACATTACTGGCCCTCCTACAGAAGTTATTATGCATATTTTTGATGGCTCTTAATTTATACAAGTATACTAGTCAAGAGTAAGTCACTAGTACAAGTATGGGATAATTTTGTATGGAACGAGTGCCTCGTACTCTTCCCACTGCGCGCCATACTTGGCTCTGCATTTTGCCTCGTCGCGAGTTTGCCTGTGCACCAACAAGACTCCAAAGTAGATAACGTAAAAGTACGTCACGGGCGTAACCAAGCCGGTGGGAAGGCACCACGACCACCCAATCAACCAGTCGCCGAGGTAGTTTATATGCTGCGAGTAGCCCCACCAGCCACCGGCGAGTAAACGCGATCCGGTTTTAGTAGTGATACTCTTGAATCCCTTGTCGTCCAACTTGCCATTCTTAAAGTCTGACTTTTGTTGGTTGGCAGAGTGAAAGATGTAGTAACCAACAGCCATCAAAGCGGCAATGCTGAACACAGCAGCGTACCCCAAGTTAGGAGCGGTGCTTCCCTGCGACGAAGCCAAGTAGCGGGACTGGAGCGAGTAAGTGAATGGAAGCCACGCCAAATCGCCAAAACTCAACATAAAGCCAAAGCCATCGGTGGTGATGTCAATCATGGACAAGCAACCCTCTTCATTCAACACGCCGTCAAAAATGTAAAACGCCTCAAGAACATTCACAAGCACCAAAGCGTCAGAAACTCTTCCCTGGGCGTGGTACTGATGGTGGATACAACTCAAATTAATTAAAAACCAGAGTAGCATGCCTGGTCTCAACTCGCAAAAGAGCTTAATATCCCACGAGCCTATGCGTGGATTGAGCTCGCGTCCAATAAACCAGTCGTAGATCTGGTTCTTGGTGTTGCCATTCACAGAGAGAATTCTTTCGCGCGTGTTGCATCCGTTGTTGTTGCCCAATGTTAATGGCAAGTAAGAGCACAAGTGAACAAACACTGCAAGCCCAAACGAAAAGAGGGTGGCAACACAAATGAACTGCAAGTGGTTGTCGTAGAGAAAATGCAACTCGGGCAACTCAAAGTTACGCACAGAGAAGACTCTGGCAAGAAGCACCGACAATAAGGTCCCTGACATCGCTAAACCATTGATTTTGTAGTCCAAACGCGTCCCATCGCGTAAAGCAATGCCCTTGATGTGTTTTCCCGGTAACACGTAGTCCAACGCAACCAATGTGAAGAACCACACCAAGTACGCCCTCCAGACTGCTCCGTTAAACGCTAAAGCGACCCATTCCTTACCCGTTTGTGGTATTTGGGCCCAGATGGCCGCGAAATCAACCTGGATACCCTGGATGGCATACGCATCGTTGCTCACTAGCGCGAGACCAAGCACAACGACAGGCAACCCGAGCGTGATCGCGATCGCGCCGGGAAGGCCACTGAACTCCCGATGGAGCGTGCTAGGATTGAGCGAAGTCATGGCTAGGAATAAGTATATGAGAATCCCTACTGCTCGTATAGAGTTTATGTCGTTTATTTGGCGCTACCAGCTACCCCAGAAATTTTAGCTAAACGACGCTCGTACCGCCGTCTCACTTCTCTCTCTAATTCTTCTTTCTCTAATTCTTCTTTCTCTGATTCTTCTTTCTCTAATTCTTCTCTTTCTAATTCTTCTTTCACTAATTCTTCTCTGCTTTTCTCGTCTTATCTCATCTGAATCTTTTATTGTTACTTTCTCCTTCAACTTTCCCGTCGGCACTGTCCTGATCGCCAACGGACCACTACGTATGCCCACCTATCCTCTATTCCTCTCATATGTTCTCTCATATCGACTCTTATGATCTCTCTTTTATGATCTACTTTCTCTACTTTCTCTCCTTGATCTACCTTTCCTCCTTCCCTCCTTCCCTCCTTCCATCCTTCCCTCCTTCCCTCCTTCCCTCCTTCCCTCCTTCCCTCCTTCCCTCCTTTCCTCCTTTCCTCCTTCCCTTCTTCCCTTCCAGGGCGGCATGTCAATGCTGATCCAAGACTTTGATCACGTGGCACCTCAAGCCTAAAAGGGCATGATGTAAGCAACTGTGGTTAGTGTTTGTATTCCTGGTTCGTATTCCTGGCTCGCACTAGGCTTCCTCCGAAACTTGCTGCCGTAAGCCTCAGCCTAGACGGCTGTGATATCTCGTTGGCTGTGATATCTTGACTTTGAGGCCATGTTTTACCTGCTTGGGAAGTTATGCACATACAGTCTATCCGGTAGCCCGTGATCTCGGAGGCACGCTAAAGACCCATGAAATGGTACCTAATGAGGGAAACATGGCGCAAGGTAAACATGGCAACTAAGCCTAATTCGTCCAAGTAATTAGTCTTATCCAAACACCGTCCCCGTGCGGATTGTATTAGGTGCATGCTTCTTTTATTTTGTATTGTGCCTTAGCGGATTGTTCACTAAACAATGCAAGCGAGACACTTTCCAGGCACCGGTCCGGTAGTAGCGCCCACGGTCCGGCGAGGTCCCAAGGGGCAATAAATAGACGTCTTTGGGACTCTTGTGGAGGGTATAGAAAATAATGGTTTCATTCAGCACCGTTGCAGGACTTGCACTCGCTTTACGCTTATCTGTCCAGCTTCCCGCTGGAACAAGGAGCGAGGGGACCTTGCCGGTTATTGTGAGGAAAGGGGAGGCCACGTTTGCAACGGTACAGATCGGTATTGGGTCCGCAAACAACCTGCAGGCGGTTTTGGTGGACACCTCGTCGCTGACGGTGCAGGTGGTCTCGTCCCTGCCGGGCAGCACAGTGGAGCGTGTCCCGTTTAGAAACCACAGTGTTGCCGTCAACACCTGGAGCAACACCAGCATCTACCTCGGCAGCACCGTCGTGAAGCCGGCGCTCGTGCAAAAGGTGGAGAGCACCCCATACGGAATCAGCGTTTTGGGCTTGGGCAAGCCGCCGGCCGGGTCCGTCAATGCGAGTCTTCCCGTTCAGCTCAAGAACCAGGGACTCACCAACACGGCCTCGTACGGCTTGTACCTTGGCCCATCCTCAAACGGCCTGTCGAGCACCTCGCTCTTGTTTGGCGGTATTGACTGGTCCAAGGTGCAGGGCGGTCTCGCGGAGCTTCCCGTGACAACCTACAGCACGTTGGGCGTGCACCTCATGCTGGTAACCACGCAAAACGACACGGAGGTGCGCTACGACCTGGACGTGCGCTTGGACACAAGCATCGACCACCTGTACCTCGCCTACCCCGTGGTAGCCAAGTTGGCTGCCGCGTGGGGCGCTACCCGCACCCTGGCCGGCTTTGTCTTGCCGTGTGCCCGCACCAACCAAAACGTCTCGTTTGACTTTGACGGTATCAGCGTGTACGTGCCCTTGACGAGTCTCTTTGCGGAGCAGGGCTCGCAGTGTGTCTTACAGTTGGCGACGACAAACGGCACTGGCAGTTTGGGGCTCGACGTTTTGAGAAGCGCCTACTTGCTGTACGACGTGGAGTACGACATTGTCTCCATCGGACAGGCAGTACAGTGAGGTACTCATTCTCTACTCAGCAGTGAGTAGGAGTACAGTGCTGATTACTCCTACGCAGTAGTCAGTGCTGACTCCTGCAGTTATCAGCCCTTACCCTACCCCCATTTCCCCCTTGCTTTTCGGTAACGTTACCACTTTGGCACCTCAGTAACCTTCGTTACCATTTCATCACCATATCATTACCGTTTTATCCTGCTACATTCTATCGTGAACATTCCATCCCATTCCATGCAGTTATCCCTCATTTACCCATCAGAAGCACGGCGGCAGCGGCTATTTGCTGGATGCACGTCCTAACCTTGAGTATAATTCGAGACTGCAATTGTTCAAATTTGCACCCATTTCCTACAAACTTATTCTCAGCACCATTGTGGGCCACCAGCCGCGGTCATGACGGTTGCAGCGCTTGCCATTGGCGCTCCCGCTTAACAACCAGTGGTCTAATTAGATTTTTAGTATACCTCCTGCGCTACGTTAATACGATAAATAGCGTTTGCAACGAATAGCTTTGTATGCAAAGAATTGTCTGAGACACGCCGGGCTTCCCCGGACCGTCAATAACCCTATAAGTGACGCCAGCGTTTTCGAAGGGGTAAAACGTTTAACAACTCGCCAACTTCTCCCTCGTTACTCCTCACTCTTTGCATATTGTTTGTGATTTGGGTTGATTTGGATTGGATCCTTGAGCTTAACACTAATTTAAAACTACGCAGCCCCGGCTAATCTAGATCAGACTGTCTTGTTCTTGTCTTCGTCTTGCTACTTGTCTTGCAGTACCCACACCAACATCCTACACCACTAACCTCCATCACATTCATCTTCACCTTTATCTTCATCCTTTGGCGGCTCTTCACTTGTTGACAGCAAGCGTCGTTGAGAATTAAATTTTTACTACTGCGTTTTGGATCTTTCTCACGCGTCTTTTCTCACGCGTTGAGCAAAACTTTTGGCACCAGCGGACACTTGCTGGCGCCAACCTATTGCCGCGCTTTGACCGTTACCGAGCGACCACTGCCTTTGACCGACGCTGAACGGCTGTTTGTTTCTAGTCCCGATCCCGCCGACTGTCCACACAGCTTCCCGAAGGATGAGGACCGATTTGACTGAGGCGAGCCGAATCGCCGAGGTTGCGGGTTCCCTGTCGCGGATGCACGTTGACGCTGTATTTGGCGTTCCGCACGCTGTACATGCTCCTGTTGAGAGCTTGCTTCTGGGCGAGCACCGTCGAGTGCCGCACAGCCTACCGTTTGGGCTTTCCCCTCCCCAAAAGAAGAAGCGTGGGCGGCCTCCCAAGCCCACCTCGCTCACGCACCGCATCAGTCAGACGATCAATATTGCCGTCAATATGCTGCCTGGCCAAGGGAGCCCGACTGCAGAGCTGAACTCGCAGCTGGTTATGCGCCAGGGCCAGCCGGACGTGTTCACCCCCTTAATGCGGGTGCTGCCGTTGCTGCAGTCGAGACGGCGGTCCCGCAAGCTGGTGCTGATGCCAACACCGGTTCTGGTGGGAACGACGCCGACACGCCCGGGCAGGTCCCAGGGCTTGGCGCCCGCCTTATCGAGCGGACCCGCAATCGACGCTAAAACCATGCACAATATCTCGCAGATCACCAGTGGGCTGGACGATATCTTGGCTAGTGCCACGGTACGTCGGAGTGCGCTGGTTCCGCACTACCCCGTGAGCATGCCCCGGATGGCCGCGCGACAAGGGTTTTCGAGTGTTTCTGGCGCCAGTTCGCTGACGGGCCCTGGCCTTGGCGACAAGGCTGTGTCCGAGTTTGCCCTACGTACCACACACCCGCGTGTCGCCTTGGGCGAGCCCCGGTATGGCTCCGAGCCGCGAGCAGATTTGATGCCTTCGGCACCGCTTGCGACTATACGTTCAAATGAGTTGCTTTCCAATGATTGTTCAAGTTCAGGTGAATTGCGGCCAGAGCAGTCTGGAGAGAGGTTTGGCTCTGGAGAGCCCACAGTAAAGCGCGAAGAAGAGTTTCTGCTCCGCCTCACAGTGGATGACCTGGGCAAGGCTGCGTTGGCTGGTCTTTTTCCGGATATTGAGTCGTCCAAGATTAGACACCGCGCAGACCAGATTGAACATAATGCGCCCGATCTGAGCCAAAAGCGTCAGCGTCTCTGCAACTCTACTGTCGCGGTATTGCAGGCTGCGCAGCGCGACTCAAGTCCGTCCCCAGCCAGTTCCGCCGCGGAGCCTGCGCTGCGGACGGTACAGGCTGAAGTAACTGCATCCGCACTCGCGCCGTTGCGTCGCCACAAGTCGGACACTACAGGCTTGGCTCCGGTAGCGTCTGAGATCCCTACAATTGTTTTTGCTGACGACATGGCGATAGCCGCGGCGTCTGCTGCCCAAGGCGGGGAAATGCTCCCGCTCGCGGGCTTGCCGCAAACTCCCAACTATAAGGAAAACTACTTGTTCTCAAACTTGACACCCAATCTTCCTGGAATTTCATTCAACTTGACTCCTCAATTTAACTCGATGATGTACTCCATGATGAGTAGCAACTCGCCCTTTCGCAAAAGCACCTTTACTAATCAGTTTATGGTTAACCAAGACCTCTTTTTGCATGGCTTACTGCTGGAAAGTACGCCGTTTGAACAAAAGTTGCAAAGTACTCAAATTGAGCCAGAAAACGACTTGGCTAGTGACCAACCTACAATTATGACCGACTTGATGGAGATGCAAATGCAAAAGCCTGCGTTTGCATCCGTTCTGCCCCAAGCCCTTCCCGAAGACTCGGGCGATGCAAGGCTCGCTTTAAAGAAGATCATCACTAGACGGTGATGACTTACTTTGCTTGTGGCGCACAACAGGCAACCACCCTACCACCATAGGCTCTTTGGCCCTTTCTATTACCGTTGTGCATGCGACATATATATGCTATTTTTCTATCCCGCCAGCGTAAACATCAGAATGCGCTTTTAAATAATTGGCCAATTTACACGACTTTTTCAGTGAAAAATTTTTCTCTTGGTATAAAGTAGCCATCAAGCCCTTGAAAAAGTCTGTAGTCTAAACTAGCAGCAATGTCCCACAGAAAGTTTGAAGCACCCCGTCACGGTTCGCTTGGTTTCTTGCCAAGAAAGAGGGCCTCCAACCAGAGAGGTAGAGTAAAGTCCTTCCCCAAGGATGTCAAGTCCAAGCCCGTTGCTTTGACTGCCTTTTTGGGTTACAAGGCCGGTATGACTACCATCGTTAGAGACTTGGACCGTCCCGGTTCCAAGATGCACAAGCGTGAGGTTGTTGAGGCCGCCACCGTTGTCGACACTCCTCCCATGGTTGTTGTCGGTGTTGTCGGTTACGTTGAGACTCCCAGAGGCTTGAGATCTTTGACTACCGTTTGGGCTGAGCACTTGTCCGAGGAGGTTAGAAGAAGATTCTACAAGAACTGGTACAAGTCCAAGAAAAAGGCTTTCACCAAGTACGCTGGCAAGTACGCCCAGGACGGTGCCCAGATTGAGAGAGAGTTGGCCAGAATCAAGAAGTACGCTTCGGTTGTCAGAGTCTTGGCCCACACTCAGGTCAAGAAGACCCCCTTGGCTCAGAAGAAGGCTCACATTGCTGAGATCCAGATCAACGGTGGTGACGTTTCCGCCAAGGTTGACTGGGCCAGAGAGCACTTTGAGAAGCCCGTTTCTGTTGACGGTGTCTTTGAGAAGAGCGAGATGATTGACGTTGTCGCTGTTACCAAGGGTCACGGTTTCGAGGGTGTTACCCACAGATGGGGTACCAAGAAGTTGCCCAGAAAGACCCACAGAGGTTTGAGAAAGGTTGCTTGTATTGGTGCTTGGCACCCTGCCAACGTTAACTGGACTGTTGCCAGAGCTGGTCAGAACGGTTACCACCACAGAACCTCTATTAACCACAAGGTTTACAGAGTTGGTACTGCTGGTGACGAGAGCTCCGGTGCTACCGAGTTTGACAGAACCAAGAAGACCATCAACCCCATGGGTGGCTTTGTCAGATACGGTAACGTTAACAACGACTTTGTCTTGTTGAAGGGTTCCATCCCCGGTGCCAAGAAGAGAGTTGTTACCTTGAGAAAGTCCTTGTACGTTGACACCTCTAGACGTGCTTTGGAGCAGGTCAACTTGAAGTGGATCGACACTGCCTCCAAGTTCGGTAAGGGTAGATTCCAGACCCCCGCTGAGAAGCACGCTTTCATGGGTACCTTGAAGAAGGACTTGTAATTGCGCTGATTCTTGGCTGAAGCCGTTGGGTTGGGTTGGTTGGTTGTGTATGTTTTTGTATATAGTTTACTGACTTATCCTGGCTTTATGTTTTCGTAGTGGTGCAAGTTTAAATAAACTCCGCAGTTGAGAGCAGAATAAATCGGTATCGACTGAGAGATGATCTGCCGATAAAACATTGTTTATCGGTCGTTGGCCTACTGGTGTTAAACCTTTCTTCATCGTCCGAGTTGCAAATTGCAAAATGTTCAGTTTTCTTAGTGCTGAGATTTACACTCAGGACAGAAATTTACTGTAGAAGCCATCGCGAAAAGTGATAGAGATGAGGTGAACAACTTTGGTAGGAGAGAACAAGACATGTCATCCAGCCGGCAGAGCGTTACTCAGGTGAGAGGCGCGACCTTGCCGTCTCAGACCACTCCCGAGCAGCGGTACTGGAGAGGGTACACGAGTCCCCAACTCATTAAGGAGAGTCATGCGATTTCTCACATTCACTTCAACCCCGCGAGTCCACACGACTTTGCGGTTGCATCGTCAACTAGAATCCAGATATTTCTGTCTAAAACGCGAAAAGTAATCAAGACCTTCTCGCGGTTCAAGGATGTTGTCTACTCGGGCGAGTTTCGTCACGACGGTAAGTTGTTAGTCGCGGCTGATGCTAGTGGATTGGTTTCTATTTACGACAGCTACCAGTCACGGAACTTGTTAGTGAGCTTAAATCCCTCTTCGCATGCTTCACATGTGGCCAAGTTCCATCCCACTATTGGAAACCAACTCGTGACCGGTTCCGACGACCGCATTGTGCGTCTTTACGACATTTCTCAGACAACCAAGGGACCAATTGTCCAGCTTGGCGACAACTACCACGGAGACTACATTAGAAGCATTTCATTTATTCCTGGAAACCCTCACTTGGTGTCGACGGGATGTTATGATGGGATAGTGCGTCTCTTTGATACTCGTCAATCGCACACCAATGACCAGCAAATTGTTGCGCTGTTTGACCAAACCAACCCAGTTGAGGATGTATTGGCGCTTTCGCCGACTACTTTGGTAAGTGCTGGCGGTCCTCTGGTAAAGGTGTGGGACTTGTCTCGCGGTGCTCAGATCCACGAGCTTAACAATTTTACAAAGACGGCCACTACATTGCACAATACAGGCGACCGCGGGTTATTGGTTGGTTCATTGGACGGACATGTAAAGATCTTTGACTCCTTGTCGTCTAACTGGGATGTTAAATTTGGCTGGAAGTTTGGCTCGGGCGGTGTCTTGTGCTGTGCAGTTTCTCCTGCCGCTAACGACCACAAGCACTTTGTCGCCGGTTTGACTTCGGGCTTGATATCCGTGCGTACGCGCAAGACAGAGCCTAAAGTGCAGCAGGGTGTCAAGGCGGAGCGCTCGAACGCGTACAATCGCATGATGAGGGGCAGAGAATACGCTGGCGAGGAGGAGCATCGCATCATACACTCGAGCACGGCACAGGCGAAGAAATTGAAGCAATTTGAGAAGCATTTGAATGCATTCAAGTGGGCTGAAGCCTTGGACAGTGCTTTTATTCCGGGGATGCCCAAGGAGCAGACGGTTACAGTGTTGCATGAACTCAAGAAGAGAGGAAAGGTGAGAATCTCATTATTTGGCAGAGACGAGATATCGTTGATGCCCCTTCTTCAGTGGTTTACCAAAAATTTGGAGGACTCGAGGTCAATAAACTTGGTTTGTGACTACATCGCAGTTATTTTGGAGATGTACGGAGGGTTGGTGGACAAGAGCGTGGTGTTGGAAGAGTCCTTGTCAGCATTGTTGAAAAAGATCGACTCGGAAATCAGCCGCTGCAAGGAAGCGAGCGAGATCAGCGGTATGTTGGAGTTGTTGACTGTATAGAATGCTATTTAACGATACAACATGTTTGCATAACGAGCGTCACCATCTTCTTTTGCGCTTCTTTTTACGTCGCTCCGTCACCAAGTCCGCCTTGTGCTGTAAGGCCTCGCGGCACTCGGTCGAGCAGAACCACTTTTGCGTGCCTGTAGTATACTTGAGTGCGTCCACACGATTTAGTAGATTTACGCACTTGTAGTGGAACCATTCGCCCTTGGCACACAACTCGTTGTCGCACGCAATCATATCGCCAAACGATCCCTGTTTACAGAAACAGTACAAGTTGTTGTCGTCCTCGACAATTGGTTCGGCCTCCACTGGCTCAGGTTCTGGAACAGGCTTAGCGCGGCTCTTGGGGGCCGGAGCCAGCAGCGCCTTGACTCTCGTTTTGCTTGGTTTGGAAACGTCATGCTTAACCTGCTCGCGCTTTTTAACCACCGGCGATAGTTTGAGAACAAGTTTGAGCCCTGAAGGCTCAGCGGCCTTTGTCTTTGTCCCTGTCTTGGATCCCTTTGATCCCGACTTTGCCTTTAGGGCCTCGCGTTCGTCGTTTACAGCCTTCAAGGCTTCGCGCTGAGACGTGAGTGGTCTTTCTTCGTAGTGTTTTTTGAGCTCGCTTCGCAACTTGTCGTGGTCAACGCTGTTGTCCGTGTGTGCGAGGCGGCTAGACGCGATTAGTCGGAGCTGCTGCAAGTCATCGGCCAAGCATAGGCGGTGCGACACCAACTGGTTATTCAACGCACTAGCCTCCTGGACCGCCTCATGCGAGTACCACGTTACTGCACGCCGTATCCTCACTATCTCCTTTGCCGTCGCGGCGTCCGGCATCGTCCCCGGAGCTGCACAGTGCGCCGCCAGCGTCAAGATGTTATTGAGCTGAGCGCGCAAGCTCGCTATTCGTATGTTGCATGACTGGATGAGCCATAGCGACCGTATTATATCACACGGCAAGTGGTCGACGGTGGATATAAACGAGTTATAGGAAGAACCCTGCACCACCGACGCCATGTCGCGCTACTCCGTGTTTGGCGACTCTGTTAGCTTGTAGAAAGATCCAAACTGCAACAGTAAACCCATCACGGTCACGTTATCTTTACTCTTGATTACTGACTACTTCATTACTAACCTCATGAGTCTACTCTACTGACATTAAGAGTCTACTCTGCTGACAGTTTATGCTACTCTGCTGACTGTGCACTGTCCTCTACTCTATACCTCCCTATTCCTCCTCCCATCCCCCTTTCCCTTCCTTGGTTACTCCACCCACCCGTTCCATTACGTCACCTAAACCTCCATTCCCCTGAACGGACAGGCAAGGGGTGCCGAAGTACCGTTCCGGCGTCAGCTTAGCTCCTGGGTGTAGTTCCCCCGCCATGCTTCCGCAATCTAAATAGTCTCCCCGATACTAGTGGGGTCGGGTACAGAAGTACGAGATGAGGCTAAAACATCTCCCGCCTCAGACCACTAACGCCTCAAATATTGGCTCTTGAGCATTGCCCTTGTTATTGGTCTTGGTATTGGTCTTGGTATTGGTCTTGGTATTGGTCTTGGGTATTTGCACTCGAGTATTGGCCCCGAATATTGGCACTCGGGTATCTGTACTCCAGTGTGTAGCCTTCAGATTGTGAGCCTTTACTTTAACCCTTCATTACTGTTGGCCTTCATTACTGTTGGCCTTCATTACTGTTGGCCTTCATTACTGTTGGCCTTCATTACTGGTTCCACGCTGTCTCCTTCCATCGCCCCAACTATCGTCATAAATCTCTAATTCCTTCCTTCCTCCCTACGTGGCCCATTTCATCTCGGCCCCGATTCTAATACGCGCTTGGCTTTCTGTAGATTCCACGCCACGGTTCTTGCTTTGAAGATTACGCCATGTCTGCTTGGTAGACCCCTCGTGGCTTTAGACCCATTAGACTCTTTCTTGCTTAACTTTAGGTGCATTAAATCTGTGTCTCTACGCCATCTTTCAAACCACAACGTTTACAATATGACCCTTAACCACAACGTTGACAATATGACCCTTAACCACAACGTTGACAATATTACCCATAAACCACCCCACTCCACTGCTCCACTGCTCACACTACACTCACACTACTATGTTCCCACCACCCCCCTTCCCCCCTTCATCTTCCCACCAACCTCACCAGCCACCGCGTACCTCCCCGATGAGCTCCTGCATCCTGCGCTCGAGAGACTTATGGCTTTCTGCTCAACAAAGCATTGGCAAAGCCGCTTGGCGTTTTACTCTCCAAACACAAAACTGGTGGTTCCATCATTGTCCGAGCCGCTCACGCCGTCCAGCCGTCCTGTTTATGCCGGTCGTGACGTTGGCGCGGTCAAACAGTAGCGGCGGGTCCCAAGGGCCACAAGGGTGTTTGTACCTTTTTCGCAGCCAACGGAACCAAAAAACGTAACCCTGCTGGTTCGCAGCGCCATCTTGGACGAGCCAGACGCAGTCATGCGACAATAAAACCATTCCTGGCGATGTGGCCGTCTCGGCGAGGCCACTGGCCAGGCGTATAAAAGACTGGGTGGTTCCTGTAGCTGCTGGGACACCAGAGAATGGCGTACAAGCGGCACACCTTTTCGCGGAGACACGTTATCGGCCCTGACGAGGTCCCCGAGTGCGATGCAGGCAACGACTTTGACAACTCGTACATGGGGGCGCGTATCTCGGCCGTGTTTGTCTTGTTTGCCTTGTCGGCGCTAGGATCGTACTTCCCCTTGGTGGCCACGCGCGTCAAGGCGGTGCCGGTGCCTTCGTGGGTCTTCTTTGTTGCACGCTACTTTGGTAGCGGGGTGATTGTGGCTACGGGTTTCATCCACTTGCTTGCGGAGGCCCAGGAGGCCCTCGGCGACCACTGCTTGGGCAACATACTTCCGGCCTACCCATGGGCCTCTGGCATCGCGCTCATGGGCGCCTTTGTCATGTTCACGTTTGACTTGGTAGCCCATAAGAAGCTCGAGGACCGTATCTGCTGCATGGACAAGTTGGACGCGGAGGGTATTCCCAGCACATACGAGTCCCGCGACGACTCGAGTCTCAGAGAGGGCGAGAGCGAGTTGGAGGACCGCCGTATCGTGAGGGTGGCCGGTCTTGACGGTGCAGAGCCCAAGGCGCACGACAAGAGTGGTGTTCGCGCGGAGACTCGTGAGGTTGGGGGTACTTCCTTGACCGGCTTTGAGCACAACTTGTACATGCAGATGCTCAATGCGTTTGCTTTGGAGTTTGGTATCGTGTTCCACTCGGTGTTTGTGGGGTTATCCCTCGCTATCGCTGGAGACTCCTTTGTGACCTTGTACATAGCCATTGCCTTCCACCAGTTCTTTGAGGGGTTGGGCTTGGGTTCCCGCTTCGCAACCACGCAGTGGCCAGAGGACAAGGGGTACATTCCCTGGTTGCTCTCTGGCTTGTACTCCATCACCACGCCAATCGGTATCGCTGTCGGCCTTGGTGTGCGCGAGTCGTACCCCCCTGGATCGTCCACGGCCTTGTTAACCACAGGCGTGTTTGACTCCTTCTGTGCCGGTATCTTGATCTACAATAGCATGGTTGAGTTGATGGCTCACGACTTTATCTTCTCTCCTACGTTCAAGAACCGTGGCTGGAGACACGTCTTGTCTGCCTACTTCTTCCTATGTGCCGGCGCTGCAGCCATGGCCCTCATTGGCAAATGGGCATAAACTTGAATACAACCATTCTATATACAACCGGTTTTCTATATACATTATAATAGCACCAAAAGTCTCACTTTAAAGCTAGCGGTACTCAAAGTGCATGCAATCTTCTACGCTGTCGAGCTGTATGAGGTAAAGTCTGCTCGGATCGAGCTCTCTGTCCACGGCTACGCGCCTACTTGCATAGTCCCGCAATAGCGCATCCGACACTTCCAAAGTGGCGCGGATGGTGAAACCTGGGGCATCGAGCAATACTCGATTGAGCGCACTGGGGTTTTGGGTAAGGATGAGTTTAAATTCAAAAGCGTCTTTGTCGATTTCGCCCTCTTTAACCATCTCCATATATGTTTCCAACATCATTCCCTCCCAGAACATGCGCGAGCGCTTGCTCACAGCATCGTGCGAAGTACGCAAGCTTTCGAGAGTATCAAGAACAGTCGGAATCAGTTTGGGGTCAAACACTGCACGGGCATCATCGCCTCCCCGCACTAGCGCATCTTCAAGAATCCACTGGTTGACCAAATCTTCATACCGCCTCAAGGGAGAGGTGACATTCGTGTAGCAGTCAAATCCAAGCCCAAAGTGGCCGAGCGCCTCAGCCAGGAAGCTCGTCTTGTTCATGAGTCTTCTCATAACGCGTGCTTCACGGTATCCATACAGGCCCATCCTTCTAGAGAGATCTTTTGCGACTATAGGCAGCACAATCTGCGTCTTGAAAATAATTGGAATTCCCTCTCTTTGAGACATTAATGCTGTAGCGTAGTTGGCTGAGAGCATCAAAGTTGAAACTAGCTTGATTGACATTGACTTGACGTCTGTATGAGCCTTGGAGGTGATTAAAATTCCTGATCCCTTTTTTTGTGACTCGTAGCCATTCTCAGTTACGACAAAATGGTTATGTTCTCTAGGTTCGACGAATTTCACACTAGTAATTCTTCTATGCGACGAGTACAGCCTTTTAATCCACGACTCGCTCATCAAGTCTGATATGCACGACAACTTGAATAAATTACTAAAGTGAACATCTTTGCAATTACCCCTTCTAAAACTTTCAACTAGGGACTGGTTAGTTAATAAGCTTTCAACTTTGTCATAGGTGTAGCCAGAAGGAAAATTCAGAGCAGTGTAATGTTTTATAGTAGCTGAAGAAATAAACTCTTCTTTCACTTCTGTTATTAATTCGGCAGGCACTGTATACGCTTTATTGTTCAAGAAAGCTTGAATGTAGCTATCAATATTGGACTTTGACAATTCATACTCAACAGCAAAAGTTCTTGACGGCACCCCATCTTTACCTAAACCAACTAAATCGGTCAATGCCCTGGGAAACATCAGCGAAGGACCATCGGAAAGGTAAGAAGTTCGCCCTTTGGAGTACGCAATCTTGTCTATAATTGACCCTGGGCGAACAAAAGAAGATGGGTTTGCGATATGGATGCAAATGACATACTTGTCTCCTCGCTCATGGATAGAAACACCATCATCAATTTCGAGAGCATTTACATCGTCAATGCAATAAATAGGGACATTTTGGAAATCTAATCTTGATTCTGCCATCGGATCCTCGTCATAAAAGTCATTAACGTGTAATGTCTGCGAAAGATTCTCTGGAAGAACAATCCCCTTTTCGACGACATGAGAATAGTTTTGGTCTATGTAGTCAAAGTATGTTTCATTATAATCTGTCATCAACCCTGTTCCCTGACGTGGAAATCTATAAGACATGGACCACTTGCTTGGGTCTTTTATTATTGCCAGGTCAAGGGATTCGATCTTTCCAAGTAACTCGTAAGCAGCTGCCTTTGAGTACTGATTGCGGTATAAACCCAAATCGGTAAAGACGTCTCCACCAAATTTCTTATCCATATCACGTAAAATGGATGACACAGTTGTTTGCACAGTTGGACTGTGATCTATATTTCTGGCGACGTAGTTTTTCAACAATTGCATAGTCTCCTCGAAATATTTTGGTTTAGAAAGTTTGTCTTCATTTTCTCCCTTGAGAAGTTTATGGATGTAAGTAATAAAGTGATCCCTATTCTTTAACGATTTCATAAATGTCAAAACCGCACTGGTATCCTCAGCATGCAGAACAGGCATTATAGTAACAGTACCCGCAATGTTTCCGTAGTCTAACTCAATCTTCCACTGTAGCAGATGCTCTTCAAGTGCATACACTAATGCCATATACCTGATCGCAGAGTACCGCTTGTGTTTGATGGGAGACATTGTCCTACCTAGAGTAGAATTACCATCGTTGAGAGTAACCGGTGACGTGAGATCTGTGTACTTCAAGTGATGCATTAAGTCAAAGATTGAGATAGTTCTGGGCGTATTTATCAACTCTCCATTTTCGTCGTACTGCAACCTCTGATACAAACCTTCTAGTTTTGTAGAAACGAATGACGCATCATTCTGAGTTTTGATTAGCAAATCCATCAAAGCTTTAGCATATACCTGGCGCGCTACCCTGGGAATAATATAGGTATTGACGTCAGTATCTTTCAAGAGACGCGAAGTAGCTTGTGCTGCAAGATAGTCATATGTCTCAGATGAACTGGATACCAAGAGCTCATAGATAGCGTCCATCTCACGGTTCACTCTTAATCCGTCAGGTAAAGCCTCATTTGACCTTGAGTACAAGCTGTCCGGAAGCCCGATTGGGGCAACTCCGAGATGCTTCTCCTCTAGTTGAACTAGATTCATAATTATCTCCTTGTTGCGGTCCTTCATCACACCAGGAATCCTTAATTTGACAATAGGTGAGTCTGCGCTAATTATTCTTCCTGTGTGATCGACAAATGTATACTTGTGCTTCTCCAATGACTCAGGGATGCTAACAACAATTAAGAACCCCATGCTATCATGCGTGGTAACAATATCGCCAACGCCCAAGGGATGAACAAACAGAGACGGTGAAACGGTGGCATTTAGGATAGCGCTAGATATATCCTGCTTAGCCTTGTAAAAATTCTGTTTCCCCATAACAGCCTTTCTCCATTTGGCAGCAGGCTCGTTGTAGCGCTTTTGCATTCGGCTCTCGGCCCCATTGGCGATTTCATTCCATAATTCTTGATTGCTCTTTCTTGTATCCAACGTGTTCAGTGGATCGTAGTTCTTCGTTTTGCTTGTATTTACTATAGCAGACACCTGCTCTCGCAATCCAACGCCAGGTTCATTCTTGTACAGAACTTCTTCTGACTTGGGTACGACTGGTCGTAAATCAGAGAAGTGCAGTTCGAAAGCCGAAGACTTGCTGCGACAAGAGGTCCACAACCTCGCAGGACTAGCCAACCTCGATGCGCTCAACATCAATCTGGTTCTGTCAAGACTCCACCCTTAAGCTGCAGTACAATCCATCTCAATTTAGCACCAGAATAAGCATCCATTACATACCTCTTGGTATTTGACTTTTCGATATATATCCCAATTAGGAAGTCTAAAATTGACATAAACAAACAAGAGTGATTTGGCGTGGTTGAGTTAAACCAGGCATCGGTAATGAAGTTAGAGGAGCTTATTATCGATGGGTTCAAGTCGTATGCTGCGCGTACGGTGATATCTGGTTGGGATCATCAGTTCAATGCTATTACTGGCTTGAATGGCTCCGGTAAATCGAATATCTTGGATGCGATTTGCTTTGTGCTAGGGATCGCGTCTATGGCGACAGTGCGAGCATCCAATTTGCAGGACTTGATATACAAAAGAGGTCAAGCGGGTGTTACCAAAGCCAGTGTGACTATTGTGTTTAATAACAGTGAGATCTCCAAATCCCCAATTGGCTTTGAAAACTGTGCAGTGATTAGTATAACGCGTCAGATTGTCTTGGGTGGGAGTTCAAAGTACTTAATCAATGGACACAAAGCACAGCAGCAGACTGTCTTGAACTTGTTCCAGTCAGTTCAGCTCAATATCAACAACCCCAATTTTCTTATCATGCAAGGCAAAATCACCAAGGTGTTGAATATGAAACCTATAGAAATATTATCCTTGATTGAAGAAGCCGCAGGAACCAGAACATTCGAGGAGAGAAAGGAGAAAGCTCAAAAAACCATAGCCAAGAAGGAAGCGAAGCTTGTTGAGATAGGGACTCTTTTACGTGAAGAAATTGAGCCCAAGTTGGACAAGTTACGCAAGGAGAAGCGCAACTTTGTTGAGTTTCAGCAAACGCAGATTGATTTGGAAAAGCTTTCCAGGATAGTAGCTGCACACGATTATTTATTGCTTTCGAAGAAGTTCTCAGACCACTCGGAGTTTTTGAACGAGCACCAATCGCGATTGTCAGAATTGGAGCATGACATTGAAAAGCTGAATCTTGAAATAAAAAACTTAAACAATGACTTGGATCAAGCCAAGCAGCAGAGAGAAGAAGAGTTAAAAAACGATGGAAAAATCAAGGATTTGGAGCTAAAAGAACTGACTTTATCTGACGAACTTACGCGTCTAACCACTTCAAGAGAAATCATATCAGAAAATTTGCAGGAGGAGTATAGAAAAAAGAGCGATACTGAAACTCGAATACAAGATATTGAGGCTACCATTGCAAGCAGTGCAGATGAAAACGTAAAGTTTGAAGCCAAGTTCAATGCTGCCAGTTCAAATCTTGAAATGCTCAAGGACGAGTTTGCTAAAAAGGAAGAGCTCCTTTCCACATTATCTACTGGAGTCTCTTCAACTGGTAATATCAGTTCGGGATATGCGGTTCAGTTAAATGAAACCAAGGAAAAGTTAAATGCATCTCAAAATACCATCAAAACTTCAAGCCTAAAGATATCCCATTTGCAAAATCAAATCAAGAATGACCAATCTAAATTAATTCAAGCCAAGGCAGAAACTGCAAAGCTTGCAACTGGTGTGGACCAATACAACTTAGAATTAAAAAACATGGAACAAGAGCTCAATGGAAAATTGGGATTCGACCCTAATATGGTTGGAGAATTAAAGAAAAAGGAGCAGGAATTAATGAATGGTGCTAACCAATTACGGAGTGAAATTCGGTACTTGGAGCAAGATATAGGAAATATTGGATTTAATTATTCCAGGCCATCCCCAGATTTTAACGACGATTCTGTCAGGGGTATAGTTGCGCAGTTGCTTAGTCTACCAGAATCGTCAAGAGATATGGCATTAGCCTTGCAAGTGTGTGCAGGTGGCAGACTTTACAATGTGGTTGTTGATAATGCAGACGTTGCTTCGCAATTATTAGAACATGGCCAATTGAGACGACGCGTCACAATCATTCCATTGGACAAAATCAGTGCCCGGTCTATTGATGCCGGCACTATTGAGTATGCCAAGCTGCTTGCTCCCAACAAGGTTGAGTTGGCCTTGAACTTGATTGAGTTTAAGGACGACTTGATCAAAGCAATGTCATATATTTTTGGGTCCACGTTTGTGTGCAATGACCCACAAACTGCAAAAATTGTAACCTTTGATCCCAGAGTCAAAACCAGATCCATTACTTTGGAGGGAGACATTTATGATCCCGAGGGCAACCTTTCCGGTGGCTCGCGTCGCAACAACTCGTCCATCTTGCTTAAAATTGGCCAATTGAACACCATAACGTCCAAGATGGAGAGTATACATAACGAGTTGCGCGGTGTGAGACAAGAATTATCCAAAATGGAAGCCTTGTTGAGTTCCACCCTGTCGTTGCAAAACGACTTTAACTTGAAGAAGCATCAGCTCTCCTTGTTGCTCAAGAAATTAGACAACAACCCCGCGTCCAACCTTTTAAAGCAGAACCTGGCCAATGAGGCAGAAATTGAGGGTTTGAGCAAGGTAATTGGTGAAGCGGAGGACAGGTGCGTGCAGTACCAAGCGGAGATCCGGAGCATTGAGAAGGATATGAAGGAGTTTAGCACCGACAAAGGCGGCAAGTTAAAAGACATGAAGGCGGCGGTGGGCGCGCTCAAGACGCGCCTCCAAAAGGAGCAAAAGCTGCTAGCGGCACAAACCGACAAGTTTCAAGCCATGCAGATTGAGAGCGAGCAGCAGCAGTCCGAGTTGGCCAGTCTTCGTGAGTCGTTGGTTGCGAGCGAGCAGACGCTCCAAGACCTCGACGCAAAGCAGACACAGGCTAGCGAGAGCTCCGCGTTGCAAAAACAGCGTTTAGACATTGTGAGAGCCGAGTTGGAGGAGGAGCGGGCAAACTTGCTCGGTCTAGACGAGGAGATCAACGACTTGATAAAGGTGATCAAGGCCAAGAGCGACCTTGTGAGCGAGCACAAACTCACTACCCAAAAGCTCACGCACGAGGTGAACAAGCTGGCGAGCATAACATCCGCGCTCCAACTGAAACTCAACGACATCATTAGTGTAAACGAGTGGGTCACCGAGTCGAACATATTGGACAGCGTGGTGCTGCAGTACCCCAACATCAACCTCGACGAGTGCAGCTCCCAGTTGAGCGTGTTGCAGGAAAAGTTTCAGAGCATGAAGCGCAAGGTCAATGTCAACATCATGTCCTTGATTGACAATGTCGAAAAGAAGGAAACCTCCCTCAAGCAAATGGTCAAAACCATCCAAAAAGACAAGAGCAAGATTGTGGGCACCATCGACAAGCTCAATGGCTACAAGCGCCAGACCCTAAACACAACCTACCAAAAGGTCTCAACCGACTTTGGCCAAATCTTTGCCGACTTGCTCCCGGGATCCTTCGCCAAGTTGGTGCCCGTCAACATGATGGACGTCACCAAGGGGTTGGAGGTCAAGGTCAAGTTGGGAGAGGTGTGGAAACAGAGCTTGGCAGAGCTCTCGGGCGGCCAGCGCTCCCTCATCGCCCTCTCCCTCATCATGGCGCTTCTACAGTTTAAACCCGCGCCAATGTACATCCTCGACGAGGTCGACGCCGCCTTGGACTTGTCGCACACCCAAAACATCGGCCACCTCATCAAAACCCGCTTCAAGGGCTCCCAATTCATTGTTGTTTCGCTCAAAGAGGGCATGTTTACAAACGCAAACCGCGTATTTAGAACGCGCTTTCAGGACGGCACGTCAGTCGTGTCCATAATGTAGCGCAGACTCGAGAGCGCGAGCAAGTAGAGAAATTAAAGACGAGACGATTGTGAGCAGTGTAGCAAGTTTATAGCTGAGATTTGAGACTGGTGTTTTCAACTATTTTTTCGACATAGTCAGGCTGAATCTTGTAGCAGTGGCAACGTCACGGAACCTCGCTAGCGCTGACGTTGAGGACAGACTCGCTGTGACAACATGGCTCACTCGGTACAGGTGAGTACCACAGACTACGAAGGCAAGTCTCTGTACTTTGGAGACCTGCCAGTCAAGAGCGGTGCAGCGTTTTGGGAAACGTTAAAGTCATTCAAGGTGCGGATCGGGCTAGTAACCGCGGTATTATTGAGTGTGTTTGGCTTGTGGCTGATCGTGTCTGGCGTATCGCAGAGCGGCAAGGCCCTCTACACGCCAGACTTTAGCCATTCTCCAAAGGTTGAGTTTTTTGACTTGGCCAACTACGGGGGTACTGCCAACGGGTGGCAGATGGACGAGCGGGTACTCTTTTGCGTTCCGTTGCGAGACGCCTCGGCGCACTTGCCAATGTTCTTCCGCCACATGCGCAACCTCACGTATCCCCACCACTTGGTGGACTTGGCATTTTTGGTTTCGGACTCTCTGGACGACACCATGGCGTCGTTAAAGCGTCACCTCGTGGCGGTACAGACTGATCCCAACCCTGCAATGCACTTTGGCGAGATTGAAATCTTTGAAAAGGACTTTGGCCAGGTTATCGGCCAGGGTTTCCTGGATAGACACGGCTTTGCGGCCCAGGGCCCGAGAAGAAAGCTCATGGCGCGCGCCCGCAACTGGCTCTGGACGGTAGCCATAAAGCCCCACCACTCGCACATCTACTGGCGCGACGCCGATGTTGAAACGGTTCCGCCAACAATTTTGGAGGACTTGATGCACCACGACAAGGACGTAATCGTGCCCAACGTGTGGCGTCCATTGCCAGACTGGCTCGGAAACCAGCAGCCCTACGACTTAAACTCGTGGCAAGAGTCAGACGGCGGTTTGCAGTTGGCGGAGCTGTTGGACGAGGACGCGTGTATTGTTGAGGGATACGTCGAGTACCAAACATGGCGGCCACACTTGGCCTACCTCCGCGACCCGTACGGCGACCCAGAGGTGGAAATGGAGTTGGACGGAATCGGCGGTGTCTCCATCTTGACAAAGTCAAAGGTGTTTCGCACCGGATCACACTTTCCGGCATTTCTGTTTGAAAAGCACGCCGAGACGGAAGCATTTGGTAAATTGAGCAAGCGCATGGGTTACTCTGTGGTGGGCTTGCCCCACTATGTAATCTGGCATATTTATGAGCCCCTGTCAGACGACTTGAAGCATATGGAGTGGATGGCGTCTGAGGAAGCACGGCATGCCGAGGAGGCGAAAATGAAAAAGGTTTATGACAAGGTATGGGGCAAGGCATTCAGCGATGTTCAGTCGTCGTGGGAGAAGGAACGCTTAAACTTCCAAAAAAACACAGATATGTCAGCCCAGCGCAAAGTTGTGGTTGATTGGCTGGGTGCCGATGACTGGCATCTCGACGAAGGGGACGACAAACACTTGGCCAAATTTGATCCTAATGCATTAAACTAGTTCAGCATGTACCATAAAAATGTGGGATACAACAAAGAAACTAGAATGTATAAAATCCTGGATATTGAAGTTGTTTAAATGTCACACCCATAAACGCCTTGTTTCGTTCAGTAGCATGCCCACCCTCCCTGAGATTGGTGAATGCCTGAACTTTATATTCTCATTCAAAAAGTCTAATGATCCCTGCCCAACAAAGCAACTACGCTCTGCATGTCTCTATCACAATATAGACTTAGACTATGTGTTCTTGTCAAGTACCACCAAGATATTTTGCAAAGATGTAGCTATGCTTGTTCCTCGAATGCTTCAAAAGAAGGGAGTTCAGAATGGAAATAATTCTTATACATACCTACATTATGGAATAAAATTGAAAATAAAGTTCAACAGCCTTGAATTTATAACTGGATGTTGACTATATGATTGCTGTAGGATGATGCCTTCTTTGCCTTGAAAGGAAGGTTTGAACTCGGTATGCAAAATTGTAGTTACAGTAGCTCTATATGGATTTCCTCGCGCAACTGACAGCTAGATGTGTCGTTCCTGAAAGATACGCTGGTGCAATACTTAACAATACAACGTTTTATAACGTTCCTACAGTGGAACTTTTATTGATTGTATTGTTAAAATAAAGGCTTATTGTTGTTTATTATCAACAACTCCAAAACCTTTTCGGGCTTCTCCTTGCCTGGAAATTCACCGTCAGCGAAGGTGGAATTAAGAATAATGCACAGTATAAACTTCCTCCATGTTTTATCTCCGTGCATTTGTTGGTAAGGTTACCCCGATAAAAATAACTCCGTCAGTTTCGATGATTCAAAAGTTTGACTCTCGTACAAAGGACTGCCACTAATAATCGTTCATATATGATTGGTTGGGTGAGTCTTGTGCCTAAACTGTGGTGTTTGTCTTAAACTAAGCAGACTAGCCTATCCTTCTCACCAGCTATCACGAGTCTTCAGATAATTTTGGGATTCTACAACTATCAGAAATTGGTTCCGTGGTCTAGTTGGTTATGGCACCTGCTTAACACGCAGTACGTCCCCAGTTCGATCCTGGGCGAAATCAAATTCTAATTTCTGCGCGAATGGTTTAGTGGTAAAATCCATCGTTGCCATCGATGGGCCCCTGGTTCGATTCCTGGTTCGCGCATTTTTTTAGAATTATCAACTTATGCCAGAGGATGGAAGTCTAATGAGTAAAGAATACACAAACCATTACATTTTGGTTATACAAAAGCTTCATGTAGCCGTAGGTGGGTATACATACTGAAGTTTCTCAATCTCTCGTGACCTTTTGTACGTAATATATTGAATTCATATTCACACATTGGAAGCTGGCTAGATTCTACGAGTGGAAAGTTATGCGCTTTTACAACGTACAACGACTAATTTGGGGTTGCGTGTGTATTAAATAGTTACTACTATATATACATTCTATGAATTAGTTAGTATGGACTTCGGTGTGCCTTCAACGCTCTGAAATTGAGAATTCACTTCATGTAGGTGTTGGTTGATTTCAAATTGCATCCTAAGACATTGTATGAACGGATGAATCATGACGATAACGCATATTATTTAATCACATGTAAATCTTCATCAGAGCGAGGAATCATATTCCACATACGCGTTAGTTAGAACCGAGTTCTGATCCTTGAGTCTTTCGTTGCGATGTGCTTCTGGTTTAAATACGCCAAAAAAAAATACTTAGGGTTAGCGTGATGAAATATACGCGCCTATTCTGAATGATACGCAGACACATAGCAGATGGTTACATGGTATTAGTATCTAGAATAAAGGCTTATCGGTATTAGCCCTGCCGTAGCTATTATTCCTCCTTACTAAGTTCTGATACTTTTGCTCCAACGCTTTGTGCCAGCTCCTAAGTAAATCGAGCTTTTGAATTTCCGCCTGCGGGCTATTCTCCAGATCGGTATCTACAACATCATTCATATCCACGTTGGTTGAAAGAATTCCAGCGGCGCTGTTGGTAGGTGAAAGATCCGCCTGGATATTGCTGGCAGCAGGATTCTTGCTACCGCTGGAAGCTATTGCGCTATCTGCTCGATGTTTCTCTGCTCGGTGATGAGAGTGAACGCGGTCTTTTTGGCTCATTTCATGTTTTGCGGGTGACGGGATCGCGCTGTACACATTTTGGAGCCAACTCTCAATAAGCCCGTACCACCATTCGGGCTGAGTTGTCTTCTCCGTAACAAAGAATAATTTCAGTAAAGTCTTATCATCAACACAAAATGTAGTAGGTGCTTCCATACCGCTAGGTCTATCCACCGCCATAGAGTCTTCATCCTCTGCACTGGGTTTATTGGTCAAGGAACAAAAGCCTATACTGTCTAGAACCTGTGCGTTCAAGTAAATATCCTTTGCAGTTAATTCAATAGGAAAAAGGTGTTCTCGGGGAGTCGACTGGATATAAAAGTTGGCAAAATCCACCTTCGAATCCGGTAACTTTCCTGCCACTATAAGCTTCAACAATAGGCCCTGTAGTTCATCCATGGATACATGAAGCAATCTTTGAAGAAAGTCAAACTTGACAGCTTGGTACGCTCTAGCGTAGTTTTCAATAGACCGTATTCGCAAATTAGTCAATATCTGGGTTGATGCGTGTTGGAAAATATCATCCAAGAGCAATGGATCCGATTCAGCTTTCATTTTCTGGACTACTTTCGTGAAGGCGTCGACACTAGCATCATCGTATGCCTGGATTAATAATAGTAAATTGGAGTACTCCGGAAGCTGGGCATAGGTATTTGTTTCTTGGGATGCAAACGGATTGAATTCATTCTCCGTCAATAACGAACATAATGCAAGTCTCTTGAGAGCTTTCTTTTTCAAGGATGATCCGACTTCGTCGTAGTTGTTGAAGCATTCATAAAACTCTAATCTCGCTGCTTCATAATTGCCTCTATAGAACTGAATTATAGCACCACATTCCTTAATTCTTCCCAATATTCTGGGGTGTATAACTGTGGTTGTCGTTTTTAAACTTTTCCGATAGAGCTGGTTCAACTTTACCAAGTTTTTACCATCCACATGCGATTGGTACTCAATTTCTGCTGCAATCACATCTAAAGTGTACGACTTTTTGGTATATTCCAGGGCATTTTCTAATCTGTCATTAATTTCTTCCAATAGCGGAGCGCATTTAGAAAAGTTGTCTGATTCCAAGTACATGTTGAACCGATTGATGTTGATTCTAAGCCATAATCGTTCGCTAGTGCCCTGGTACGACGTACTAGTAATGAACTCCAGAAGAATGTCATACACCCCGAAAATAAAAGAAACATTATTACTAGCGAGCGGATAGTTTGTTATCATTTTGCTCATTGACTCTTCGGCGTACGTTTTGTTAACTTTTGGGATAACAGTGGTGGCTTGCTTTAAGAAAGCGATTGCATCGTCGTACTTCCTCGACTTTATGCTGATTTTTATAAGTTGTTTGTACGACTTGAACTTCCATTCGATAGTATCTGGGTTAGCTTCCAGCGACTCCGCGATTACACGAAGCTCCTTTATGGCAGATGTGGGGTCCTCATACTTGAGATTTTTGGCCTGGTAGTACTTGTTTTCCTGTTCTTGTTAGTTTTATTATGAGGTGGTACGCTTCAGGTCAGTTTGTAATACATACCAATTGATAGTCCTCGTCCTGGTTGGTTTCCTCCACATTGTCATCTTCTTCTTCAAACTCAAATTCGTAGGATTCCTCGGAGTAGTACTCGTCGTCTGACATTTTTGGGGGCTTGCGTTGTTTCCGGACTAAGTATGATTGCCGGAATGAGTATTAGGACCAGACCGTATCATCAACTATTTGGCGTTAGTATCAGGCAATTTGAACCTATCAAAGGCCCCGTTGCGATAAAATCAATTACATCCATAATTCCATCACGTGATTTATTGTCAACTAGAATAGCATTCAAGAGAGGTGGAGAAGTAATATGAGAAGTAATATGTGACATAGTTGGACGCGTAAGGAGAAGTGATTGAGATATTCTAAGTCTTATAGTTTTCTGTGTATACTAAAAAAGTCTTGAGCAAAGAGATTTCTATAAACTTGTTACAGATTTTAAAATTTACAAAGCACATACAAAACATACAAATACTACATGTAATAGAAAGAGAAGTAAGTAATAGGACATAGAAAGGTCAGAAGAGAAGCAGACCAGTACTGCGAATAGTTACAGATGTAATGAGAAGGTGGAGAACTAGAACTTGTGAGAAGAAGTATGAAAGAAAGATAGTGAAAGAAGGTTGATGAAGGAAAGGTGCTGACCGAAGAATGATTACAGAAGATCATAAAAGATTAGAATATATGCTACTCCATAAGTTTTACGATTGTAAACCAACGGTATTCCATTTTAGCTACAAAAAGAAAGGATATAAAATGAATAAGTATGCATGCAACACATGTGAGAAAATATTCTGATATTAGTTTCGGTGTCAACACTCGTATCGATTGTCCGATATAGTGTAACGGCTAGCACGGTTCGCTTTCACCGAGCAAACCCGGGTTCGACTCCCGGTATCGGAGCTTTCTTTTTTTCTTTACTTTTTTTTTACAGGCCATCTTTAGTTGAGCACGCTAACATAGCGCCAAAGAGCTCACCCTTCACAAATTTCTGAATGCCTAAATTAAACTTAAATCATCTGACATCTGATTAGCACTGTCGGCATTAAAATCCCTTACTGTTGTCTGTGTCCTTTGTCTGTCCTTATTTTCTTTAGTACAACTCCCGCATCTCATAGCCGCGGTCCAATTACAAGTATTTCACCCCAGTACCAAGCCATCACCTGACCACGTCTCACAGACTGTCCCACAGATCGTCTCACTGACGGTACTGACAATCTCGCCTGACCACGTCTCACCGTCTCGCAACACCGCGTTTCATCACATAATATCAGGTGACGAGAAACAGTTGAACGGCCAATGAGGAAAGAGCGACTGCTTATGAAAAATAAGCCTGTGAAACAATTGAAAGCATGTTAATCGGAAGGATGTTAATTGGAAGCATGTTAATTGGAAGCATGTTAATTGGAACTGAAACACCCTCCTTGATCGAACCAGAATAAAAATTCGGACATATTCACCGTCATTGAAATGCCTGGTTAGCTCAATCGGTAGAGCGTTTGACTCTTATCACAGTCATCAAAAGGTTACGGGTTCGACCCCCGTATCGGGCTCAGAACATTTCAATACTGCCTGGTTAGCTCAATCGGTAGAGCGTTTGACTCTTATCAAAGTCATCAAAAGGTTACGGGTTCGACCCCCGTATCGGGCTAACCTTCTTTTTTATCCCTTAAAGGGTTTTCCCGTCATTTAAGGTGCAAAAATGCATGTCTAGTTCTTTTTGCAAGTTAATCCGCAGAATACAGTGTTTCAACTATTATTAGCAAAATCGTATTTCTATTCTTCTATTTTATCCGAACATTATCCACCCAACTTTTCTAGCTCAACTATTCTAGCAAGGTCCACCAGCGCCGCTGGATCCCGTAGCACGTAGCGACCGCCACCGCCGCAAGCGCCACCAGGAGACATATCTTGATCATCTCAATCTGGCGCTGGCCTATTTTGGGGGCGGCCACCAACTTGTCCATCCACCCTCTCTTTTTCCGGCTACTCCGTCGCCCGCGCGCGCGGGAGCGGGCGCGACCCAGTCGCGACGGCGTTCGCCCCAGTAGCGATGGCGCTCGCCCCAGCAGCGATCCAGCACGCTCCAGCGATGGCACACGCGGCTGCGCGGCGCTCGCCGGCGGCGACCTGCGCAGACTAGGGTACTCGCGGTGCTCCAGCGCGTGCACCTCCCCAATGTAGTATGGGGGAAGCATGGAGAAGGCGTCATCAGAGTGCGCCACGTCCTCAAACGCCTCCGTGGCGTCGACACCGCCGCAGTCGAGAAGCACCTCCATCCCGCCGGGATGCTCTGCAAGGAGCGGCGTAACATTGTACACCCGGTTGTAGACAATCATCCACAAGTCGTCTGGGGCGTCGTGCCGCCGCACCTCGGCCACTCTGTAGCAGCCCGATTGCGCCGCTTTTCGTACGAGTTCGCTCAGCATGTCGTCTGGTGGCGCTCTGTTGGCAGCATAGCGTGTCGGACACCCGGCACCTCTCACACCAGTTGAAATGGCGTTGTCGTGTGCTTAAACCAAGATGTGCCATACACGTATCTTTTTAGCACACACACGACCTTTAAGTTGTCTGTCTGAACCAATCCGCCACAATCAAGCACGGTTTCTTTGGAGGTCAAGGTCTACGGAGTCCACGAGTCAACGAGTCAACGAGTCTACGAGTCTACGAGTCTACGAGCAGGCGACACCGACTTCCGATGAGCAGAACGCCGTTGCCGTCGTCGAAGAAGACGCACTCTGAGAAGCACAAGCAGATTCTCAAGCAGCTTCTCAAGGAGCCAGCCAACAAGAGCTGTGCGGACTGCAAAACGTCAAAGAACCCGCGGTGGGCGTCGTGGAACCTTGGGTGTTTTGTGTGCATACGATGTTCGGGGATCCACCGGTCGATGGGGACGCACATCTCCAAGGTCAAGTCGGTTGACTTGGATGCTTGGACGGACGAGAACATTGAGCTGATGGTGCAGTGGGGTAACGCCAAGAGTAACTGGTACTGGGAGTCAAAGTTGACGGAGAACTACGTGCCGAACGAGCTGAAGATTGATAACTTTATTCGGACCAAGTACGATGTGCGCAAGTGGGTTGCTAGCGCGACGGTGCCGAACCCAGCACTGATTAGTGTTGGAGAGGGAGTGGGTGGAAATGTGCTGAATGTACTGAATGTGCCGGGCGGAAATGTACCAAGTAATGCAAATGGAGTTTCTGCTCGGTCAAAGTCTGGGTTTGATCTCTTGGACGATGATTTTGGTAGTTTTAGTTCGTCGCGGCCCCTGGCCCAAGGAAGGGTACAGAGCCTGCTGCCGCAATCAGTCCTGCTGTTTTTGCCACAGGCTGTGCAGTCGTCACCCATGCACTCGCCAATGCAGTCATCGCAGTCGACGGGCGGAAGCATTTCGAGCGGAAACACGAGCACGCTCCCAGCCTCGAGCGGCCGCCCTGACTTGAAAAAGTCCATTTTGTCATTGTACTCGTCGCCAAGCTCGTCGTCTGCGAGCTTTGTCCAGTCTCCCCAGATCCAGCCCAGAACGTACAGTCCCGTTGTCGCTCACGCTCTGGCGCCAAGCGTCCTGTCAGTGTCCAACTCGTTGAATGGGCTCAGCTTTGGCGGAGCGTTGCTGGGCTCCCCCTCGACGCTTTCGCAGACGCTGAGCGCTAGCCAGACGCACACCAACACTGCCAGACCTGCAGCAAGCGCAGGATACACAAACGAGTGGTCCGACTCGACACTGGCTCAGTCTACGAGGCACAAGCAGCCGAGCCTGAATGGCTTGGACGATGACTTGTTCAAAAACGTTTGGGGCTAGCCCATCTACAACCTAGCACGACGGTTTGTACTGCTATGTATGGCCCAATAATAAAGCACAGCTAGACTCCTAGAAGATTTAAAGACACGTACAGTAGAAGACTTAGACTAGACTCAGATTCACTACCATCTCACACGCCAATGCTCAGCCATGCGTCGGACCTCATGGCACCTAGTGGCCACCAGTGGTGGGCAAGCCCACGTACACCTTGAACGAGTCGTAGATCAACCACTGGAACCCGGTCAAGGTTCCAATCATAAAGATGCGCACTGGCAAGCCATTCCAAACCCCCGAAAAGCCAATACGCTTGTAGATGCGGCCCAATGCCTCTCCTGTCAGTTCGGTGGCCTTCTTCTCCGAGTTGATCTTGGACACCATCACGTCGGCGGGGTGCGACACGACGGCGCAAAAGATACCCGCGATGTAGCCACCCGCAAACGAGACCCCCGTCTGCTGCACCGGCGTGTACTCCAGAATGGGTTTTCCGATAACCTCGTACAACTTGGCCACCGTCTTTTCAAACATGGTGAACTTGACGACCGTGTACGGGATCTGGCGGAACCACAAGGGCACCAATCCCTTGTACAAGCCCGCCACACCTTCCTGTGCGGTGATCTTGGACCACCCGTCAAAGATGGACGTTGCAAACGGCGGAACCGTTGTCTGCGTCTTGACCTTTATGGTTTCAAACGGGCACAAGGCCAAGTCGGCGAGGAACTCGGCCGACGCGGACGCGGCCATAAACACGCCAGTCTTGTACGTCTCCGCGTACCCCGGCCCGACGGCGTCGCTGTAAAACTTTTTGAAGAACTCGTAGAAGCCGTACTTTCCCGCGCCCTGCAACAGGTAGCCGATAAAGGTAGCGCCCACGCCGGTGAAGACGGAGTCGCCCGCGGTCTTGAAGATCTTGCGCAAGCCCTGCACGTTGGAGGTGTACAACTTGGGATCGACCTGGCGCCGGCACTTGACCAAGTCCAACGGCGTTACCGCCGAGTGGGTGGGCCCGCACGCGACTACTCCGCCCAATGTGCATGCGGCATAGTATTCCTTGCTAAACAAGGTGATGCCCGCCTTTGGGGGCGCTGGCGGCGCGCCAGTAAGCTTGTCGAGTTGGTCCGCCACGGGCTGGACAAGCAGCTCTGTAATTCCCATCGCGGAGACGGCAGGGCTCAGGTCCGGACGCTGGGTATTTATACTCGGCCAAGATTGCTATTAGCCGGTAAAGCCGGTTAAGGCTTATCGCACAGCCGAGGGGAAGAGAGAGGAGGAGCGAGGGAAGGAGAGGGAAGGAGAGGGAAGAGGGAAGGAAGGAAGGGAGGAAGGAAGAGGGAGCCTCGGAGGAGGACCTATCACAGAAGAGAATACAGAGACAGAGGCGGAAGGCTGAAATAAGAGGAACATCGTGGCGCAGACAATGTCCACAGTAAAGACCGAGACCGACAAAAATTAGACCGGATAATTAGGAGGCAAGTATCACCACCCTGCACCACCCTTCCTACCCTTGACTACACCCTTACTACCCTTGACTACACCCCTCCTACACTTGACTACACCTTAATCACCTTCACCCATCCTTACTACCCACACTATACACCTTCACCTCACCTTCACCTCACCTTCACCTCACCTTCACCTCACCTCACCTTCACCTCACCTTCACCTCACCTTCACCTCACCCTGCAGTCTGCACAAGCACCCACTCCGCGTCCACCACGCTCACCTCGTGCTTCGCCTTGTCGTCGTAGTCGTACCACTCGCCCTCCTCCAAGTCCACCTCGCTGAACACCGTGTTCGTCTCGAGTCCCCGCGCCGTGAAGCGCCCGTCAGGCACAAACTCATTGAACACCAACCCGCGCCCGTCAATCTCCAAAATCGTCGCCCACTCGCCGCTCGCGTCGAGCGTCGCCTTCGTCCGCGTGAGCTTCGCCCAGTTCTCCGCCTTGCACTCCTTGCACCGCATCACCACGTTCGCCTCCTTGCGGAAACCCGTAATCTCGTGCACGCTGTAGCGCTCAACCTCAATCGGCTTCTTGCTCGGCGTGTCGCAGCGCCGACAGCTCACCTTGAACGTGTAGTAAAACGGGTCCTCCGGCGTGTCCGCCGGCTCCACCGCGCGCACCTGCTCGAGCGTCGCACGCACCCGCAACTCAAACGCGCCCATTGCCCTCTACAGCGTCCGTGCCGGCAATGTCGGCTTGGTGATGGTGTCGTGCCCCAATCAAAAGAGGCAATCTATACAAACTTGCGCAGGAGGCATGAAGGGCATGAGCGGGCGCGACGGCGACGGCGGCGGCGGCGGCGGCGGCGACGGCGGCGGCGTGGGCGACTTCTCAGACTCTGTGCACGGGGAGGAGTACGAGTTCCGGGACGGGGGCAGGACGGTCGACACCAGCTACGCGGCGTCGGTGTTGCGGCGGTTCAGCGACATCCAGATTGTGACGCTTGCGGGCGCCGCGTCCGGCTTTCTTGCTGGGGTGACGGTGTGTCCGCTCGACGTGATCAAGACGCGGCTCCAGGCGCAGGGCGCTGGCGCGACGGTTCACCCCAAGGGGTTTGCAAATGTGTTTATGCACATTTTGCGCACAGAAGGGGTGCGAGGGTTCTACCGGGGCTTGGTGCCCATCACGATTGGGTACTTGCCAACGTGGACGATATACTTTTCAGTGTACGAGCGGGCCAAGGTGTTTTACCCGCAGTTTATGGCGCGGACGTTTGGCGTGACGGCGGACACGGTGAACCACTGTCTTGCGGCGGTGCTGGCGGGCATGGCGTCGTCCATCGCGGTGAACCCGGTGTGGGTAGTCAAGACGCGGCTAATGATACAGACGGGAAGAGGTAGTACCATTTACAAGGGGGTGGGTGGTGGTGGTAGTAGTGGGGGTGGGAGTACTAATGGGGGCAACGCGCTCACAACGCCACAGCACACGCACTACCGCGGAACGCTTGACGCGTTCCGCAAGATGTACCACGAGGAAGGGTTGCGTGTGTTTTATAGCGGCTTGACGCCCTCGCTCTTTGGGTTGGTGCACGTTGGTATCCACTTTCCGGTGTACGAGCTGATGAAGCTGTGGCTCGGGTGCAACGCGCTGCTCGACGCGAGCGTCAAGAACCGCGTGCTGCCTGAACGCGGCTTGCTCTGGCGTCTCATTGTGGCATCGCTGGTGTCCAAGATGTTTGCGAGCACGATAACGTATCCGCACGAGATTCTTCGCACGCGGATGCAAATCAAGAGTGGAGGGAGTGCGGGCACCTTGATGGACGCGGTACGCACGATATACCGCCGCGAGGGCCTCAGGGGGTTTTACGCGGGATACAATGTGAATATGGCGCGTACAGTTCCTTCTAGCGCTGTGACTTTGGTGAGTTTTGAGTACATCAAGACGTTTTTGATGGAGGCGGGAAGGGGCTGAGGTAGCTGGGGGCAGAAGTAGCTGGGGGCAGAAGGTTAGCCTGAGGGTTAGCCCAAAGATTAGCCTGAGGGTTAGCCCGAGATTAGAGCCAAGAGCAGACAGGAAGACAGACTGCCAAGACAGACGAGCCGAGACAATACAGCAGATGGCGTGACACAAGATAGTCGAGCCAAGACACCGCTTCAGCATACCCTTTAGACAGCGCAAGATTTGTTTCAGAATATACTGCTTTAGACAAAGCGGGACACATAGTCAAAAGACAGGCATAATGGCGCCTCAGAATGCAAACAGCACAATAATTGAGGCAGCACTTGAGCTCATAACATCTCTTGAGCGCCTCAAACAACTTGATCTCAGAACAGCACTTGGACGCCTCAGATAAAAAGCAGCGCCAGACACAATAGATAGAATTCACCACAGATGACACCACAGATGTCAACATACATGACAAATCACAGCACAGCACAGCAGACGCACACTCATAACACTCAAGGTTGAGGTGGAAATTGCATGGTAATAAAGAAGGAGTAATTTGATATAGGGTTTTGAGGGATAGAGGAGACCAAAGGGGAAGGAAAGAGGAGACTAAAGGGAAAGGAAAGAGAAGAGGGGAGAGAAGAGGTTAGGGAATAGGAGAGGAGAAGGTGACAGAGACGAGGGGAATAATAGAACTAGACGATTAAGCGCAGCGGCAATTAAATCTGCATTTTCAGCATAGGAAAATACCCAGCAAGACCCAGGAAGGGTGACGACGTACCCAGGTGCGACAGAGGCGGCGCTCTTATGAAGCCTCTTTGAAGCCTCTTTAAAGCTTTTATGAAGCCACCTGGTATCGTCAAGTAATTGGAGAATGCCGCTGCGCGTACCTGCCAAAACAACCAAACGACCCGGTTGACTGGTCGTCTGTAGACGGTTTGTGACGGGGACAAGGGCATCCCTGAGAATGCGGGCAGCCGGGTGCGGTAATCACCAATAGAGGCGCCGCAACAAAGCGTTTTGTTTATATATGTAATCTACAATTAGTATTGAGGTTGCTGGGTGCTCACCAGATCCGATTCAGATCAAAAATTCCTGTTACAACTTCACCTCTTTTGTATGCGGCTAACACTATTAGGCTTCGTCCTTATGGCCGCGGTGGCCAGCGGTGGTCCGTCGCCGGCGGTAGTTCCCGTGTCTGACGGGGCTGTGGAAGGTCTGGGGGAGAACGATTCGGGGGCGATTGGTTTGGAGGCGAACGGTCTGGGGTTGACTGGTTTGGGTGTTGCTGCGGGGCTAGAGGCGGTAGAGGCCGTGTCGGGCTTGGGATCGGATGCTGTTGGAGCGGAGACGGTTGGAGCGGAGTCGGGTGATGTGGAAACTGAGGTTGTTGAGGCCGAGCTTCCCGATGAGCTTACTGGCGAGACGTTTGACGCTGTCACCAGCGAGCAGTTGTCCTTGGTTGAGTTTTACTCGCCCTACTGCCTGCATTGCAAGGCGTTTGCGCCCACCTGGGAGAAGGCTTACCAGGAGTCGTATGCGGAGATGAAGATGCTTAATATACAGATGCGGCAAGTAAACTGTGTTGCGAGCGGCGACTTGTGTGCGAGGGAGGACATCAATGCGTACCCGGTGTTGAGATTGTATGCGCCTGAGCGGGACAAGACTAGCAACGAGATTATACCCGGCAAGCTGAAGTATGTTGGATCGTTTCCCCGGTCGTTGGTGCGGACAGTGGGCAATATTCAAAAGTACTTGCGGACTGCTGCGAGCGAGTACAATCTGGGATTGATTGATTTGGACAGTGCCTCCAGTGGGGTGACTACGGACGAGATGGTTACGATTATGAGCGGGGACATTACAGAGATTCAGTTTGTCGCCTTCTTTCCGTGCACGGACGAGCAGTGGACCAAGGCGACGGAGCTGAAGAATGGCTTGTCGCTGTGCGACGGCTGTGCGGACGCCAAGATTGCGTGGGACAAGTTATCCAACCAGATTATCACTGTGGCGAAGCCGCGCCACTTGCTGTGTCTTTCGAACCCTGTCATGTGCAAAGGGCTTGGTTTGAAGGCGGCTGCGGGTAAAGGCTATGCCGCTCCCCAGTTTATTGCGTTTTTACCAAAAGAGGTTGGTCTCAAGAGCATTGAGTACGAGGGCGCAATAGAAATTGAAGATATGAGGAACTATGTTAAGCGGTTATATGACAATTCGCAGTTTGAGAAGGTGACTAACCGTGGCTTGGAGGACAATATGGAGTACCGCACAATGTTGCCCAGCGAGCCATTGAGTTCCTTCTACCCCTTATCCAACCAAGTTGCGCTCGTTTTGTACTATGAGCAATACAGCTTGAGCGACGAAGACAAGGCAATTTTGCCGTACTTGCTTGAGTATGTGAGCAACTCTCCATTCAATATGCGCTTGTACGTTTCCAAGCACAAGAAGCTTGAGCAAATGATTGAAACGAGAGCAGAGAATTTGGTAAAGTACATCAACTACGAGGGATCAGACGTGAAGCAGTTTGACCGGCCTGCATTTTTGGCGAGTTCCATCACTACGTACCCCACGCTTTTTGTTTACCGGGATAACTCCTTGATCAACAGTGTCTATCAAAACTTTGCGGTTGAGGATATGCGCGACTTTAAAAAGATTGAAAAGTTTATTGCAAAGAACCAGTATCCCCTCTACCAGGAGTTGACGCCCAAGTTGATTCCGTACTACTTTAACAAGCGTGAGGAGCAGCAGTCGGACAAGGTTGTGGTTGTGTTTGTCGATCCCAATGACGCCATTGGCACCAACGAGGCCTTTTTCAATATCTCATTGGCTGCGCACGAGTACAACCACTTTAAGAAGCAGTACTACTTTCAGGATGTGATGAAGAAGCGCGACATTAAGAAGGAGAGCGTTGCACGCATGAAGGCCAAGAATGTTGATACCGAGCGCATAATTGTGGAGATGCGCAAGGTTGTTCCGCACTTTTTTGACAATGACGACGTCTTGTTTACGTTTGTGGATATAAACAAGGCGGAGGAGTACACCCGCGTCCCTGGCTGGCGCATTGATGTTGCGGCACAAAAGCCTGGCAGTGCGATTGTGTTTAGCAAAAACTATCGCTACAAATGGGACCAGGCGGGAACGGGCCAGCCCTTGACCAACGACCCGGCGGCGATGCAGCCGGTGCTCCTCTCTTTGCTTGACCCGCTCTTGGTTTCGTTCCTGGCCAAGCGCAAGTTGGTGAGCACTCCATACGGCGGTGTATTTTCTGTGATGGATAGCGTGCACGACCGCGGCTTCAAGGGGTACCTTGGGTTGATACTGGCGATTTTTGCATTGAGCTATATCGTGTCGTGGATACGGCGCCACAAGGTGCTGGGACGCCATGGGTACCTGACTGGAATTCTTGGAAAGAAGGACTAGGAAGGATGGAAGAATCAGGAAAGAGGAAAGAGGGAAGAATGGGGAATGAGGAATGAGGGAAGAAGGGGAATGAGGAAGAGGGAAGAATGAGGGAAGAGCAAGGGAGAGAAGGAGGGAGAGGTGGAAACGATCCCAAACAGTGTAGATCTCATGGATTGTCTAGCAGTAATTAGTCCAGTTGTCAGAAACCCCAATATAGTACAGAATTAGGCTTTAGACTGAGAGACATCTCTCAGAAACCACAATATTAGCATTAGACCTTTACCGAGAGTACATCTCAGGAACCCATTAGTATTACACCTCTACTGAGAGTGCATCTCAGGAACCCATTAGTATTACACCTCTACTGAGAGTGCATCTCTCAGTTCTATCAAAAAGTACCAGTCTCATCCCCCCTCAATCTCCATCACCCAAAACCTGGAGCTGTCGCGCCTCCATCTCAATGAGACGCCTATAACTACTGTTGAGCTCTCGCACACAGAGACCCGTCCCCGTTCCCAGCACTACGCTGTACGGCGGTATCACCGTGTGTGCGGGCACCACCGTGCCCGCACGCACGACACAGCAGTCGTACACAACCACCCCGGCCTCCAACACACAGTCGCGCTCCACCAACACGCGACTGCCCACCATCAGCGCCCGCACCACCGATCCGCGCCCCACAATGCAGTACGACCCAATCGACACCGCGCCCACGGGCTCCACAGCGCTGTCCGCCGAGAAGTAGCAGTACCTGCCCACCACGATACTCAAATCGCCATCGCCACCGCCATCACCGCCACCGCCACCATCGCCCTCCAACGTCGCGCCCGCGCAAACCGTCGTGTGGCCCGCGAGCTGAATGCGCAGCAGTCCCGTGACTTTTGCCGCGTGGGCGATTCTGTTGCCCAGCGCGGTTTCTGTCCACATGCCACGGTGTTCAAAACAAAAAGCGAAAAGAACAATTGTAAGTGCCACGATGGATCCTCTCTTTAGACTCGAGTGCGGGTTCCAGAACTACGACTGGGGAAAGCCTGGCGCGACGTCGGCGGTGGCGGCGTTCGCCGCCGCCGCGCGTCCCGGTCTCGCGGTGGACGCTGCTCGTCCGTACGCTGAGTTGTGGATGGGCACGCACCCGTCGGTGCCGTCGGTGGCGGCGAGCGGCGCCTCCAGCGGGCGCACGCTCCGGGAGTTGGTGGGCGCTGCGCCGTCAGAGTTGTTGCATCCTGCTGTGGTTGACAAGTTTGAGTCGAGCTCGGAGTTGCCGTTTTTGTTCAAGGTGTTGCTGATTGAGAAGGTGTTGCTGATCCAGGCGCACCCCGACAAGGCGCTCGGGCGCCAGTTGCACGCGGCGGACCCCAAGAACTATCCCGACGACAACCACAAGCCGGAGATGGCGATTGCGGTGACAGACTTTGAGGGATTTTGCGGGTTCAAGCCGTTGGCGGAGTTGGCGGCGACGTTACAGACGGTGCCGGAGCTCCATGCGGTGGTGGGCGCCGAGACGGTGGACGCGTTTGTGCTGGGAATTGTTGAGGACGCGGCGGTTGGCTCCGACGCTGACCGCGCGAACCGCTTGCTTCTCCAGCGCGTGTTTGGCGCGTTGATGAATGCGCCAGACGCGACTATCGCCGCGGAGGCGCACAAGTTGGTGCAGCGCGCGCGCGATGCGCCAGAGGCGTTGCTCGCGATTGACAAGCGTCTTCCCCAGTTGATTTTGCGCCTCGATGCGCAGTTTCCAAACGATATCGGCTTGTTTTGCGGGTGTCTCTTGTTGAACCACGTCTACTTGAATGCTGGCGAGGCCATGTTTTTGCAGGCCAAGGACCCGCACGCGTACATTTCGGGCGACATTATTGAGTGCATGGCGGCGTCGGATAATGTCGTGAGAGCAGGCTTCACCCCCAAGTTTAAGGATGTCAAGAACTTGGTGGCCATGTTGACGTACTCGTACGCGCCGGTTGAGGAGCAGAAGATGCCGCTCTTGCCGTTTGAGCGCTCAACCGGCGAGGCTGCCAAGTGCGTGCTCTATGACCCGCCCATTGCGGAGTTTGCAGTGTTGCAGACCATCTTTGACCGCTCCAGCGCCAAACAAAAGTGCGACGGACTCAGCGGGCCGTCGATTGTCATCGCCACCAAGGGTACCGGCACCATCGCCGTTGTCGGCGCCGAACCCATCGAGGTTAACGCGGGCCACGTTTTCTTTGTAGCTCCCGGCGCCGAGATTGAGCTCACATCAACATCGCCCGACTTTACAACCTACAGGGCCTTTGTCGAGGCCTAGGGGCGCCAGCGACGGCGGAGGGACGCTCTGGCGACGCCTCTTTTAGAATGCTTTATAGACCTCTAGCGTTTAGCGCTGCGGCGTGCTGTTGTAGGCTCGTGTTTTTTTCAAGGCGGGGATCTAACGGGGAGGACCACTGGTGACATGAGCGAGCACGGTGATGAGGCGCCCCAGCGAGAAGCGCGGGGAAAGAACGATGGCAAGGACGGCAAGGACGGCAAGGACGGCAAGGACGGCAAGCACGGAAAGCACACGGAGACGGAGGAGGAGCAGGCGGCGCGTTTGGCGAAGCAGGAGGAGGTTGACGCGCGTTCAGTATACATTGGAAACGTTGACTATGAGCTGACGCCCGAGCAATTGGAGGAGTTCTTCCGGGTGGTGGGAGTGGTTGAGCGCGTAACGATCTTGTTTGATCGCTACGGCGGACTACCGAAGGGCTATGCGTACGTGGAGTTTGAGACGCTTGAGAGCGCTGGGCGCGCGATAGCTGAGCTTCACGGAAAGCTGTTTCGCGGGCGCGATATCCGGGTGAGTGCCAAGCGGACAAACTTGCCTGGATTCAGGCTGCGTGGGAGCAGTCGCGGGCGCGGTCGGGGTCGGGGTGGACTACGTGGTCGCGGACGGGGAAGAGGACGCGGAAGGGGTGGTCGTCATGTGACGGGAGAAGGGGACACAGAGGGCCTGGGAGAAGCGACGGTGACGGGAAAGGACTCGGCGGATGTGATAGTGCCGCAGGAATGAATAGTGTTTGCGTGTGTACAAGTTTAATGGACTCGGTGCGAGCGAATAGGGTGAATGAGATGTAGAGTGATGATGAGATGGAGAGGAGAGGAGGACCAGGGAGGTTGGTCAGGAGGCTGCGTTAGGAGTTG
>JAKUBP010000025.1:0-109784 GCA_030566955.1 [Candida] anutae | reverse complement strand
GTTAGGGCCAACGCCGCCTTCGCCAGGCTGGTTGGGGTCTCTGCCGCCGGTTCCAGTTGGCTTAGGGTCTCCGCCGCCGATGTACATGTAAATGGAGATGGAGATGACGAGATATGGGAGACCTAGAAGGCCTGGCTAATGAGATCGAGGGATGTGAAGGTGATGATGACATGAAGGATAAGACAAGTTGACCGGAATTAGAGACCACGTGATTAATTACGACCCTCAATTTGCACCTCATCGCATTTCTAGCGCAGCCAAACGGTTAGAGTAGGTTACAGCAGGTTACAGCAAAGATGACGTCGGTACGGAAGAGAAAGATGGCGCGCTCGTCGGTGAAGAAGAACACCCGGCGCCTCAAGGACAAGCAGCGGAACATTAGCATTTATAGCAACCCGATTATTGCGGCGAACTGGGACAAGTCGTTAACATTGCAACAAAATTACAAGCGGCTTGGGTTGACAGCCAAGCTTGGCAAGGTAGCGGGAGGGAGCGAGAAGAAGGTGGAGACCTTGACGGAGTACAGAGCGAAGCGCGAGGAGGAGGAGGCTGCGATCACGCCGGCGGAAATTGAGCAGACCGAGGACCCCGAGCAGATACCCGAAGGCGAGGCCCGCATCATTAGAGACGAGACGGGAGCGGTGTTACGAGTCATATACGGTGTTCGCAAAGCCAAGGCGGAGCCAAAGGCGGAACAGACCGAGTTTGCACTTGGGGTCATCCTGCAGTTGGAGGAGTGTGGCCGCAAGCACGCAGAGTCGCGGAAAGAACGGACACAGCTGGAGAGGGAGTCTGACTGGTTAGCGAGCCTCTACAAAAAGCACGGCGACGACTACGGAAAGATGATGTGGGACAAGAAACTTAACATATACCAGCAGAGCGCAGGTGAGTTGAAGAAGAGAATGACCAAGTGGAAGAAAGTGAATGCTATAGCGTAGCCAGTACTTCATTCTAATTCATTAATATATATTCTGCAAGGTAAATGTCACTGACCAGAGCTAGTAGGTCTATCAATAGACATATCTAGATCTAGCTAGAAAAATCAACCTAGACCCAGGCCTAGGCCTAGACCAAGACCCACAATAGTCCATCAAATTTGATCGGCATCAATCACTCGATCAAATGCTACAACCGCGACGGAAGGTTAAGGTCCAAGATCTTGGTGACGATATCATCCATAAGCGGTTTTAACGCACTGCAAGCGTAACTATCAATCAAAAGCGCCTTATCACTGTCCTGCATTTCAATCATCTCCACAAACTTGGGGTCAATAGGCACATTGCCAAGAAACGGCAATCCGAGCTGCTCGCTGAGCTGCAAGCCGCCACCGCTCAGGAATATGTTGGTGCACTCCGCACAGTGCGGACACACGAACCCGCTCATATTCTCAACGATTCCCAACACGTTAAAGTTGACCTTTTTGCAGAAATTGATCTCTTTACGCACGTCGGCCGTCGCAACTTGCTGCGGCGTCGTAACAATGATGGCTCCGTCAAGTGGCAGCGCCCACCTCAACTCTTCCGCTATCGCAATATGCTCGTCTGACGTGCCTGGCGGCGTATCAATCAACAAGTAATCGAGCGTCTCCCCAGCGCTTCCCCAGTACACATCCTTCAAAAACTGCCGTATCATGGCCGTCTTCTTGGGACCGCGCCACACCACAGAGTTGTTGCGGTCCCCCAAGAGGAAGCCGAGCGACATCAACAGCACGCTGCCGCGCGCCTCCGTGCCTTCACTCGCCTCGCGTCTCGGCGACACGCTCACAGGAACCCAGCCCGCAGACGACTGGTGCACCTGACGACCCTCAACCCCAAACATCCGCGGCAAGGACGGACCCGTCAAGTCTATGTCAAGTACCCCGACATTAAAGCCCTTCAGCGCTAATACTAGCGCCGTCTGCGTCGTCACCAGCAGCTTTCCCACACCGCCTTTGCCAGAGAGAATAAGCACAACGTGCTTCACACACAGAAGCGACCGCGGAACTTCCCTCACTTCCTCCATCGTTGTCGTTGCCAGCTCCGCCAGCTCCGCCATCGTCATCTTGACTAAGCTCATCTCAAAAATTCCTGCACATATCACCGCCCATTTAAACCCCGTTTGAACAGCACCATCAACATCAAGCAATGAGCTCGCGCTACAACCCGGTGGGGATCCACCAGCGGGACATGCGAACACAGCTCTTTGGGACGGCCGGCCCCGGCGCACTGGTTGCGCCGTCGCGGACCGCGTCCGCGTCTCCATACCAGGCCACGCCCCCTGTATCAGCGAGACATACCGAGTCGTACTTGCTGTCGCTCGAGTCGCAAAATAACAGCGAGATGGAGTCGATGGGGAGCAAGGTGGCTATGCTCAAGAGTCTTGGAGTGCGCATGGGCACGGAGATCAACAAGTCGATCAAGATGAATGACGAGATAACCAACAGTTTTGAGCAAGGCAAGGTGACGCTCAAGAACACGTACAACAAGATGGTTGTGATGAGCCAGAAGGCAGGCATATCGTGGAAGATGTGGCTCGGGTTGTTCTTTGTGGTATTTCTCTGGTTCTTTTGGGTGTGGCTATTTTAGTCCTGTATAGCTAGAAATGCATGAGGTAGAGTAATTGAAGTAGATGAATCATGGGGTAGAGTAGAAGTAAATGGATGAAGGGTTGTGACATTCCGTATCAGATATCTTCACAGGAGGTAGCTTTTGAGTTTTGCGAGAGAGCTGATGCTGTACTCGGAGCTTACAGATGCATTGTCATTGTCTGTGCGCGGTAGGGCGGGAGGCGCCAACGGCGCGTCCCACTCGTCTTTTCGCGATGGGAGTATTGTGCCGCGGACATTGAAGCTGCTAACCGCCAACGGCCGCTGCAGCTTGTAGGTGTGGTTGACGGCGGAAATGCCACTGCGGGTCTTGACGGGGCTCTTTTGCACCACTGGGCTCTTTTGCACCACTGGGCGTACAATGCCAGGCGAAAAGGACATCTCGGGACGGGGACACTGCCGTGTCTTGAGAATAGAGCGCTTGGGCTTGAGGGTATGGTGTGACGGTTTGTGTTTGGGTGTTGGCGACACCTCTGCACGCTCCAATACCGGCATATGGCGCCTGCGCCGCTTGCGTAAACGACTACGGTTCGTCAAGGGCTTGAACGACATGTAGTACTCATTGGTGGTTGCAACACTAGACGTGGCGTCGTCGTCCGAGCTCAGAGAGTCGCCGTCGGTGGAGTCCGAAGAGGCGGGCACTATACTCTCAGCCTCTTCTTCGCCAGACTCGACATTCAATCCCAGCGAGTTTCCTGCCTCGTCGTCGCTGCCGAGTCCGAGGTGGTCAAGAATCAGCAAGTGATCAACCAGCGATCTTAGGGCGGGCGACACTGAGGCGGGCGACACTGGCTCGGAAGCGAGCGGACTCGCTGCTGTCCTAATATTTGCCCGTGCGTTTGCCCGTTCTTGTGCGCGTCTATAGGTTTCAGACGTGATGGGGGACCCATTGATGCGGAGCTTCTTAAAGTGCGATGTCTGAAGCGACGGCTTGATGGTTGCAGGCGACTTCGCACTTAGCACCGCAAAGGGCAGGCGGAGATCGTTTGCCAACTGGAGCGGCTCAACATAAACCGGCAGCAACGAAAGCGACGAGTAGAGTAGGTTCACGGGATTGTTGTTGTAGAGGTCCATAATCCTGTCGTGGTCCTCAGACGGCTTTTCAGCCTCTGTGTCGGCAAACGGGTCAGTGTAGCGCGCGCGCTGTCTCTCTCTGTGCTTCATGATGCTCGACGATATAAACATCTCAAAGTCCTCGGGACTGTCTCTCTCTGGCGACACCGCGTGAGACCCAGACTCGGATCTGCATGGTGTCTGGGGACAATTGGGCGCCCCAGACTCCTCCAAAGCTGTATCGCACATGGCTTCGCCTTGGGAGGTGTATGCCAGGAGTGTTTTGAATTGACCGTTATCCTCCTCGTCTTGGACCTGGTCGTCCTTGTCCTGGTCCTGGTCGTCCTTGTCCTGGTCCTGGTCGTCCTTGTCCTGGTGTATATTCTTGGGCTTCTGGTTGTGATTCTCCCTGGTCTGGTGCTCTCTCTCATGCCTAATCCCCCCCTCACTGTCAACTCCGACAGCGTGTCCGACACCCCCAGCTCCATCCCTCTCCCACAAACCGTCCAAAGCAAATTTGGCATGTGAAGTCGCCTGAAGCAGTTGGTTCCGAAGCCCATCTTTGTGTCCAGGCCTGACACTATCAGGGAGCTCCTTCTCAGTATCTTCAGGTTCGGTATTTCCAGCATCTCCGCATCCACTCTCTCCAACACCCCCAACACCTCCAGTATCTGTATCTCCACTCTCTCCAACCCTTTCTCCAACCCCTTCAGTTCCAATCTTTCCACTCTCTCCATCTCCAATCTCTCCAATCTCTCCCCCATCTCTCTCCCTCCCATCTCTCCCCACCCCCAACATCCTCGCCACTAGCGGGTACCGCTCGCCAAGACCATCCGCTTCCCCGTCCACCCTCCCCGCCGCAACGAGTCGGCGTACCAACGCCTGTACCCGCCCAGACACCGCCGCCGTCTCCGCGAGCAACCCGACAACCTCCTCCTCCAACACGCCCGCACCCGCCACGGCCACACGCTCCACACGCCCTCGTCGCGCCGCGAGCCGCCGGTTCATCTCGCTCGCGCTCTGCGCGATCCGTATGTTCTTGTGCTGGATCCGCTGCTCAATCAGGAGCCGGTGTCGTATCTCCTGGCGCAAGTCACCCTGGTAGTTGGCCGCCACCTTTACCACCCCGTCCACCACCTGCTGCGACTCCTCGCGGAGCACCTCGTTCAAGATCGTGTCGAGCCGGAACGCGCTCACCGGCGGAAGCACCGCCGCTCTCAGCGCCTCCAGCAGGCCGCCCATGTCGTGCTGATATGTGCCTTTTTTCACTTTAGCGCCAGTACTGATACACGCCATGCTAAGTCTCGCCACCACGGGCCTCCAGGTCGTTGGCGGGTGCTGCGTGAACGTGTTCGCGTTGGAGGGCCTCCTCGGGTGCAAGCCGCCGGGCGTGGCGGTCGGGACGGCACTCACCTTTTACCAGTTCTTGTTTGTGGCGGTGTGCGCGTACCCGTGGAGCGCGGACGGGTCGTGGCGGCGGCTCTACACGCGCCCGCGCGCGGTGCCGCTCCGGAAGTGGGCGCTGATGGTGGCGATGTACTTTGTGGTGTCGGTGCTTAACAATTTGGTGTGGTCGTTCAACGTGGGGGTGCCGATGCACACGGTGTTTCGGTCGAGCAGCACCGCGACGTCGATGATGGTGGGGTACTGGTTTGGGAAGAAGCGGTACTCGCGGGTGCAGGTGCGGTCGGCGCTTCTTGTGTCGGCGGGCGTAGCCGTGTCGGCGGTGCCGGTGGGGAGTGTGACTGGCGGGTTCGCTGGGGTAGACTATTGGTTTTTGGCGGGGATGAGCATATTGGCTGCGAGCAGCGTGGTGTCGGCGTTTATGCTGCTCGCGAGCGAGCAGATATACCGTGAGTACCGGTGCACGTCGCGCGAGAGTTTGTTTTACACGCACGCGCTCGCGCTTCCGTTGTTTCTCGGGGTGTTTGGCACGCTCCGGCGCGAGACGGCGGAGCTTTGGGCTATACAAGCGGGGCCGGCGTGTTTCGGGGTGCACCGGTCGACGTGGTACTTGGCGACGAACGTGGTGTCGCAGTACTTTTGTACGCGCGGGGTGAGCATTTTGGCGAGCAGGAGCTCGGCATTGACGGTGCAGGTGGTGTTGTTGGTGCGCAAGTTTGTGAGCTTGCTTTTGAGTATTGCGTACTTTGGCCAGCCGGTTTCGACGCGCGAGCTCGTTGGAGCGGCGTGTGTTTTTGGGGGAGCTCTCTACTATGCTTTGGGGGATTCCAGAGAGGTGGAGACGCCAGAGACAAAGACGGAGACGCCAGAGACAAAGACGGAGACCAAACCAGAGACAGAATCAAAAAAGACAGAATAGTTATTTATATGGATTACCAGGGCGATAGAGTAAGGGCTCAATTGTGATCACACATTGGGTGATGGGTAGGTTGGATAATTAAAGGTAAATGGATTGACAATGGATATTGAAATACATGGATAGAAACATTGAAATACATTATATTGAATACATTGAAATACATTGAATACATTGAATTACATGGATATTGAATACATTGAATTACATGGATATTGAATACATTGAATTACATGGATATTGAATACATTGGTAGAAACATCAGCAAATACATCAGCAAAATATTGGTGAATACAGGCCATGAACAGTTTTGACAAAATTATTGACAGAACCTACGGTACCTCGTAAACTTTTCTGGCTACCCCTTAATCGTAGCGCGACTTGGGCAATACCCGCGTGTCACCAAACGGGTTGCTTGTCATGCTGCTGTTGGTGTCCTGCTTGGAGAGAGAGGCGGTGCTTTCGCCAATGGCAGGGGCGAGGGCCGCAGGCTTTGTAGGGCGTGGCGGCGGCGCTCTACCGAGCGTGACACTCTGCAAGCGGTCCGCAGCAGCCTCAACGTCAGGCTCCGGAAGTTCCTCTTCCTCGTCAGTGTAGTAGCTTTCGTAGCCCTCGCTATCAATGTCGTCGTCGCCGTAGGTTGGAGCAGCGTCGGGCGCGTATCCGCACCTGGAGTCAAACTGGTTGAATGTGGCGACAAGAAGCTCATTTACACCAATTAAGCTGCCCAAGAACTCTGCATCCATCTCCAAAACTTCCTTGGTCTTGCCCAGGTCATCTCCCGCCCCAACGAACTGCAAGTAGCGGAGCACTTTGCGCCGATTGGCCTTGCACTTTTCAAAGTCAGCGCTGGCCCTAGCATCGTCCAACGGAGACTCGCCAGGCAGAAGGGCCTTCAATGCATTTTGCAAGCTGGTTGTACGCGTGTGACTCTCGGCAATGAGCTCGCGAATGCGTGGCGCCTCAACCTTGTAGTTGATTTGAGGAATGCGATACTCAGGGTCCGCGAAGCGGCTAGACTTGCGCTTGCCCTTGCGCTTCGACTTGCGTGTCGGCTTGGCGGCGGGAGAGTCAGTGTATGGTGATGTTGTGTACGGCGAGGCAACACGTGGACGCGGAGGCGGACCTTTTGGCCGCGGCGGACGCGGCGACGGCTCCACCAGCAGCCCTCTCGACGGCGGAGACGAGTCACGCCTCCGCGAGGGTGAGAGGATTGGGCTTCCCGGAGGAGAATCAAATACCCCCGAGTTTGACTCCTGGCGGGGACGGCTGCGCTTGGGCCGGGGAAGCGCCTTGTACAAAACCGCGAGGTAATGATAGTCTGAAAGGTCCGCAAACTCTGTCTTCCAGCCCAAAGCCAAGTCCTTCGTTCGTGCCAGCACTTCCTTGGAGTAAGGACCACCGGTACCAGTCCGACCATGTCCATTCAACACCCCTTTAAGCACGTCGAGTAACTTGTCGTCACGAGCAATAATCGGCCCAATCTTAGAGCCCGCATTCAACAACAACACTTCTAAGATGTTCAAAGCACGCAATTGCTCGTTCTTGGTGTCCCCGTACTTGATCCTTTTGCGTATCGCACGCGCAGCTTCTGTGGCTCCGCTGCTTGGCTGGATCTTTATCAAGTGTAACAAGTCGGAGATATAAAGCTCAATAGTATCGTCAACATCTCCGTTCTTAGACGCAGCCAACTGATTTATCTTAATAGTGATTGACGAGTACAGCTTCTCGCCAAAGAGGGGCATCGCGACCGGTGTAGCAGCACTGGAAAGGGCCTACGAGGTTATACACTTGTATTTTCTACCCAAAAAGTACACCGGTATGGGCCAGACCTGGGCGCGGATTGGCCAACAGACAACGTCATTCAACTGGACGAACGACAAGCCGTGATGGAAGGCGTAGATAGATCACATCGACCGTCTTTACCCCAGTGAAATATTATGGGTAGCGGGCCAAGAACGGGGGTGTTTAGGCGAGAGACGAGATGCGAAACTTTTGCATTTAAAGGGCTAAAGACGCCCGTTGAACATCGCGAAGTATGACTGAGAGAAGAGAGGGAAAGTGGAAGTGGAAAATGAGTGGCTATGAGCGGTGAGACACTGCAAAGAGGCGCTGCAAAGCACTCTCGTGGAATAAATCGCAATCAGAACGATCTTTTTACCTAGTTTTTGACACCCTTCAGACATTCAATGAAACACTATAAAATAGCCACTGGTCCACATACACACACCAGCACAATCGAACTGGATAGGCTGTTATCTACTGAAGACCAGCAGGATGTTGCTCAGAGCCTGAGGCCTATCGTAACCGGAACTATTTTATATCACATGATACGACCGTAAATGGAGTATGAAAATTTTCAAGTTTGCATCACTACTAAACAGACAGCACCACTTTATACGCAGAATGTCCGGTCCACAAGAGAACGACGAGCAGAAGTTAGCGCAGCAGTTCCAGAAGACGGCCATTGGCAATGCTGGTGAAAACGCTGCGCAGCAGCAGCCTCTGCGTGCGTACAACCCCGGTCAGGCGAACTCATTTGTACCGCAACAGTTTGTGCCCCAGCAGCTGTACGATCAGTATCAGCAGAGCTACCAATCGTACCAGGCGCCACAGGCCCAAGGTGGGTACCAAAACTACAACCGCGGATACCAGAACAACAATAATAACTCGGGCTACCAGGGATACAATGCTGGACAGAGCTACAACCCCGGACAGAGCTACAACCCCGGACAGAGCTACAACCCAGGGCAGAGCTACAACCCCGGACAGAACTACAACCAGAGCTACAACCCCGGACAGAGCTACAACCAGAGCTACAATTCGGGAAATAGTGCACAGGGTATGTCTTTGGCTGACTTTGAGAAGCAAAAGGCAGCTGCTGCATCCAACGCACCGGCCAAGCCCAAGCGTATACTCAAGTTAGCTCCCAACTCTAGCATTAAGTTGGCAAACGCGACCAAGCCTACTGCGTCTACCGAGGCCAGTCCGGCGCCGAAGCTGGCTACGCCTGCATCCAAGGAGGCTACCCCCGTTCCCGAAGCAGCCAAGGAGGAGGTGGCTGAAGCCAAGACTACCGAAGCGAAGGCGACAACTCCTGTCCCCGCACCCAAGGTAGCTGAGCCAAAAGCTGCGGAGTCGAAGGCTTCTCCCGCTCCCAAGTCCGAGGCCAAGCCCGCTGCTTCCAAGGCAACAGCCGCGTCCGTGGCCAAGGCTCAGGAGGATGAGGTTGACGAGCTGGTGGTTGCAGACATGTTTGGCGGTAAGGACCATGTGTCGATCATTTTCATGGGCCACGTTGACGCTGGTAAATCTACAATGGGTGGTAACATCTTGTACTTGTGCGGTGCTGTTGACAAGCGTACCGTGGACAAGTACGAGAGAGAGGCCAAGGATGCCGGAAGACAAGGTTGGTACTTGTCCTGGGTCATGGACACCAACAAGGAGGAGAGAAACGACGGTAAGACTATTGAGGTTGGTAAGGAGAACTTCCAGACTGAGAAGAGAAGATACACAATCTTGGATGCTCCTGGACACAAGATGTATGTTTCTGAAATGATTGGAGGTGCTTCTCAGGCTGATGTCGGTATCTTGGTCATTTCTGCCAGAAAGGGTGAGTACGAGACTGGATTTGAGAAGGGAGGCCAAACCAGAGAGCACGCTTTGTTAGCCAAGACCCAAGGTGTGAACAAGATTATTATTGCAGTGAACAAGATGGACGACCCTACAGTGGGCTGGTCAAAATCGCGTTATGAGGACTGTACTACCAAGTTGTCTACTTTCTTGAAGGGAATTGGCTACGCTAAGGACGACATTGTACACATGCCCGTGTCTGGATACACCGGTGCGGGTTTGAAGGATAGAGTGAACCCCAAGGACTGCCCATGGTACACTGGCCCCTCATTATTGGAGTACTTGGATAACATGGAAACTGTTAACCGTAAGAACAATGCACCCTTTATGTTGCCCATCTCTGGTAAAATGAAGGACATGGGTACCGTTGTAGAGGGTAAGATTGAGTCCGGCCATGTCAAGAAGAATGGTTCATTATTATTGATGCCTACTAAGGTGCCCGTGGAGGTCCTGGCCATTTACAACGAAGACGAGCAGGAGTGCGACGGAGCTTACTGTGGTGAACAGGTTAGATTGAAGATTAAGGGAGTTGAAGAGGAAGACTTGGCCCCTGGTTACGTTTTGACTTCTGCCAAGAACCCTGTAAAGACTGTGCATCGCTTTGAGGCACAGATTGCTATCGTCGAGCTCAAGTCCATCTTGTCTACCGGTTTCTCGTGTGTTATGCATTTGCACACAGCGATAGAAGAAGTCAAGTTTGTGCAGTTGAAGCACAAGTTGGAAAGAGGCACAAACAGAAAGTCTAAACATCCTCCTGCCTTTGCCAAGAAGGGAATGAAGATCATTGCAGTGTTGGAAGCATCCGAAAGTGTTTGCGCCGAGACCTACGCTGACTACCCCCAGTTGGGTCGCTTCACCTTGAGAGATGAGGGAACCACTATTGCCATTGGTAAGATTACCAAATTGTTGTAGAGCACTATTGTGTTTATGGGTTGCTAACGTTGGGTTGGTGGGTTTTAGTTTACTGTCTAATGTATATAACGTGATTATACACCAGGAACAGACACAGCTTCAGCGCGGTTCAATAACCGCCCAAATGCCTCTATAAGTCGTTTTACACCCGTAATAATGTTTTCGTCGCATGACTGGCCTGGGACGTGCTTTGCATGCGCAAAGTCTATAAAAGATAAGCTCATAAAGGGCTGTTCGTACTCCTCGTCCGAATCGTCTTCGGAATAGTCTTCGGAATTGTTTTCCTCGTTTTCGTCTTGATGTATCTCACCTTGGTCATTCTCATCTGGGTAATTATCATCTTGCTTGTTTCCATCATGATGGATCTCATCTTTGTCGTTTTGAATTTGATCACGTATCGTTTTGTCGCCCAAGTCTGTACATTGAACCCCCAATTCAGCCTCATTGTCGTCATTTTCCAAAATTATACTGGCACCCAAAGCTCTGGCCACACCAGATTCATCTTCAGGCCATACTTTGAGGTCGCTATCGTAAACAAAGAGTAAAGACCCAGAGTAGACCCTAATTTCTTCCTTTTTCAAGCACTCGAGCAAGCGCTCGAGACGATCAATGAAAGCGCGAAGCAACCAAACCACAACTTCTCGGCCCCGCGACAGGGCTTGCATGGAGCTAAAGAACTCCCACAAACCGTCTTCTACCAGCGCCGGTGTAAGCGCCTTACCAAATGCTTTAGAAAAGATGCGGTGTGTCGCACTACCAGACCCCGTAACGACACAAACACCGTCCCGCGAGTCAAAGTCATCGCTCGCACAGTGAACCTTCATCCCACACACACGGTAGTGAAGTGATCCGCTGGTAGTACGCTCGGAAACTAGCCGCATACGCTCAACCTTTTCGGGCGCGGCGTCGTCGTCTGTGAGGCGCGCTCCGAGCTTGATGTCCATAATATTAGGCTGCGAGTAGCCATAGTACAAGTTCTCCAACACTAAATGCTGTTCCTCAGAGTTACCTGCAACCACACCCGTGCCCGCCAGGTTCAAGCTCCCTTCCGCAAGAGTACCCATAAACACGGGCATCCAATCCGCCAACTCGGATCCCTCAGCCTTTGCACGCGTATAAAATTCTATTTCTTGAGCTCCGCATCGCTTGAGGAATAACTCACCGCCCTCTGTAGTCAAGCATCCCGCGTGACCCGCCACCTGGTGCTCCGCTTCTCTTATGGCAACGCTCCCGCTAGCTTCACCTGCCGCGACCGCTCCATGACTATCGGTTTCCCTTCCTTCAACTCCCAAGTCTCCAATTTTTCTTCCTCCTTCACTCACACCACTAGGTACCGACCCAATACGCCCCCCAGCCATATCAGACACGTTGTTGGCCGGCCCTAGGCTGTCCAGGATGGGCCCCATTAGGTGCAAAGTGACGCTGCCCCATGCTTAAAAACCATACAGGACACTATATGCAGGAAATAAGAGATTTTGAGGCTATGCCTCCGTTTAAAGACGGATATGATGCTACTCGAGCTGAGAAGTCTACTGGTGTATTGCGGAGAGTGTCACTGGCCTGGTCCGTGTGCTGAACGCGGGTGTGGCGCTTGTGTCGCCAATTCCAATCGGGGATGAAAAAAAAATACAATCAGGGGAATTTACAAGAACACCAGAGTGGGACCGTCGACGATGAGCAACCCGTACGGCAAGAACGCTGTTGAGTTGGGCGCGTATCCCGCGCCTACAGGCAATAAATATGCTCTGGAGGACGACTTTGTCTCTTTTATGAGCGAAATCCAGGACATCAACGGCTCTTTGGACCAGTACGCCAACATGATCAACATGGTTGCGAGCAAGCAGCGCAACTTTGTCCAGGAGCTCGACTTGAACGAGGAAGACTCAGAATACCTGCTGCGCCAGATCGACGCCTTAGTCTCGGAGACGCAGTCGTTGCAGTTGAACTTGAAGAACCGCATCAAGAACGTGCAGGCGCAAGCCGCGCTGGCACGCGACCAGACCAAGATGGACCAGGCCGAGACATCGCGCAAGCGGTTCTTGGAGCTTATTCAGGAGTACCGCCTTGTGGAAGTGAACAACCGTGAGCAGACAAAGGTTCAGGCCGAGCGCCAGTACCGCATTATCAAGCCGGACGCCACTGACGCGGAGGTCAAGGCTGTGGTGGAGGACGGCGGTAGCCAGTCCCAGCAGTACTTCCAGCAGGCACTCTTACAGTCGAACCGCCGTGGTGAGGCTAGAACTGCGTTAAACGAGGTGCAGGTTCGTCACCGCGAGTTACTCAAGTTGGAGAAGACTATGGCCGAGTTGACTCAGTTGTTCAACGACATGGAGGAGTTGGTCATTGAACAGGACCAGGCGATTCAGCAGATTGACCAGCAGGTTGGTCTGGCGCAGCACGACATTGAACAGGGCGTGGGCCACACCAACAAGGCTGTGGTTAGCGCTAAGGCTGCGCGTAAAAAGAAGATTTGGTGTGCCGTTATTTGCATTATTATTGTGATTATTCTCGCGGCGGTGTTGGGTGGCTACTTTGGATCTAAGAAGTAAGCCACTATGGGCGGGATAATATCCCCAGCCTGTGACATAGACAGTCGGGCCAGCCCTAAAATATCTTTTTAGTCATGTTTTTACTAATACTATTTTGCTTTCTTGATAGGAGATACTGCAGAATCTAGTCAGCCGTGCTGGACGCTGGCGACTTTGTTTCTGGTTATGTATAATCGCGTCTGCTGCTCTGGCTGAAAAAGATTTTGGACCCTGTCGGAGTTGAAATTGATCGTGAAACAGACATTTTGCCATCTCATCCAGTTTAGCACCCAAAATTCTCGGAACAGAACCAATACGCAGCCACAGAAGTGCGCTAGCTTGATAACCGACCGTAACGTCCTTCTTTTCTCACCTCGCCTCCATAAGCGCAGAATATGGATGCAAATACTACACTGGCCCCAATCACGTGACCTCTGCGTCATACTTCCCCGGGTTTAGAGTCATCAAATCCTTAATCCACCGCCACCCACTTCTCTTCTCTACGATGCCTATGTTGAAAGATCCCTCCACGAAGTACCTGGCATTCAAGCCAGTGCAGCTTGCGAACCGAACATGGCCGTCTAAGACCTTGACAAAGCCGCCACGCTGGCTTTCCACTGATTTGCGTGACGGTAACCAGTCTTTGCCGGACCCCATGTCCGTTGCCGAGAAGAAGGAGTACTTCCAGAAGTTGGTCGACGTGGGTTTCAAAGAGATTGAGGTTGCGTATCCTTCCGCGTCGCAGATTGACTTTGACTTTACGAGGTACGCTGTGGAGAATGCACCAGCTGACGTTTCTATTCAGGTTTTGGCACCATGCCGCGACGAGTTCATTCGGAGGACGGTCGAGCTGTTGGTTGGTGCAAAACGTGCCACCATTCACATCTATTTGGCGACTTCTGCGTGTTTCCGCGATGTGGTGTTTGGATTATCGGAGCAAGAGTCGTTAGAGTTGGCGGTTGAGTGCACCAAGCTCGTGCGCTCCTTGACCAAAGATGATCCCGCACAGCTGGCAACGCAATGGGATTTCGAGTTCTCACCAGAGACCTTCTCGGACACGGATTTAGACTATGCGGTTGCTGTGTGTGATGCTGTTTTGGAAGCGTGGGGACCCTCAAAGGAGCACCCTATTATTTTCAACTTGCCGGCAACGGTGGAGATGTCCACCCCCAATGTGTACGCAGACCAGATTGAGTACTTTTCCACCCATGTGAAGCGTCGTGACGAGATATGTATCTCTTTACATCCTCACAATGACCGTGGTTGTGCCGTTGCAGCAGCGGAATTGGCACAGATGGCTGGTGCGGACCGCGTGGAAGGCTGTCTCTTTGGTAACGGCGAGCGCACGGGAAATGTCGACTTGGTGACATTGGCGCTTAACTTGTATACGCAGGGTGTGTCTCCAGAATTGGACTTTTCCGATATCAACTCGATTGTTGAGATTGTCGAACGGTGCAATAAGATTCCTGTTCACGAGAGGGCTCCTTACGGCGGCTCATTGGTGGTTTGTGCATTCTCAGGTTCGCATCAAGATGCGATCAAGAAAGGTTTCGCTAAGCACACTCGCGAGTTGGCGGAAGCGAAAGGAACCGGCAAGACTGTCAAGTGGAAATTGCCATACTTGCCGTTAGACCCCGAGGATATCGGCCGCACATACGAGGCAATTATTAGAGTGAATTCTCAGTCTGGAAAGGGTGGTTCCGCATGGGTCATTTTGAGACATTTGGGCTTGGACCTCCCTCGCGGTCTCCAAATTGACTTCTCACGCGTAGTACAGCGGGAGGCCGAGAGAAAGGGCCAAGAATTGAGCAACGATGATTTGTGTTCGCTCTTCAAGTTTGAATACTTTATCGACTGTGAACAGCACGATTCGGCAGAGTACTACAAGTTGATTGATTATAGTGTCTCTACACCAGCAAAGGGTCAGAAAACAGTTGAGGCCGAGTTAGAAATAGATAACGCTAAGGTGGTGATAAAAGGAAGCGGGAACGGTCAATTATCTGCCTTTATAAGTGCCATTTCGAACTACTTAAAGACTGATCTTGTTGTCAAGCACTACCACGAACACTCCTTGGGTGACAACGACTCAGATTCACGGGCAGCTACATACATAGAGGTGTCATCCAAGTCCGCGGGAACAACAAGATGGGGAGTTGGTATACATGAGGATGTATCGCAAGCATCTTTCTTGTCTTTAATCTCCATCTTGAATGGTATGCATCGCGATACTTAGGAGTTTGTAAGGCTGTAGCCATTTTAATAGTATCACGTGCCGAATCAAGAAATCCGTATAACAATCTAAAACCTTCTCCAGAACAAGCGCTATAACAGGACATGACTCAAGATTCGCTGGCAGCGGAGATCGCGAGCGCGTACCAGCAAATAACAGAGGCTGAGAAGCAAGCAGCCTCCCTCGAGAAGATGTTGGACCATCTTGACGCTCAGATGGATTCCATTTTGAAGGAGGCGGAGAGCATTAATGAGACTGGAGTCGCACCAGAAGCGGAACACGAATAAAGGACATACAACTGTTAATCCATACTAGTATGTACAATTAGCTAACAAAATAACAACTTTAATTTATTCTACGATGTGCTATCTAATATCGAGAGAAGTTGGTTCTTGTTGATAAATTCCGTTTCGTCTGTGACCTCAAAAGGATTGACTGGCGCCTTTGGGTTAACAATTAAAACATTATCTGCTTTGTTTTGATTCAATTCTGGAATGACAACTTTAGCAGGTTTACCGCCTTCAAGCCACCATTTGTTGTTATCAGAGCTTGGTGCAGGTAATGATTCGTTGTTGCTATCGAACAAGTATGCAATATTACTATTTGTGAGTAAATTGTTAATGCCTCCGTAGTTCTTTTTATACGTTTCATGAATCTCATTTGACAACTTCTTCTTGATTGCCTCGTTTGTAAATAAAACGGAGACGTCAAACAAGGCATAAACTGGTCTATGATCAGAGAAGATCAAGTCTTGGTCACAGTCATAAAATACCGACTTGATAATTTTATTTCTGGAGAGACTTAAAATCCTATCTGTCCACGCAGGGATTCTTTGTTTCTCACTAGTATCGTAATCTGAAGTTCCATTATCAAACTTGTATGTAGGAGGGAATGTGACCTCCATTTCATCAAAGAACGGAAAACTCTCTCCCTTTTTCATTTGCTCATTTAACTGGTCGTATTCAAACAACTTTCCAAGCTCTTCGTCCTTGACAAATTGTCTAACCTGCTCATTAGATAAAGAAATTCGGTAATTAAAATCGCCCAACCATATCACAGCGTCGTGATCCTTTATCCTTCTATTTTTAGAAAAAGTGACTCCCTTTACAATAGTCTTGTAATTCTGATGACGTTCATCGAGGTTATTCAAACCTGCTGCAAGGTGTGAAGAAACGAGGCAAATATCCGTGTTAGCATAGTTAAAACTAACCGAAACACAACCTTTGTTTGCACTCATTCCACCTAAACCTGTCTTTTTGAACGCACCCTGTACATTTGAAATGTTTTTAATTTCCTTTTCCTTCACATACAAGAGCAATGACATTCCACCTATTTGACCACTCCAAAGAGTAACATACTTGAGCTTTTCCGGATTATTCTCATCCAAACATTGTTTTATTTTCTTTTCCCAAAAGATGCGATTTAAAGAATGAGTATTCACCATCTTTCCAGGTGTTAATTCCACAGTTTCTTGGAAACCAATAAAGACCAAATCATAACTCTTTACAACATTTTGCTTTGGAGGAAACAACCAGTCTTTGATCTCACCCTCATACCGACATCCGTTGACATTAAAAGTTGAAGCGTATAAGCTTATATCCTGATAAAAACTAAAGGCCTTCGACAACTTTTTCAATTCTCGCTCAACGTAATCATGAATAGGATTATGCAAGCTCACATTGACCTGATCTTGTAGCTTGCCTAATAACGTTAACATAGCGAATTCATTTGGTTTGGTATCCACTACACCACCGAGTTTTTTTGAAAAGTGAGACTTGACAGTGTCTCTCATTGATGTGGATGAAGAGTGCAGCTTGATACTATGAGAAACAAAGTTATGCGTGATTTTGGCGATATGTTCATCATTTTCTTTCCATAATAAAGCATGTTTAACGATTAAATCATGGCTCATTTCAACGTCAATATCGCCAAACGCATGTTCTATAACCTCTTGTGAAATAATTTTGGAAAGGAAATTTGCCTTGCTTAAACAATCAAAGGAATTAACTCTAAAAACCCCCAATTGCTTTCCCGTATAGTTCTTCTTCGAGGAATCGTAAAACAAGGCACCAAAATCGATTATTGCACTTTCCAAGTTTGAAGCAACCTCCTGCGGGTTAAGCTTAGAGTAGCCTACTCTCCGCACTAATGATGTGGGAATAGGTAAGTTTGTAGTGATTAATTGATAGTTTAAATTTCCCATTCCCGGATTATTCTTAATGTCCAGACTTTGACCTTGTCCACGATGTGCATTAAGGTCAGTAATATGGGCCCTAAACTCTTCGTTTAGTTGCCCTTTATAATGCAGCTTATCTGTTGATAACGCATTTATAATATGGATTTCTCCGTACTGACTTACCAAAGCATCAAAATGTCTTGAAAATGCATCTTGAGATGCCTCAAAGGACCGAGGAAAGGACATTTTCTTCCCACTTTTGGTCGACAATAAATTCTTTTTAAAATGGCTTTCCAACTGCCAATGGATTGGAACATTTCCGCGTAATATGATATAAGAGAAGCAAAACTTTTCCGAGTAAATTATAACTTCTGTTTCAACAAAGTTGGATACGTTTCCTTTATCGTCACAGCCCCAGTTTCCAAACAAAGGGCCGTCCTTAACACACGACTGCTTTGAAATGAGAGTTAACAAAGCCTCTTCATTATTTCCAACAGTTGTGTTAACAGTCTGAGCATAGCCCCGACTAATAGTGGTTAAAAACCCCGATTTGTCAAACTGCACCTGTTCCAAGTACAGTAACCTATTTCTAAACTCAATAAGATCCTGATTCATGAAGGAGTTCCACATGAATCGCTTGAAATAAGGAGAGTCTGCCAAGAGGTAAAAGTAGGAAGTGTCCGAGGTTTTTGCTCCTCTTTCCTGTATGTTTGACGATACATCAAAGTTGCGCGAGTAAAAGAAGGCACCACCACTTAAAAGCTTTCTGATTGATGCTGCATCCCGCTCGTTCTGAGATGGCGCCTGAGACTGCGACAGCACAGAATCCTGTTGCATATCAGCGTCATCATCCGCATACAGATTAATCAAGTGGTCCGACTCGTCGTTGTTTACGCAGTAAAACTCCACACCAGTAATCTTCTGAACCTTCTCACTCACGGTGGGAGATGCAATAGTCTCTTGCTGCGTAATGAAGCCAAGTAGTATCTTATTGCGGATACTCAAAAAGCCCAACACTCCAAAGAGTTGCTTGCCCAGCCGCGACTTGCTGGGCGTTATATCCTTAAATGCATGCAAGTCTAACACATCTACCTTCACAAACTCAACAATCACCTTGTTCGCTAAGGTTGTCGCAGAATTATTGGCAATGGTAGGGTCGATTGTCAATGTGTCCTTGTGGCTGTGCGTAGAGTGTCTCTTGTAAGTAGGCACAGGATGCCGGATAACCAACGCGTAGTCATTAGAGGTTACAACCAAAGTCCGTGGCTGTTCCCTGAGGTACAATCTCATGGTGTTGTCGAGAACGTACGCCAGACCGCCAGGCTATACCAAACTATGCTGTTTATGCTTTATCAGAATTCAAAGACGCGCTACCAAAACGGAACGTACAGCGTCACTATCTTTCTTATAGCAATAAGATGGCTCTTTGCAACTTCAATCACCTTCACTATACCAATATAGATGGAAGGAGTGTTCAGAGTAGTTTTTGTCGAAATCCGTATTGAAAACGGGGCGGTTTCGACGTATTGTGTTTATCAATGTGCTAGCAACTATCTTTAAACAAGCTAGACTATTATTGCACACACACCTAATCGATAGTAAAACCAGTGCGAAAATAGTGACTTATTCCTTATTGTTTCACCCGCTATGTATATAGTGTCCCAGCTCTTGTGTTTGGTTTCTCACGTTGCTTTCTGTACTTGCGTCTATTTTTATCAGCCAGGTTAAGAACTAACAAAGTCAAGTACGAGAGGAAGATGATGAGAGATCGCTTTCAAGTCTAAGAGGACACTGTTTCTTTCCAGTAGGATACAGAGGCCTTTAGCGGTCGTTCAACAAGTGCTGGGTCGTACTACTATAGATGGCCAGTCACGTGAAAACAGACACCCATACAGGAAACTTTAGCACTCTTCTTGGAGGTAGTATGAGTCGAAGAAGCCGCTACATTTTGGGTACCGTGCGAAGGCTCCATCTAGATGTTACTGGAGACACTGGTCAGTGGTATGCACTGCGAACGCTGAAGGCATGGGAACGTAAATCGGGACTGATACGACAGGAGCGAGCGTTGGAAGAGAACCTTCGGGCACATCGAGAGCGCGTGGTTCTGATATTCACGGACCCTTCCAATGTTGGAAGCTTATTTCCCACAGAGGCAGCAGGAACATGTGTGAAGACGGTAGCTGAGCTTCGAGAGAAGCTTGGAGGAGAGGTGCGATACCACGATGCAGAGTTGCAATCAACCATGCTCTTGCTCAGCAATTGGCTTATACACGCAGTACTAGCTGAACTTGGTGTTAGAGGGGTTAAAAATTCCGACAATAACGGTGATGACCTTGAGTTTGAGTCATTTTTGGAACTGCGATTCTTTGAGGAGATTCAAGATGCATCGTTACGGAACGCTATTCTACGCGCCCTCGCACCAATGTTTATACCTGGGGATGCCGAACCGCAAACTCTTGGTAAGTTCATTTCACAGCTAAATCCCGAGAGCGTAAAATCTGTGCTTTTTGGTATGAGAGAGTCAAAGGCATTTCTGTCTATCGAGCAGCGGCGACGGACTTTTCAGTACTACAAATCAGGCCAGCACTTGAACTATGAGTTTTCTGACATAGTTTCTACAGTGCAGTCCCATGACTATGTCTCTTTTGGGAGTAGCATTGTGGACGACACAGAGTACTTGGAGCGTCTCGCTAAGGCTTTTGCCAGGTACAAACAAAACGAGGAGACTGCACATTTGACGTTGGCACTTGAAATAGCGACAGTCTTGCTTCAACCCGGTAGCACAACTCCTTCCTTTAGAATTTTTGACTATTTGATGCGTATGTTTGGTGAAGCTGGCTTATACAACTATGAGACTATTGTGTTTAGGTCCTTGCCATTGTACAAGCATATATCCACGGTTCAGTCTAGTCCTACGGAAGAGTCATTGTCTGCTCCCTTGGCAGCATATCATTTACAGCATGTCATTGAGCTGTGCCCAAAATTTATAGAATGTCTAGCGGACTATTACGCGCGAAACGAAGATGTGGGAGGACTCGTGCAGACTCTTGCTTACTTACGCTTGGACGAGCTCGCAACCGAAGAGAAAGCGTTGTTACTGTCGACAATATCGCTGGTTGTGTCAAAGTCAATGTACTCGCGACGCAAAAGCCGGCTTTTACGCGTTCTGCCAGTTGTATTTGAGACTGACGATGTTCTATTTGTCTCACCGAAGTCTATTTACACCTTGATGGACGCCTGCATCCGCCTAAAGCAATTTCAATACCTTGATCTGTTGGCGACCAAGCTTGTGTTGCATGGTGTAATGGGCCCCCAAGGTTTGGAGGTGGCATTGAGTTTTGGTGACGACATAACGAAAAGTGTATCATTGGGAGATGCCCTGTCACTGAGAGACACCTCGGCGAAGCCATATTCGCTTCTTTTATCGCATGCCAAAACCACAATAGATGTGACAACAATTGTCTTTTGCAAGGAGTTTTACAAGCTTTTGCTTCGAGCGTCCTGCGCGTCAGACGACCTTGGCCGATTAACGTGGATCTTACCACATTTGGATACTTACTTGAAGCGTACCTTACTTGAGGAGGGAACCGAAGCAAACCAACAGCATTTAGAGGATATCAAGGCAAACCGTGAAGATGCGAGTGCATCTTTCCTCTCGCGGGATGCTACAGCACCGGTAGATCGCGAGCTCATTGAGCACATTTACACGGCTCTAGCCCAGTTTGGACTAGAAGGAAAGCTCCTAACATACAATAGTGTACTTGATTTTTCGAGCACTGTGGCTCTCTAGTTCTATAGAATACAATAATTAACGCCCAATGTACTTCTTCTCCAATATGCGGGCAACGTTGAAACCGATAAATGAAAAGCCGGCACCCAACTCGAAGCCGATATCACCACCAAAGTCACCAATTTTGTGTGCAATCACACCCAGGTACCAGGTTTGGTTCATACCCAACACCACTCCAGCAACACCACAGCAAAAGCCAAATGTTCCAGCGAGACCCATGGGGTATGACAGCTTGTCTTTGTGGTTCTCGTAGTCATAGACGGCAAAGTTGCCTCTGTTGTGGATCAAGTGCTCCAGGAGACACATGGTCAGGTAGATGGCGAGGTAGTAAGAAATGAGGTTCATAAAGTTGTCCATAACCTCAGCAAACTTGTAGTAGGCAGGAATGCAAATGGCCAAAACCACAAAGTTTGCAACAACAGTCCACACAACACGCGGGATAATAGCAAAGCGGGACCAGACCGCCTGGGCGGAAAGCGACACCGAGTACATGTTGGGAACGTTGTTGGCAACCGTCGACAAAGCGAGGAGTACACAGAGGAACTGACCAAAGCCGTGAAGCAGCTCTTCGACAAGAATGGCGTATACCAAGCCACCAACGGACTCCTCCTTGTATAACTCGGCCCAACGGGCGTCTGTGATGGTGCCAGTAGCGCACGCAGCTCCAAGAATCAATGCAAAGATCAAGGGAAAGTAGAGACCAGCAAGAATTCCGAAAAAGATGCGGTATGAGTTGACATTGCGAGGCTGGTAGACCGTGTAGTCCAGCGCGTATGTGGTCCAGCCGGTGGCGAAACCAAAAACGGTACCACCAAAAGAGAGCACATTACCCGCAGTGGTGACACCACCTGGCATGCGACCGCCCTCAGCCGCGTCAAAGGTAAAGTTGCCGGACATAGCCATGCGAGCAATAATGGCAATGAAGCACGCTACATTAGGCACCCACGACCACTTCTCATAGTGGTGAATCACATTGTAACCGAAAAAGGTAACCAATATGGTGCACAAAACCAAAATGAGACATCCGGCCCACGGAGGAAGCGCACCGTTGTTCACAATGTGCAATAATTGGGCAGACGCCATAATGTTGACCGCACCCCACCCGACACACGCAATCATGTTAATAAAAGCAAAAATGCGCATAGCGTAGTCACCAAGAAGGTACTTGGACAACACCATCTGGCGCAAGCCAAGCTTGGGACCAAAGCACGAAAAGTAAGCCACTGGAAGAGCACCGAGGAGCGAGAAGAAGATGATAACCAAAACCGCCTGCCAAAATGACAACAGAAATACGGTGATACCTAACGCACCAAGAGCAAAAGTAGCAATAACAAGATTTGCCAGCAACCACATCGTGGCCGCATTCAAAGTCGAGTCATCGGTCTTCTCATCATCAGTGACCAACTCAATACCCTTGGTTTCAGCGTTCAACTGACTGGCAAACCGGTCAAAAAAGTTTAATTTGTGTACCAGGACGGCGGTGTCGTCCTGACGACCGTCCAACAGCGGTGAACGGTTCAGCGAATCCACCAGCGGCTTAATGCTCATTTCGGCGCCATTCGCCTTGTACTCATATGAAGAGCTCATCGCTGCCGTGCTCTCTCAATAGCCTAACGAGAGCCCTTTTATAAAAGCAGCTATCAGAAAAATTTTCACCTGTCCTAAATCAGCCAAAAGAAATGGGCTGCCAGATAAGCTCGATAAGCCACCGTATCTCTCCGAGCCTCGCTGCCGCCAGGCTTCAATCTGCTCAGCGCTATCGCCACGCTATCGGCGAAGACCCCTACCTCAGCACAGTAGCCCCTCGCCTCCTGCCCGCAACATCACTCCACAATCTCCTCCCACAATCTTTCGTTCGACGCCTCGCTTCTGACCCCCAATCCGTCAATCAAAGCCCTCACCTGCTCGGTCTCTTGCTTCGCATTGCCGCCACTGACACGCGTGCTTTGCCGCCCGTCGCTTGACCAGCTAATTACAACACCAAGAAGCAATTGCTAGACTCGGTCCAGCGGTGTGTGCCCAATCGCTGCTCCAAAACGCTGCAAAAAGAGGGAGGTCCGGGTAACTGATTAAATAATCATTAAAGTTCAAGGCGTTAATTCATGCATTTTTGCTTCTTGTTCTGCGAGTGCCGTCAGCGCACGGTGCATTGCCTGACTCGCGCGGATCCTATTGTCCGGGTAATATGTATTAGGTAATATATTAGATAATTACTACTAATGTATTGGTCAGATCAAATCTTATCGCATAATCGTTTGGCACAGCCGTTAGCGCCTCTTCCCCGTATCTCCCAGATGCTTCAAGGCTCGCATAACATCCCACGCCATTCACCCGCATAACACTCCAAGGACTATTTATGCACATAATAAGAATTTATCGATCTTATCATACTGATCGCCTAGAGGGTGCAGAAAATACGACAAGTCATAGTTAACAGACATTCAGACAGCGCAGCACCTACGAAAGCAAGGAAAATAACATAAACGCGCTTCATCAACATAAAGACAATTTGTAAAACGTCCTACACTGAACTTTGCATGTAAACTTAAATTAGTACACAGCCTACACACCACGCGCAGCCAACATCTCGCGCAAGCGCACAATCTCCTTCAGCATCTCATCTTTTTCAGCCAACAACTGATCCACACGCTCCTCCAATTGTCCCATGCGTTGCATCTTACGTGCACGCGAACGACGAGCTGCCTCGGTGTTCTTTGCACGCTTGAGCGACACGGGGTCGTCCGAAGACTCCACTGGGGGAAGTGGCTGCAGTCTCTGCTTTTTGGTGTACGACACGCAACCCAACAGATCCAACTTGTCCGCAGAACGCTTGCGCGAATCGTCCAAGAGGGGTGTGGGTGCGGGAGATCCCAACTGTGTAGGCTTTTCGGGCTCTTGCTCTTTCTTCACGCCAAAATCAACCAAAGGCGCTGTGGCCTCGGCAAAAAGTGGCTGCCACTCGTCCTCGGGCTTGACGCCGTCAAACATGGGCGTGTGGTCAGCAAAGTCCGAGCCATCTCCCAACACACTTGAAAAGACCGAGTCAAGCACTGAAGAGTGAATCGCAAACGGGGACGCCGTCTCCGATAAACCAGTCACGGGCTTGTGAAGCGCAACCGAAAGAGGTGGTGGGGACACCGCCTCCGCCTTGTCGGCAGCTGTAAAGTCGCACGCAATGGCAAACAGGTTCAACTCGGGTGCTTCAGCAAATTCAACCGGGAGCTCGAAGCGGTCTGTGGCCGGCTCCTCAAAGCCTGGCGACGCAAAGCCGTCGCCCGGCATAACCAAGTAATCGTCTTCTGTAGTAAAAGTCGACATGGATATAATAGTAGTAAAAGTAATCGCAGTAGTATCAACTAGGAAGGTGTAACCTCATAATGGCAGCAAAGCTTGTAATCACGATAGCATCGTTGGGAGCTTAGAATCAAGTTCTAATATAGGGGGGTATTCAAATAAGATTCAAATATATTTCGCAAACAAACTGATTAGGCACACATTATTAATTACTGGACTATCGGAGGTTTGTACCGATCAGATCCATGGAGAATGCTCCTCCTTATATACATCAGTGAAATGAAAAATTTTCATATTAGTCACGTGTAAAACGTGCTCAAAAATACTCAAGAATAGCAAATAATGCACGATTGGTAAATTTGAGAACGTCTGTGAGTCACCGCGGGGAAGTATTCGTACACTGCGGCAGGGGCTAGAGACTGGCGGAGTAGCGATCAGAAGACACGGTCGATGGAGTACACGCGGACACACTCGCAAACTACACAAGCCGTTTAGACCAAAGGAGGAGGCCTGGAATGTGCAACTCCGAAGTCGAAGGAAATCAAACTTGTAGAAACGCACAGGACTCAGAACACGTTGCCGTTACCGGCGAAATGCGCGGCTTACCGCTTTGGGCATGTGCAGCCCTTGCCGCTTTACTCTGACCCGCATGCCCGAGTCTGGCCTTGCGGGGAGTCGTAAACCGTATTCGCGAAAAATGGCGTTTAGAAGGCACTCTAGACTTGTAAACATGCCACTGATCTTGCGTCTTGATGTGCGATCTGCCTCTAGAGTATCGCTACAAGCTGTATCTGTGCCTCTCGCTCACCGTTGGGTCAATGCTTACCGCGGTAGTCCCTGATCCGCTTACGTTAATAATCTGCAAATATTTTACAGGCTGATTGGCCCCCTTCCGCACGAGGAAATAAAACATCAGAAAATCAACCGTCGCCATATGTGGATGACAAAGCCGCAATTTCGGCCCGCCGGTCGGGTTTTTCCGAGGTATTTTGTGCTGCAACCGTTCCCTTTATACGAGTTTATGACTCTGACGTGACTACAAGTTAGTGGCTCTACAAAGTGCCAAACAAGGTGACCGGTTGAGACTAAACATCATGAGTCAACAAAATAACCCGGTATGTCACACTAGCTATTGTCTGACAGACGGATGTGATACAAGGGAAGTCTTGTGGATCTGTTTTTGTATGTACAGGCTGTATCTGTTTTTGTAACTATACAGGCTGGATCTGACAACGGGAATCCTACAATCTTAACCAGGCAAAATAGAATACGCATTAACAAGCTCCACTTCTCTATGTATATGGCACCCCCAAGCAGTGCGATACGGCTAGAGTCTCTTTGGACCATGTAGATAAATTTTGACTACACTAACTTAAAAGCTCAACCAAAGTCTTGTCAACAAATGAGGTTATCGACCTCATTCGTTCGCGTCATGCCATCAGCCGAGTCTCACCCACGTATCATCATACAAACGATCCATCCCTACCATCTACTTCATCTTGAACCATTTTGGAGTTCCACGCTTGGTTTCCTCGCGTGGCTTGGGCGCTATAGGCTCCAGGTGAGACACTTCCGGCACGTCTCCTGGTAACTCGCCCCGGCGGCTCTCCAAGAGTACCTCCGGAAGCTCTGCATGACTGTGGCGCTCAATGGAAGGATCCTGTTTGAGGTAAGGACCGGTTCCCGTGGCACTAGTTCGCTCCCAAATCAAAACGATGCGTTCGCTCTCAAACCCCGGGATATCCACCAACAATTTGCCATTGAGATCAAATGAAGGGTCAAGGGCTGTGAATGGTGGCGCGCCATGCTTGAGGCGGTACCCTCCAATATACTCTGGCAGCAAAACTGCATCTATGCGGCGCACAAGCTGCCCAAACTTGGATTCCGAGGCCAGGTCTATCGCAAGCTGCAATGTAGTTCCGTCGGGAAACTTTACGCGCACCACATACCGCGCTGGCGGGGTACGCTCGGAACGCTTAGGCTGCCGAGCAGAGTCGCGGATAAGCTGTTGGTACGTTTTTGCCTGGGAAACTGTCATGTCGTAGTCCAGGTCGGGGTTCTGATACAACGGGCGGCTGTCGCTGGGAACATAGACCCGGACCTCGCTCTCTTTAGAGATGGTAGGAGCTGCACCAGTAGCGTCGACACTTCTGTCGGTACTCGACCCAGCATTCGCATCCTCAGACTTATTAATATCCTCAGTTTCATTAATACCTCCTGTCCTTGTGTCGCCAGTCTCATGATTCTTGTCCCCTGTCCTGTAATTGCCAGACCCGTCATCATAACTCCTAGTCTCATCCATCTCCACATCTCCATCCGGGCCCTCTCCTGTTTCTTTACCTATGCTCTCACTTATCTCTCCTTTTTCCACCGCACTTTCCCTCTCCTCCCTTTCTCGTTCCCGTTCCTTTTCCTTTTCCTTCTCCACCTCTCTTTCTCTCTCTCGCTTCTCACGCAAACGCTTTTGCATCTCCAACTCGGATGCTACCGCATTCTGCTGCTCCCGCTCACGCCGCGTCTGCTCCTCCGCGTTCCGCACCTCGCTCAATCGCACCACCACACTCGTGCTTCGCCCCACAAGGCTCCAGAGCGTGTGTGCGCCGTAGTCGCCGCAAGCATATGTGCGGTTAGCTACAACCATCTGTGTTGGAAGTTCCATGCCGTCACGCTGTGTATAGCTCTCACCACGCACTCCTTCAAACACCCGCACAACCTCTAAAAGCGTTGCCGTACTCTGTACCCGCGCCACTGACGAGCTCACAGTTCCATCCGCACACGCCACCACAAACTTCACATTGACCTCGACCGCACCAGGCTCCTCGAGCCGCAACCGCAACCGTGACAGCGCCCCAAGCCCTGCGAGACGGAGCGGAAGCCCACTGTCCAACACCCGTTCATTGTGTAAGAGCGAGCCCAGCTCGTTTCCACGCCCAAACTTGGTCAACGCCGCCAGTACCAACTGTCCCACGGTCGACCCGAGCGGCACACTCACCTTCTTGGAGGCGCCGTCAAACGTAACGCTCACGGCTAGCGACATGGTTCTCTAGTACAGAAATTCAAGTGCCAAAATTCATATAGGACATCGCCACCCATGTGCTTGTGTCTCTCCGACTGTCTTTTGATCATCCTCCTGGTCGTTTTCCCGCCGTTGCCGGTGTGGATACGGCGCGGTGTGTGTAGCAAGGACTCTTTGCTCAACATTCTCCTCAGCTTGTTGGGGTACTTGCCTGGCTTGATCCATGCGTGGTACATCATCGCCAAGTACCCCCCGTGCCACTCGCGCCACGAGAGTCTGACGCGCGTGTACTATGTCTACAGCGACTTGGAGGCGCAGCACAACCAGCAGGTCCTGGATCTGCACCCACACAGGCTGGCGCTGAACCCACACAGGCTGGCCCCGCCGCCTCAGGAGCAGCTTCGCTACGAGAACGTGGCTAGTACAGCGCCACAAACTTACGGCTCGACGGATAGCAGCACGCACAAGAATGGGCCCGCGCCGCCATATACCGAGATTGATGGGCGGTACTAGGTCCATCAGGTCCATCAGGTCTATCAGGTCTATCAGGTCTATCAGGTCTATCGGGTCATGCAGCAGGTAACCCCGTGACAGATCAGATCACTACGAGTACCCCAATTCAAAGACCTAATCACCAACTAAGCACCAAAAAAACTACAAGCTTCAAGGACGAGACCGTTTACAACTTCAGCACTTTCAGTCCCGGCGTTCTTCGCGGTGGAGCAGAGTGCCTGCCCATCGGTGCGTGAGCACCCATACCCTTTCACGTGACCCATATCAGTTTGTAATCTTAATCTTTGTATCTTCTTCTGAAGCACCCATGACCTCGTTGATTAGAGATGCGGTGAAGACGATGGGAGCGCCCGAACCTGGTGCTTCCGTTGTAAGCGGTCCGGCATCGGACGGTGTGAGCACGAGTGGCGCTGGGAGCGAAAGTTCTGTCCCGCCAGTATCGTCAATCTCGGTCTTGGAGTCCTTCAAAGACTGGTGGAATTCTTCGTCGGCGGTGGCGGTGGGCGACCTGTTAGGGAACGATTCGGTACAGAAGGCGATGCTTCAATGTCGCGTCACGGAGTATGAGCTTTTCCGCACGATTTTGTCGGACGATATCTTTATCAAGCATCCGCTGGGTACCGATAAGGCGGACCCGAAAACAGGTCTCTCGGGCGAGTTGATAGATGTACAAATTGACAAAGATGGCAATACTATTCACGAATTTTGCCTAGTGAACGACCCGGACGTGGCCGAGGAGGACCAGGTGCACATTGTTGTGATTCATGGCTACATGGCTGCGCTCGGGTACTTTCTCAAAAATATTGAGTCTCTCTTGAAGTCGAGGAGAGGCATACGCCTCCACTTACTAGACATGCCTGGCTTTGGTAATTCCTGCAGGCCTGTCTTTCCCTCAGACTTGTTGAAGCCCAAAAATCTGGTACAGGAACAGATAAAGCAGGTGGTTGAGGTTGAGTCGTGGTTTATTGACCGCTTTGAAAGCTGGCGTATTGCGCGCGAAATCAAGAGTTTCAAGCTTGTAGCGCACTCAATGGGAGCATACCTCGCCTGCTGTTACATCATGAAGTATCACAGCCTGGATTCTCCAGTGGTGGAGTCTTTTATCGCGGTAAGTCCAATGGGAACTGAGTCCAGTAGTGTGAGTTTGCTTAATGATAAGCGGTATCGTTTCAATCATCACGAATCTGGTGGTGACCCGTTTCAAGAGCTAGTGGTTGATAATGGTGAACCTCACGGGCTAGTCACCGAAGAGTTGACCAAGTTGTGGACAAAGCTTGGGCAGCCTAGATTCCCCAAAAACTTCATACTAAAGACTATTTGGGAAAACCACAAGTCTCCGTTCCAAATTTTGCAAAAGTTTGGCCCATTCTATCTGAAGGTGTTGTCGTATTGGTCTTACCAGAGGTTCAAAAATATCAAGAGCAACGACCAGGAACAGGAGAATGGTGATGATATAGGTGCAAGCATCAAGACGGCAAAGAAGCCTCAGAATAGTGCTGGAGAAGGACAAGACCTAGTCCGTAAACTCCACAATTACTCCTATTCCATTTTTAACCAGTTTCAGGGATCAGGCGAACTTGCCATCACCATGCTCGTCAATCATGAAATTTTGGCTAGACTTCCATTGTGCGACAGAGGGTTGGTTGAACATTTGGTCAAGTTAAAAGTTCCTACACTTTGGATGTACGGAGATAAGGATTGGATGAATAGCGAAGGTGGGCGTTACATTCACGATCTTATAAGTGAAAAGGATGACCTGATGTCACAGTTTAAAGTGGTTAGTGAGGCAGGCCACCATATTTATTTGGACAACCCCGAGGGCTTTAATGAAGCCTGTATAGAATTTTTTAGACTTTAGAGAAATTGCAAAAACTTTTCATACAAATCTAAACAAACTTTCTAATTCTGATACAAGAGCATCACCAATGCTATGTGAGCCATCTTCCGTTTGCTTTAGTAGCCTTAGGAACTTTGTGACGAATATCTCGGTCTCTTCAATCTCAATATCATTTTTGAGTTTCTCACTGACTTTGAATGCGTTTGTAATTATGGAGTCTGGCAAGTTGGCCAACTTGGCAACGTTTAACCCATACAGATTTTTCACAACACCTGAAACTAACTTGTAAAGAAAAATCACCTCAGGGAATTTATGCTCCTTGTTGAAAATTTGTTCGTAACCCATATGATAGTTTGCAACAATTCCAGGAAAGGTGTCTTGCAACTTTGACAATGATGGGTAATGAGTAATGAACAAAACGAGTGGCTTTAAGGGTGTTTCAACGAGATAACGTAATATTGAGTAGGCTATTGCAATTCCATCAGCCGTACTAGTACCACGTCCAACTTCGTCTAGGACGATTAAAGATTTGCTTGTCATTCGCGAGATTATGCTACCACACTCTTCCATTTCTGTCTTGAAAGTTGAATCTCCCTTAAGTATATTATCATCAGCACCCATGCGAATAAAGATTGAATCAAATACACCCACCTTGGCTGAATCCGCAGGAATATAACATCCAACTTGCGTCATAATAACCAAGAGAGCCACCTGTTTGACGTATGAGGATTTTCCTCCCATATTTGGGCCTGTAATGATCAAGGCCCTATTTTTGTCGTAGCATATATCAATATCATTTGCAACATAACTCCTTGTACCAGAAAGGTTCTCAATTATTGGATTGCGGCCATTTTTAATATCTATAATCTGTTCACTGACTAATTCTGGCCTGGTATTATTGTTACCAATAGCACTGGCAGCTGCTAATGACAACAAACAGTCGAAAGTAGCCAAGTTGCCTATGAGATTATGAAAATGTGAGTATTCTTGATCTATTTGGTCCAAGAACTGCGCATACGCAGAGTCACAGTTTTTTGATAATACTTCTCGATGGTACTGTAACAATGTATACAACCGAGAGGCCTCATCAGTGCGGAATCGAGATACCGTTGTAGTTCCTCCAATTCTTTTAAAGTTATCAGGAAGTTCGTTTACCTGCTTTCCATTTCTTACTTCAATTAAGTAGGGTTCATTTTTACAAGTCACATACTTGAGCTGAGAACGTCCTAACAGCTTTCGAATTGCATCTAATTCCTCTTCTAAAAGTAACTCAATGTGATCTATCTCTTTCAATTCTTTTGAAACATCTTCCCAGTCATGGGCTTCCAAATCGAAAAATTTAACCTTTTGCTCATCCAAGTCTTTGGCATCGAGACAGGAGGCATTAATCATGTTTAACAATTTAGGAACAGTATCAGTACGACTGAGAAGTTGTAAGTCTTGAAAAATCTTGATCAATAGGGGTGACTTCATTTTGGTCGGCAAATCACTAATTAACAAATCAAAAGATTTAGCTAGATTTAACACATTGTTGAAGCAGTCTAGCATCAAGTAAATTTCACGCCGACTGATTTTTGAAACATTATTTACAGATGAGTAGTGTGATTTCATCAACAAGCCTTCAAGATCTAACCCTTTTCCCATCTTGTCTAATTGAGTCTTGAACGAATCCACAACATGATTAAACCCCGAGGTTAAATCCTCCACTGCTTGCGACCGCTCTGAAATTCTCTCACGTTGAATCAAAGGCTTTGATATCCACTTTTGCAACTGTCTCTTGCCAAACTTTGTTCTAGTGTGATCCAAAAGCCAGGTTAAAGTACCTTTGATAGAACCGGGGTTATTTGAACTCAGAAAAATTTCTAATCCCAGTAAGGTATTACTTGGAAGTACCATATACTGCAGGGCATTTGAAAAGGTGCAAAAGTTTGCTTTGATTGTAAAAATGTTACCGATTTTGAATTCATGAAGGTAATTCATCAATTCGAGTATGCAAATCTGTATCGCTGGAACGAACAGGGTGTATGTTTCCATCAAATCTTCCTCATTACGACATTCAACATCACTCAAAGCTTTTTCTAACCCACTCTCTACTAGGGAGTATTCTATTTGCAATTTGTGAGATAATCTGAGTTGAGGGATACGCATGGAATGAATGAGCGTCTTTGTGGGAACTGATATCGATTCCATATCATTAATGACAATAATCTCGCTTGGCCTCAAATATGAAAGTCGCGTCTCTAATTCTGATCTTGATACAGAATCAGTTAGCTCGTCAAGCACAATCTCCCCAGTGGCTGGTTGAACTGCCACAAGAGCAAGTTTATGTGTCAGCGTTTCGTGAAGACCAATAATGTAGTCCAAAGTCTCATACTCGTCAGTTGAAGGATTTGAATTTTTTGTAGCGTTACTGACGTCTTCTTCATCCATATAAGTCCCTTTAGTATAGACACCAGTAAGTTTACGTTTCATAACATCAGACCTAGAAGTCTTTTCAACTTGCTGAGCAATAGTCGACTCCATTTGCTTAACGACTCCAACTTTGTAACCGTGGTTCAATAACCTCTTCAAATTGATGTGAAGCTTGAAGTCAGGAAAAGAACAATAAGAGAATTCTTCCTTGGACCCATCATCTCCCCCACGAATGAACATGATACTTAATATGTTAGCTGCAACCCTGGCGTCTTCCCCAAATAATTTATACTTATATCCGACTTGTATCAATAACATCTTATCAGGATTATCAGATTTAAGTTGAAGAATTTGCGTCTCTAGAGGGGTCATGGTCGTCTGTTTCTTTTTGGAAGCCTTGACAGGACCTTTATCAGATTCCAAGGACCTCTTTGGAGCACGAGTCACTTTCGACTTCGACTTTGTCTTCTCACCCACAAGCACAGGATCTGGTAAGCTTTCCTTGGCATGACTATTCACTCCTTCATTGGGTATTGGTTTCTTCTTCTGTTCTCCTTGTTTATCCTGCTCTTCGTTCCTGTCATACGAGAATGCACCCATAACTGGCTTGTGAGGGATGCTCGAATTATCGTCTCGGCCTTTAGATATTGATGGATTGACAACTGTTACATTCTTCGGCTTGAAGAAGTGACTTATCGCCACTTGCTTCCTTCTTTGCTGCGACATTTAGATGTAATATAACATATATACTAAGTACTAACTCCAGACGCGACTAGATTTTCAGTCGAATTTTTGTTAGCGCACACGGCTAAAGTTGATACTATTCACATTGAGCCTTTTTAAACTGTCAGTAGACCCATTATTTTGGGGATTACCGTAAGGTGGTGCTCTGTTAGCTGATAATGTGCCCGAAGACTGTGTTTTGCGTAGACTCGAGTCATAAGTATTTTGTGTATTGTACACAGAAGACGTGGCGTCACGTTCTGACAATGTTGGCGACAGCGAATTGAGTAATACCAGGGATGGCGACTTGCGCGAAAGAGATGATTTCCTGGTATTCAAGCTCTCAGTATTACTGTGAGGCTGTCTGTTGCTATTGAATAGCACTCTGGAAGCCAGAGAAGCCGAGGATGAAGACCTTCTTAGCTTCGGCAATTCCTGCTTGAAGTTTGAACTGGGTTGCAATTGTGGAGATGGGTCGTGCTGCAACGTTTGAATGCTTGTGTTAATTTCATCTATTGTTGGCGAAGTTTGTTCCGCTTGGGAGCTCGGCGTGAAGTCTGTTTTGATCTTGTGTAGTCTAAAATTCAACGGGCTCCTCATTTCGGTGAGAGGACTCTGCGGTATGATGTGGTTGGGACTGGCGACGATGGTAGGCCACTGACCTGAAGTTGTGTTTATAGCAAGAGGCGTCAAGCCATTGCGAGAAGGGTACTGAATTTCATAGTTTGCCATAATCTTTGGTGGAGAGGTGTCTTGGTCCGAGTTGGAAGTATAAATATCCAAGTCGAGATCGATGTTTGGGTTTCGCACTGAAGGTGATATGGTGACTGATTTCAACGATGGAGCTTTGAATGGGGCAGATGGAGTTTGGGGCCAGCCGTCTCCTTGGCCATCAGCATGAGAAACTGCACGCACCAGCCTTGGAGAAGCGGAGTTGCTTCCCGACGTCCCTACTATGGAGCTTGGTGGTTTGTAGTTATATGATGTGTTTGAGCGCAGTCTCTTGGCTGCCGCAGCCTTTGTTCTCTGTTCTGGCGATATGTATGTGGAGAGCGACTGGGAGTGGGACCGGCCGTTACGCGGCATTTCAAACGGATTTTGGTTATTGATGGGCGTGATAGGCTGTGAAATGGGAGCTGTACTCAGCGGCGGCGCTTGCCATCCGTCCTCGGTGGTGGCTTGTGACAACAGGACAATTGGCAGTGCCAAGACCCTATTTTCCCCTAGCGATGTTTGTGACTGGTATGACTTGGCCGAGAAGTTAAGTAGCGACGAGCTCGATGATGAAGAGCCTAGAGACAGAACCGACTCCTGAAAGTCAAACTTTTGGCTGAGCATCTCACGCTTCACATTGTTGTACGACTCCACCAAGTCAAATGTCAGGGAGTAGTCAATCGCCGTCCAACCCTTGTTGTTCTTTGTGCCCTCAAGCTGTGCTAGCTTGGCGACAGAAGTCTGCTTGTCCTTGCAGCTATAAATGATAAATTTTGTCAAACGCTGGATGCATTCATAGTACCCAAACTGAAAGCATAGGTGGAGACAGGTATCGCCGTTTGCGTCCCGAATCGTCCAGTCCGCGCCAAACTCGAGAAGGAGCACAACGCCCTCTTTGAAGTTGTTTGCACAGCAGAAGTGAAGCGCGGTACGCATATTCGATCCGCCAGGGACATTGAGCCATAGCCGACCCGGAAATTCTTGGAGCAAATAGTGAAGCGTTTGCGAGTGCTGCCCAATCAGTGACAAATGCAACACCGACATCCCGTCAAACGTCAATAAGTCCAACAGGGAATGGTCAACCTTGATCTCGTTGTGGTTCTTGTTAATCAACGACACAAGATGAAAGCAAATGAGATAATGACCGTGGCTGGACGCATAGTGCAAGTTGCTCCACCCCTTGTTTTGCAGATCAACATTAAGCCAGAGCTCGGGAAAACGCTCAAGCAACCGACGCGTGACAGCCAAGTTGCCGCTCACCACCGCATTCCTCAAGCGCGCGTCGGGTTCCAACATGGCGGTTAGAAACGCCGTCAGTCTCTGCTGCTCTCTATCCTCTCGTAGCCCTCAGTACACCCACGAAACACAACACTGGTAGTAAACGGCTGTCGTGCGCGTGAAGGGTCGCTCGTAAACCAACAAAGACGCCCGGTGTCGAGAATAGGGCGCTGGTACTGCTAGTTAACGGGCTAGAATCGCGTGCCAAGCCACTTTTCGGTTCGTGAAGATTGTCCCGTCACTTCCCTGTATGGTGGCAACCTCGTCAGACTACCGCTCGATATATAAGACCCGCTGCTAAGCTGCCCGAGCGCCTGTCTTGAACCGATCCCACAGGTAAGTTGCGTCCTTGAGCCGGTCCGTCGGCGAATCTTGTTCGAGGAATTGCGAAACGTCCAATCGAAGCCGTTACTAACCAGCCACAGCGCCTGCTACGAAACGCGCAAATCTTGCCCGATAGGCAAAACAGCAGGCCAGATAGCTTCCCGTACACTCTAATGCCTTCGTCGAAGCTGTCTGTGCGAATATTGACGCTCTCTGACATCCAGGGCAACCTCCACGCGTTCCACCAGCTCTACGAGCGTGAAACACGGGAAGGGAGGGAGGTTGACTTGATCATACACACTGGAAACTTTGGGTTCTGGGACGAGAACACTATCGAGGACGGCGACTTTGCGTACTTGAGGCAATTGGCGGCGTTTCTGGAGCTGTTGCACCCCGCGACGGCGCGCCGGCTCAGCGACTTGAGTGTCATTAGTGGGCTACAAGGCGGCCAGGAAACACCGGCGTCCGAAATCGAGACTCAGGCTAAGCACGAGCTCTTCAAGAAGGACCTACGCGAGTGTGGAAGCGCTTTGAGCCAGTTTCCAGCATATTTGGATGGAACATTTCAGTTACCTTGTCCTGTTTACACAGTGTTTGGCCCATTGGACGACCCCAGCATCTTGAGCAAAATCCACAACCAAGATATACACATCCCCAACTTGTTCTTGATCGACCATACGCATCAATATGAGATTGAGACTCCATTGGAGGCGCAGCCTAAAATACGGTTGTATGGGCTCGGGGGCACGTTGAAGATCCACAGCTTGTTCGATAATGGCCGGCTTACCGACTCGGCCTACTGCGGGAAGCAGGGCGACTTGTGGATAACTCTCCTCCAGATTGCTGAGCTATATGCAAACTTGTCCAGCGGGCCCAATCCAATATATGGCGGTGAAACCAAGGATACGATTAATATATTTGTCACACACGCCCCAGTGACTAAAACTCCATTATTGGAGCATCTTGCCATGGTAACACAGGCCGACTTTACCATGAGTCAAGGATTGCACTTTAGGTATCCTGTTATGGGTAACGGGATGAGTTTTGTCGATAGCATGGGCGTTTCTGCCGGCTATGCGGAGAATTACAGGTCCAAGTTTTCGCGCTTGCGTTTGATGCTTGGTGAAATGTGGCTGAGCATCAAAGATGATGTGCTAGAGCTCTTGAATAGTACTGGAGATGCCAGCGAGGATGGCGAGAATATGGATACTGCAGACTTGAAAAATATGCTCGAGTTGGGGCTCAGTCTTTTTGATAAAATACCTTTGGCAGTCGCGCCCAGCGGATACGCACCCACACCCGCTCCACTAAGTTTTGACCTGGACACAGTACCCGATCCCGAAAAGGAGAGTGAAATTTTGAAGTGTTTTAATGACTATTATTTCCACGCATATTACAACTTGTGGCATTTTAACTTGTGTGATCATAAATCATACTCAAGCGAAAGTAGCAACCGCAATCAATCCCCAGACTATAACATTATGATATTCAAGTTGGACGAGCAGGGAAGCTTTAGGTTGGATTATTGCAATAGTCAAGGTTTCAATTTCGGAATTAGACCCAAGGATGAGACAGGAATCAACAGTAGAAATATTGAAGAGCCTGCTGATGGCGGCGATTCGCAAGACAAAAGATTGAAGAGCAGAAAAGGTTCGACTCGAGAGACTACTCAACGCAATCTGGAATATGGCTCGGAAGACAGACTAGGCTCTATTGGTACCACACACAAGGGCGGTTTGCACCGTTCCACAAGAAATATGTCAATGACTGATGTATCACCTCAGCACCGCAATAATCGTCGGAGACTGTATGAAAGCGGATTTGGCAGTGAACGACGTTTAGAAGAAGAAGATTCGGTTAACCCCCGAATTAGCCATGATTCAGGCCATCGCCGCTTGATCAGTGCGGAATTTGGCCACCGCCGGCTAAAAAGTGAGGACTTTGGTGCGACACATTTGTCAAGCATGGCAAGTGGTAATGGCGACTCCAACGGCGGACACCGGCACCTGGAAACTGGTTTTGCCAGCGACGAACGCAACTATGGAAGTCCCAGGCATAGGTCTCCGCCAAGAATTCCAAGAGCATCTTTTCCATCTCGTAGCCGTGAAAGTACGGGCAGTGGAAATGGGAGTGGCAGAGTTGATAAAGTGCTTAGTGGTCCCAGCAGTCCTCGGAGCACCGGAAACAGTAGCAGCTCCCCCACGCACCTTGTCAGGGGCACGGGCCGCACCAGGGCAGCTATCCGAGGAGGTACGAATCGCAGTATCCGGAGTGCCTCCAAGCCCAAACCAAGGGAGTAGGCTGCGGATGGTACATTGGCTTGCATTATGATAATAATTCTCCAGGACCTGTTACAGGTCCAACTCAAAAGTAGTTCAAGCATATATATCGGGCAGCATCAGCTACAATAAAAAATTACTCCATGTTACCAGATTACTCCATATTACCAGATTACTCCATGTTACCATATTACTCCATGTTCCGTACTACATTATCGGCTCCAAGCCACAACAGTCAGGACAAATGACGTGTATAATATTTATATAGAGAGTTTGCCACAATCAACCACCTCTGCACAATCTAGCATGTACAGGGCTACACCTAAAAGTGTGCTCGTGTGTATATGCACACATGTTTGTGACACTAGTTCTCAAAAGGCAACTTCATGCCAAACATGACAGGACCGTCCTCCTTCACGCGGTAAAAGATTGTGAACCACATTCCAGCTCCCAAAAGCTTTCCAGCCCACTTGAGAGTAGCATCAACATGCGGTTTCGCCCCAGGGGCGTGGCGCAAATACTTTGCGGCGTGATGTGCTGCCATGCTTGTGTCCTTGTACACTATTGGCACAATATGAAAAACAGCTTCGCTGGTTGGTGCACGATCACGTGTACATAATCACATGACCATATGCTAATTTCTGCCAAGTTTGTATGGCATTCTTGAGGTGCAAACGTCTTCTCCTCACGTTAGTTCCGGCCTTGTTATACATTCAAGTTAGCGACAGCATCACACCCCTTTGTGCACTCAATGTGACATTTCCTCTAGGGGACAAGTAAGCGGGGCCAAGTAGACGGGGACAAGTAAAACGCTATAAGGCTTACTGTATTCTAGACTCTCCTCGCTGATCTCACCCCATCGTTCTTAACGCCAAAGAATTACTAAACAAGCGCTACACCGAAAGCCACAACGCAGCCTTGGCATCGACGTCCAGGCGAAGTACTAGCAGCCCACGTTGATTTCTCGGGATTACTTTGTGTAGAATGCTGGCGAACAATCATCATGCATACAGATCTAGGCCAGCCCCGCAGCGAGGCCACGACAAGACACTAGATTGGCTACCGCAACGTCGCCAACGTCACTAATGTACGACGTCACTGTCAAATAGTGAAGGGTGGGGTCTTGTCTTATGGTGCTGGTATCAACACCAGGGGTGGATTTTTCGCTTGGAGCCAGCCACCCAGCCAGCGCCAGGGGTAAACGGCCGCAAATCAACCAGCAATCCGCAGATCAGCCAGCATCGCAGCAAGCGCGAGGGGCCACCAGTGATCTATGCCGGAAAACATCGCTTAGAAACAATAGAATGTACACTCTGTGACTTTTACCGAGCTGCAAGTCTGACACACCCCTGTCTCGGTGTTGACATTGCATCAGTTTGCAAAATCCGCAATGCCTGGAGGTAGGATGCACTACGGACTTTGTTAGAACCCGTCTGGATGCGTAGTCTATTTAAACCCAGCTAATGTCTGCTCTAGTCTTGTCTCGTTAGTACACATTCGATACAATTACAATATGAAGTATTCCACAGTCTTTGCCTCTGCAGCACTTATCGGCTCCACCTTAGCCGCCTACATTCCCTCGGAGCCATGGTCTACTCTTACGCCTACTGCTCCCGCACCCACTGGTGCTTCGACTAACCACGAGAACCCCTTTGGAATCCAGATTGTGACATTGTCTGTGTCTAGTGCCGTCCCTAGTGGATCTGTTGGCAAGAGAGATGTCACCTCTACAGCGACCCAGCCCCAGGTTACATCTGTTGTGAACCAGATTGGCGATGGTCAGATTCAGCACCAGACCGCATCTGTGATTAACCAGATTGGCGATGGTCAGATTCAGCACCAAACCGCATCTGTGGTTAACCAGATTGGCGATGGTCAGATTCAGCACCAGACCGCATCTGTGGTTAACCAGATTGGCGATGGTCAGATTCAGCACCAGACCGCATCTGTGGTTAACCAGATTGGCGATGGTCAGATTCAGCACCAGACCGCATCTGTGATTAACCAGATTGGCGATGGTCAGATTCAGCACCAAACCGTCTCTGGAGCTAGCCAGATTAGTGACGGTCAGGTTCAGAACCCCACAGCTACTCCCGTTGCCCCACTGACTGGAGGTATTGCACAGGCCTGCAGCGCTCCCAACCAGCTTACCATGAACCTCAAGGACTCCATCTTGAGAGACGGCAAGGGAAGAATTGGTGCTATTGTTGCAAACAGACAGTTTCAGTTTGATGGCCCTCCTCCCCAGGCCGGTTCCATCTACGCTGCTGGCTGGTCCATTACACAGGATGGTCACTTGGCCTTGGGTGACAAGGATGTCTTTTACCAGTGCAAGTCTGGCGACTTTTACAACTTGTATGACGAGAACGTTGCCTTCCAGTGCGAACAGGTGAAATTGTCAGTGGTTGATTTTGTCACTTGCTAAGCATTGATGCTTCAGCCTCTTTACGAATCACCTAACGACCCACACATCTTTTCTTCTTCGGGCCAATGGACAGGCATTTATATATAAACTACACAAAATACATAACGTTGCTTAAATATGTAGTATGAGCAAAATTTGCTTCTTTCGCCTTAAAAAAGTATCATCTCTTGAGAAAGGGCTTTTGCTTCAACTGTGAATTGGCACCAGTCATTGTGTAGCCCACACTGCTGTAAACACTATTTTCTGCATTGAAGATTGGCCGAACGCTTTCTGTCGCATTGTTGTTATCGTGGTGTAAACTAACGGAGCTGAAACCAGCAAAAGGGTCATTACCGTCAGTCTCTTCACCGTCAGGCAATCTAGGCAAATCTTGTTTGATCAGGAGTGCATCGTCAACACCCTCAACAAGTTTTTCGTACTTTTTGGTCGACTTGGTCAAAACTGGAATCATAGGGGGCTTTTGGTGTCTCAATAAAGCCCATTGTGTATTCTTGAAGAATAAATGGTTCTTTATTTCAGAGGCACCTGTGCGAGAACCTAATCTTTTGGCTTCATCCTTAATCAATAGCTTCTTAATGAGTGACCTGCAAGCCGAAGAGATAGGCTGACCACGGGGATACTTGACTTCACGTTTCAAGACATGTGAAAAAGTCTTTTTGCGATCTGATCCCTTGAATGGTGTAGTCCCGTACAACATCTCAAAGATAAAAATACCCAAGGTCCACCAGTCCACTGCACTAGTGTGTCCCTTGCCCCTGATAACTTCTGGTGCGATATATTCCTCTGTTCCAACAAAAGAATTAGTCCTAAATCCATCAATGCACGCTTTCGTGTCTAGTGTAAGACCATTGACATTTCCCAGGTTGTGAGATAAAGAGGTCTTGCTAAACTGAATTTCGGGAAATTTGGCAGCGTCACTTTGCTTGGACAAGTCAAAGTCACTCAACATGATATGACCTGACTGATGCAATAAAATATTCTCAGGTTTGAGATCACGATAAATGAATCCCATAAGGTGTAAGTATTCCAAAGCAGCCGTAACTTCAGCAGCGTAAAATTTTGCATCCATTTCAGAAATAGTCTTCGTCTCACGTGTTTGCAAAGCTCGGAAGAACTCGCCACCCATACAATATTCCATGCAAAGATACAAGTGGTCATTTGATTGAAAAGAATGGTACAATGCAACAATAAAGGGGTGGTTACTCGTGGCCAATATTTCTTGTTCAGCCAAGGCACGTTTAATCTTGTTCCGTTCAATCATTTCCTTCTTGTTTAAAATCTTCATGGCATACAATTTGTCTGTCAGTTTCTCACGTACTAAATATACCTTTCCCACATCTCCTTTTCCCAACAATTTTATCTTTTCAAAATGGTTCAGGTTGACTTGGACTTCGGTTACCTTTGTGGCCGCACTAGAGTACATTCTTTCCAGAGTGTAGGTTCTAGGTCGAGTAGCAATGTTTAATTCACCGATATGCTTTGTGAGATCGAACTCATCTGGATCCTCTAACTTGCTTGATTCCACTTCTTTAGGACTCAGGTGATCATTCAAGAGTCGGTGTACCAACGGAGCAGATGCAACCCTGCGAAGAGTCCTATGAAAAGGGGATGCCGGTGGCGTTTGTTTCACCGCATTAACCTTGAATGGAGACGTTGCCAGTTTTTGAGGTGACTTCACTGGCAGTAAATCCGGCCTTGCCATTTGTGGATGATATGTCGTAACTCCGCCAGCGCTAGATGAGTTTCCAGCCTCATCAGCATCGCTATATTGACTCAGTCTCGATTGGGGTAAAGGTGAATTCCTTTGATGGGCTTTTGGAGGCGGCAACAATTCAGTCCCATTCAAGGAAAAGACCGAGTCGTTGTGCCTTAAAGACACTGACATGTCTCCTTCGGGAGAATCATCCAACAACTGGGCCACTAGGGCGCTGTTATTCATACCATTAGTAGGAGTATTTGGAAGTTTGTCTCCAACGTCTAATGCGTCCGACTTGGTTGACGAAATTAGAGGGGAGTTTGCCTTGTTTAAAAATTCAGGCGAGTAGTTACCGCTAGAAGCAGACTTGTTGAGTTTGATGCGTGTGGTCGCAAGAGGGCTTGAATCCGACCTGATTCTATTCGTCTGGCGAAATGAATGCATTAGCACTTTTTCAGAGCCACTCTTTGCTGGTACCAGTTCAGGTCGAGGATACTCCGCCAAAATCTCGGGAGTTACCGATTTTGTGTACGCCGACAGGAATGGTTCAGGCTTGTAGCGAGGCGGCGTATTCGATGGCGGAAATACATGTGGGGATCCAAGTATCAGTGTAGGCAGATGTGGGGACAGTCCTGTGAGCTTGAACAAGCTTTTGATCTTGGCCAAGTTTGGCAGTTTGCGCAAATCTTCCACCGAGTCGGATGCCGGAAGGAGTACCGGGGTTGACTGCTGGCTGAGATCCAGCTCCTCGCCATTGTTGTCAAGATCTGTCAGACACGGGTCTGTGGTTGGAGAGGCTGACAGGTCCTTGGAAAACAACTTTGAAAGAACATTCGATAAAGAACGGTTGCGTAAATGTGTTCGGTGACCGCTTGTCAGCGGGTTGGTCGGAGATGATTCCTCACTACCACCGCCATCCAAAACGTCTCCGTTGGATGTCACAACGTCATCAATGGCTTTTGTATTCTCGTTGGCCAACTTGTCGGAGTGGGAACTGCGGCCGGTTGTTGAAAGATGAAACACAGGGAAGCTAACCATGGCTCAAAGTCACACAGTAAACAAGGCTTCACAAAAAGTATCTCACACAACACACCAACTGCAATGATTGCATATACTGTTCAGGACTTTCAAACGCGCTATGAGAAATGAAAGACGCGCACACTAAGCGCAACGTTAAACCAATCACCAAGCGCAACACTAAACCTAAACTATCTGTACCTGAAAACAGACCTTAGCACCGAGTCGTAGTAAACACACCCGATTATCACCCTGGACTCGCACGAACTCCAAGTTGATAGCCGTAGAAACAGCCAGGCGTTGTACGTTTTATGGCCATAGGTGGCACGGGTCGACTCGTAAAAAAATGTATGCTGATTATATAATCATATATATGAATGATATTGCTACACTATAGGGTGTAATTTGGGCTATGGTACAAGGGTGAGGACTCTAGCACAAGTGTGGCGGCAAGAGGAAGTTGGGGATCGAGTTCTTGATATGATAGATGTGATTGCAGTTGCGGCATTCCATTTTTCCGTCGGTTATGTGCGTTTCCATCAATAGGGTGTGCAAGTCACGCAAGACCGCCTGGTCCTCCTCCATGATGGGATCCAAGTTTTCAGGCTTCGTTTGGGGAAGCGAATCGTTACCTAAATCGTGGGCCACCAGCAACACAGCGGGCCATTCAAGCCTCGCTAACATGTGCACCACGAAATCAGGGTTGTACTCGGCCTCCTCCTGCACTAACTGGCATTCGCGGTACTGCAAAGGGAACGATTCGGCACTGCTCTGGCACCCCTTGATGGCGCACGTTACGAAATTGGTCGTCAAGAACTTCATAGCGACTTGTCTAGCTCAATGTATGCTTGATCGCGCATCTTACTCTAGAAAGAATTTTTTGAGATGGATACACGTGACCAAGAATCCAAATGCTAAAAGGTCGTTTGAGGGAGAGGGTTGTGGAGAAGGATTGAGGGATGTGATCTGAAGAGATATTACTCAGGATACGATCGAAGTGGCTGCCTTCTGTATTCGCCGTTTTTATCACTCTGCGCAAATCTTGATTATAGGTCACGTGACCAAAGTTTACGTGGTTGAAATCTGGTGGCAACGGCTATCCAGCACTGGACAGCGTCAATACTTTGAGTCCGCCATGTCTCTCCAGAAATTGACTGCTGAGTTGTACCTGCTCTTTGAGCAGGAGAAGTACGAACAGTGCCAGAGTGTGATGCCGCCGGTGAAGATAGAGCTCATAAAGCATAACCTCTTGGTTCCGCTTGCTTCGAATACCTCGACCAAGGACCAAATAAACGACTTGCGCATTGCACAGCGGATTTTGGAGATTGGGGCTCTTCTGGCGTTGATGAGTAGCAGCAACTTGAGCTTTGAGAATTATGTCGCGCAGTTGCGTCCCTTCTACTCGCACCCCAAGTTGTTAACCAAGACCAAAAACACCGACACCACCAAGATCATATCCTTGTACTTGTTGTACTTGTTATCGCAGGGTTCGATATCCAAGTTTCACGTGGAGTTAGAGACGCTTTACAATTCGCCGCAGTACGACACCGAGCACGACAAGTACTTGATCTTCCCCATAGACTTGGAGCGTTACTTGATGGAGGGAAACTACATCAAGGTGTGGAAGTTGTTGAAGGAGGAAAAGAATTTGCCTTGCAAGGAGTACGGCCACTTTATCGGCACGTTGATCAGCGCCTTGCGGTTTGAAATCGCGCGCTCCATAGAAAAGACATACACCTCCATCCCAGTTAGTAACTGCAAAAACTTGTTGTACTTTCCTCAGGACCAGTCTGATGCTGTTTTCGAGCAGGCATTAAAGCTGGAGCTAGACGTTTCTGACTGGAAGATTGAAAACAATGTCATCTACTTTGTCAAGAATGAAAACGATGCCGACATCGACAGCTCGAGTGCAATCGCGAACGTCTTGAACTACGCGGAACAAATCGAATCTATTGTATAATGCTAATGGAAGATGTCTATTTCCGTAATGATGCGTAGAATCCGTCGTAAGCAAACTTCAAGTCCGCCAAGAAGTCGTCTAGGCCAGCCTGGTCCAACTCCTGTTCCAAATTGTTGAGCTTTATGAGCCACTTGACGAGGTTAGACTTGCCTTGGAACTCGTTACGCGAATCACTAGCAATGAAGTCGGTCACATTTACAACTAAGCGGCTAAGCAAAAAGTGTAATGGGTCCTTGGTCTTATATCCAAGCTTAATGGCATCCATGCAAGTGACAAAGTTGTCTGTCAACTCAAAAATAAGGCGCTCGCGCGTACTCGCGCCAGCGGCCAGTGACTCCTGGGGCGCGGATGTGGTATCTTGCCCTGTTGTCGTATCAATTCTTTGGGATCCCGGGTTTATATTGCTAGCTTCGCTGGGAGCCACACCTGCCAGTAACCTTTTAATTGCCAAAGGGCAATCAAGACTGAACTTGGTGCCGAATAAGATCAAAAAGTTCAGCAAGTCGTCCAGTAGCTGTTCTAAACCAACTGTGCTGCGAAGAAACTGTCCTTTTGCTGGATCACCCGCAAATGTATGAAGAATCATTTGATACTGTTCAATCAACCTAGCTGACGTAGAAACATACTTAGCCTTGTCGGTGACGTAGTCTTTCAAGTAAGAACGCTCTAGCAACTCCAAGGTCGGGAGAATAGAGTACGCCTCCGCCAAGGACTCGTACACATCCTTGTGCAATGGTGTCGCTAACAATGACGATCTGGTCACCTCCTCAGTAGATACAAGACTGCTCGACGGGTAGTATGATGCTGTAGACGTCGATGCGTACGACGGAGGCGCATTCGGCACAGACATATTGAATCTTGTGAGCCGTAGGCGGAGTGGTCTAGGAGCGAACATTTTCAATTTCGCTATTATATATACACGTTTATGGTACACACTATAAACCCAGCTTAATCGATGTAGTTAAAGATAGGAATACCTGGCTTCAAGCCAAACGCTTCTGGATTATATCCTAAACGTACCCAGTCGGTCTTTGAATTTCGATACGAAACAGGTGGCTGCCTGTAGTTGTTCATGATTGTCACAATCTCGTCTTGCCTCAAGTTGCCTGCAATTCGGTCCACTAACTCACGATCGAACCGTGCTTTTGCTACTTCACATTCATTTATAATCCACTGAAGCAAGTAGTCACTGCTATCACGGTCGTATGGGCAAACTGTAATGGGGATATGAACTTCGGAACTTTTCCCCAGAGCCATCTTCACCTTCAACACCATCTCGTAACGCACAGAAAATAATTCACCGAGAGAAGTAAATCCCTGAGTGTGCGTAAGGGGAATCCCTATCTCGGCCTTGAATTTGTTCTGAGTACGTGCAATGTTAGTAGACTGTACAAAATGCGTCTCATTCGGCGTGTCGGCATTCTCAGGGAGCGGCTTTGCGTTAGACGAGTACATATGCAAGTACTCATTTTTCTTTGGAAACTTAACACGAAAGTCTTTGGTAACACCCAATGTGTCTAGTCGCGTCTCGCCGTATGCTTCTGTGGTGGTTAATATTTTGAGTTGGCGAAGGGCGGGAAGACCGCCTTCGTGACATTCAATAATCTCCTTAACTTGTAGAGTGAGCTTGCCTAGTCGCAAGTTACGCCGCGACTTGTTGCTTAGCGGGTTAAGCGCCACTCGCGTGTTGAGCATGAGCCAATCGTCGGGACCTACCAGCAGCACCGGCAATGTCGTCTCCACAACTATTTGGCCGTCGGGAGACGTCTTGCTAGCCACCACTGATTCATTGAATTGCCGGTAGAGTGGAAGCGTGTCGTACATCTTGATTGTAACAGGCCACTGCTCAACAAAACTGACCTCCATCTCCGCGCTCAGTCCGCAAGACACTTTGGCCACCAAGTGGTGCGTATTGGAAGCTGACCAGTGCGGGAAACTGCCACTCGCACACGTATCACGGGGAATCGGTATTAAAACAGGAATATCGAGCCCAATGAGACTCAGTTGGAACTCGCCAACAGGCGGCCGGAATGCAAGAGGATCAGAATAGAGTTTGTATTCACGACTCGTCTCCGTAGAACCCAACTTTGAGGGAATGCTAATCTTTTGGGTCATCCGTAACTCAATACTAACCAGTCGGATAGAGACAGGGAAACCCGTACTCAGCCGAATCTCAACAACCGTCTCTATACGCGGCTATTTAGTTAGTACAACCCAAACAATTAGTCCAAAAATTTACGTACCACACTCCGTACTACACCAGGACATCCCTGAACAATGTTCACTCCCGACGGTCGCAAGTTCGCCGTCACAGGCAGCACAAACTTGGGTGGTGTCATTCACTCTGTAGGCCTAGCTGTTGTTTGATGTGGTTTGACCATACTATAATTTATGTGCAGTACTTACGATTTGTATATTTGGCAGCATAATTCACGCCTACAACACTCCAGGAAGAATGCTGTGCTTGATGTTGAAGGCGGTGCCGAATTTTTGCTGGTAGTAGCGGTGCGTGTCTCGCGAGCTGACGGCGAGGTTAGTGGTGACAAAGATCCATGCCATGAGGAAGCCGGCTTGAACGGGTAGCAAGCGTGGCGTTTTGTGTGTCACCGAAAGGAGCCACAACACGCCGTATATCTGTATTTCGTTAAGATAATGCGGCGACGACACACGGCGGGACCGTGTGGGTATAGAATACTTGCGGAGACCAGCCAAGTGTGCGTGGTTGAGATACTGTTCGATGGACAGATACACAAATGCTGCGATTAGAGTCGCGTCTATCCATGAGAGGTGTGTCCAGATCGTGGGTGCGGGAGGGGCGTGCAGGTTGACAGGCGAAATTGTTGTCGTGCGCCATAATCCTAGCCAGCAATTGGTTGCCACAAGCGTGTAATGTCCCATTCCCACGAGGTAGTGGAGTGTGTTCATGCGAGAATCTGGCGAGAACTTTGACACGAGATGGCACTCCAACAGTCGTCGTATGCCTTGTGTCCACAACATAAGGTGCACCAACCGCATAGTCTTGTATGCAACTGGGTCTGTCGGCACAACAGTTTGCAAAAATGCCTCAATGAATGCACACAAAATGACTAATAGGATGTAAAAGTGCTTGAAGTACAGCTTTGGAACGGTTATCAGTGCTAAGGCGCGAATGAAATCAGAAGTCCGACAGTGTGACTCTTTCGCAGCGGGTGTGAAAAATGCAGGGTTTGAAGAAGATGCAGGGGGGATAGAGCCGCGCTCAGAAGAGTTACCTTTTGTGGCAACATTCTTACCGTGCAAAAGCAACCGATTTAGAGGGGCGACAACCTTGACGACAGCTACACTTGCAATCGCGAACGTATAGCTCGCTGGAACCGTCCAGGTTGGTATGTAGCCGTCCATCGCCGCAGCTTGAAATACCGACCACTTGGACCTGCGATTTTCCGTATCGCGCTACCGGAACTCGAATTTCATCACGCGGAGATCGGAATTCTCGAAATTCTTTGAGTCACAGTTTTTCAGAATATATGACCCGTCAGCGCCCAGATATATTTGCATCTACATTTACAGAGGACTGAAGAAAGAGCATGTGTGGAATTTTTGCTGCCTACAGGCGGCCTGACATGGAGCTGTTCAAGGACAAGGCTTTGAAGTATTCAAGAATGATTCGTCACCGTGGTCCCGACTGGTCGGGTGTAATTGTGCAAAACGACACCATCTTGTGCCACGAACGTTTGGCTATCGTTGGTTTGGACTCCGGTGCTCAGCCTATCACCTCCGAGGATGAGAACTACACTTTGACTGTCAACGGTGAGATCTACAACCACATCAAGTTGCGTGAGCAGTTCAAGGACTACCCCTTCAAGTCCTTGTCGGACTGTGAGGCCATCATCCCCTTGTTTGAAAAGTACGATGTTGATGCCCCCAAGTACTTGGACGGTATGTTCGCTTTTGTTTTGTACGACAAGAAGCGTGACCGCATTGTCGCTGCCAGAGACCCTATTGGTATCACCACGTTGTACGTGGGTCGCAGCTCATCCAACCCCAAGACTAGATACTTTGCATCTGAGTTGAAGTGCTTGGTTGACGAGTGTGACACTATTGAGGCTTTCCCTCCGGGACATGTCTATGATTCAGACTCTGACCAGATCACCCGCTACTTCACCCCTACCTGGTGGGATGGATCTAAAATTCCGGAAGCACCAGTTGACTACACTAAAGTGCGTGAATCATTGGAGTTGGCTGTTAGAAAGAGATTGATGACCGAGGTTCCTTACGGTGTTTTGTTGTCTGGTGGTTTGGACTCTTCTTTGATTGCTGCTATTGCCGCTAGAGAGACCCAAAAGGCTGCTGCTGGTGCATCTACCGAGGGTATCGATGCCAACAAGGAGTTGTCCGGTGTCGACAAGGATGGATCTTTGCACTACAACGGTTGGAACAAGTTGCACTCTTTTGCCATTGGCTTGCCAGGTGCCCCCGACTTGATCGCCGCTGAAAAGGTTGCTCACTTTATTGGCACTGTGCACCACTCGCACACTTTTACCTTGCAGGAGGGTTTGGACGCTGTCACTGACGTTATCCACCACTTGGAGACATATGATGTCACTACTATTAGAGCATCCACTCCCATGTACTTGTTGTCCAGAAAGATCAAGGCCCAGTCGGTCAAGATGGTGCTCTCCGGTGAGGGTTCCGATGAGATTTTTGGTGGTTACTTGTACTTTGCTAACGCTCCATCCGCCAAGGAGTTCCACCAGGAGTGTGTCCAGAGAGTCAAGAACTTGCACTATGCAGACTGCTTGAGAGCCAACAAGTCCACCATGGCATGGGGCTTGGAGGCCAGAGTGCCCTTCTTGGACAAGGAGTTCTTGGAGGTGTGCATGAACATCAGACCCGAGGACAAGTTGATCAACCAGGCTGAAGGTAAGATTGAAAAATACGCTTTAAGAAAGGCCTTTGATACTTCTGACGACCCCACCCAGAAGCCATACTTGCCTGAGGAGATTTTGTGGAGACAGAAGGAGCAATTCTCAGATGGTGTCGGTTACTCTTGGATCGACGGATTGAAGGATGCTGCTGAGGCTGCCGTTTCCGACGAGGAGTTTGCGAACCCCAAGGCTGAGTGGGGTGATGACATCCCCACTACCAAGGAGGCATACTGGTACAGATGCAAGTTTGACGACGTCTTCAACAACTCAAAGGCTGCCGCTTCTACCGTCATGAGATGGATTCCCAAGGCTGAATGGGGATGCCACGCTGACCCATCCGGAAGATACGCTACTACCCACGACCACAAGGTTGATTCGAAGTAAATAAGAACTAAAAACAAGCAGGGAGGCGTTATTATTTGAAGTGCGTAAGTTATTATATAAATCAATTCCTAGACTCAGCTATTTAGACTACTGTGAGTTAAAACTTGTTATTCCCAAGAAATTCCACAACTGCAGGTTTGTCTCTAGCAAACCAGGCAGCATTAATTTTGATATTGTCTAACGCCTGCTTGTAGGACCGTTCAAAGCCGTGCACATCCTTGGACTTGAAAAAGTGGTCAATTTGGTCGTGCTTTTCCATTGATTGAAAGTTACACAATGTAATCTTGACAAAACGGTCCATAACAATCATGTTTGTCGACATGACATCGTACAATATGTCGTAATTTTTGGAAAAGTAGTCCCAGAGCGCATCTCTAGTAGTTGTGTTTCTAGATAATTCACCACCCAAGTAATGCATATCCATTGTTGGCACCAATTCTGGCTTGGGGAGGTAGGAGAGCAATTTGTGTGCAATCTCCATATTTTGGACTTTACCCAAGGCTGCCAAGGCAACTTCCCTAGAGTCTAAGGATGACGGGTTGCTGACTTCATTGAATATCAAGTCGCATTGGGCCTGAGAAAAGTTTGCTGATGCTGCCACAGTTCCAAAGACGAATGACTTCAAGGATGGGTGGATAGGCTCACCCTCTTGCCATTTTTCAAACAACTCCAATGCAAATGTTTCAACTTCTTCGATTCCCAAGGAACCGGCGTGGTTCAAGATGAGCGTTCTCAACTTGACAAGCAAAAAGTCTGTTTGTTCACTTTCACTCTTAACCTGTGCGATAACTTCGATTGCCTTGTTTTTATAGACAAACCTAAGCAAGTTGCGCACGCTCTTGGACAAGCTCTCGTCCGCACCTGAAAACAGGGTCTTGAAATGGCTTAAACGCTTACCAACCTCTAACCAGGCGAAGAAATCGTTGCCTAATCCAGACTTGGTAACTGTCAAGATGAAGTTCAAGAATGTAGCGGTTGAACTTTCTCCTGAAACCGCCATGGAGGCGATATCAGCAATCAAACCAATCTTGTCTTTAGAAGACAATTGGTCAAAGTATGGCAAAATGTTCTTTTCCAAAATCTGTGGCGAGTAGTTGACTCTGTATGCGCCTGTAGTATTTTGGTTCAACTTGAAGTAGCTGTTAGCATGAGGAAAGTTTTCCACACGCAACTTTTGCGACTCAAATGAGTCTACCGCAATGCTAGTACTGCTAGTACTGCTAGTACTGCTGGCAATATTGAGCGGAATCCACCACTTGGTACCATTCTCGTTCTCAGCAACGTCTCCGCCATTCAAAAATCTTGATTGTTCGAGAACCAAAGCTCCCGACTCATCCACCTTTGCATCCACAACCGGGAACCCCACCTTCTTGATCCAGGCATCCATCAACTTGTCGATGGGCTTGTTGGACACCTCGCCAACCGCGCCCCACAAGTCGTGGGAGGTGGCGTTACCAAACTTGTTGCGGTTCAAGTAGAGGGCCACGCCCTTGAGGAAGAGGTCGGTGCCCAAGTAATTTGAAATCATCAAGATGGTTGACGCGCCCTTCAAGTACGAAATAGCGTCAAACACCTGGTCAATGTCCAACGCATCCACAACGGGAACCTCAATAGGGTGCGAGTTGCGCAAGCCGTCGAGGTTGAGTGCCTGCTGCAACGAGTCCGACACAAACCCGCTAAAGATGTCCCACTCAGGGAACAAGTAGTCGACAGCGGCGAATCCGACCCACGTTGCGAAACCCTCATTGAGCCACAACTCGTCCCACCACTGCATCGTTACCAAGTTTCCAAACCACTGGTGCGCCAACTCGTGGGCCACCACGTACGCAACCTTTTGCTTGTACGACGGGTCCGACTTCTCCTCCGAGTACAAGAGCGCCGTCAGGCGGTACGTGACGAGTCCCCAGTTCTCCATCGCATTGTGCAGAAACGCGTGCACCGCGAGCAAGTCCAACTTGGCGAGCGGGTACTTGACGTCAAAGATGCGCGAGAAGTAGTCCACAATCTTGGGCGTGATCTCGAGCGCAAACCGCGCGTCCTCAATGAAGCCGCGTGTCGTGTAGATACGCACCGGCAACGGCTGCTCGTTGACATACAAACCCTCCGTAAACGACTCAATGTACTCAAAGTCGCCCACCGCCCACGCAACCAAGTACGACGACATCACCGGCGTCTTGGCAAACACCACCGTCTGCACGCCGTCAGCCGCCGTCAGCGTCTCCACGGGCGTGTTGCCCAACACCGTCAAGCCCGCGTCCACCGCGAGCGTCACCTGAAACGTCGCCTTGAGCGCCGGCTCGTCCAAGCACGGGAACGCCCGCCGCGCGTCCGTCGCCTCAAACTGCGTGGACAACATGTACCGCTCCACACCCGCCTCCGTGTACACCAGCTTGTAGAAACCCGCCATGTTGGTCTGTATCACACCGCGGTACGCCACCTCCACCCGCACCGTCTTCCCGGCGGCAACAGGCGCCTTGAACCGAACAACAAAGAACTCCTTCGCCCGGTGCTCCTCCACTGAAAGCGTCTCCTCCGCTGAAGGGATCTCCTCCCCCGAAAGCGTCTCCAGCTCCCCAATACGTGCTTTTGCAGCATCAACCTCAAGATCACGGTAGTTGAAGTGAATCTCGTCCGTGGCCGCCACAACGTCAAAGAGCACGCTCACAACACCCGCAAACGTCTCGCCAGCGACATCGACACGCGAGATGCTCACGTCGTAGTGTCTCGGGCGCATCGCCCGTGGGAGCGCCTCGTAGTAGGGACTCGTCTGACACATTTGCAAATGTGGTGTGTGACGCCACCAAATCACACGCCCGCACGCTTTACCCGCCCCGTCGCCAGACAGCGCCGCCAACGACGCCACGCAGCGGCGACGTCGCCAGACAGCGCTGCGGTCGCCAGGCAGCGGCGGCGACGGTGCCGTCGTCGCGTCGCGGCCCGCGGAACTCCAGGCGTCGGCACGGCTCCATGCCGACGGGTTACCCGCCTCAGGGTTTTTATATCAGGCGCAATCACAACTAGGGGCGGCAATGAAGCTCGTGGCGGCGATTGCGGCAGCGCTGTGTGTCGCGGCGGCGAGCACTCTGGTGATCGACTACCGGCACAGCGGCGTGAGCTGCGGGTACGTGCACGCGGACGCGCGTCCGGCGTATGTGGAGCTCCACGTTGACAAGCTCGTGCACACGGGGGACGCCTCCTTCCTCGCGGGCTTGAAGGTGCCGGTGTTGGTGTTTCGGTACCTCGACTTTGCCAACACGAGCGTGCCGCTGATGGAGCGGTACGACGAGCTCTACGACCACGACAAGACGACGCTCTACCGCGGTCTTGTGGACTTTGAGGAGCACCGGTTTGTGGTGGATGTGGAGAGCGGGCTGCCCGAACCGCCGGCAGACGCGCTGTTCAACGGGTACGTGGAGCTCCTGGGCCAGCCGCAGGACTCTGTACGCTTGGATGTGCACCGGAGCGGGGTCTACTGCGCGTACGTGGCGCCGCCGTTGCTGGCGACGATTAAGTCGCTCACGGTGCCGGTGACGTTCCACAACTCGAACGGGTACCTCTCGTACCCCTCGTACGCGATAATGTACGCGACAGGGGTGCAGCTGCTCGTGGGCGCGGCATTGTTGTTTTACCTTATGCACTATATTGTGCGTTTCAAGGTGAATAAGGACTATAGGGACTTTGGATCGATATCCATCATTTCCAAGGGTCTTATTCTCTACGGGCTCGCACCGCTCGTGGGCCTGGGCGCGGTATTTTGGGTTGTGTACGGGATACGCAACCTCGTGCCGCCGCACCCGTTCCACAACTGGTTCTTTGCGTTGGCCACCTTTTCGGCGCTGTCGTTAATGGGGCTCGTAAACACATTTTTGAGCTTTCTCGTACTTGTGTTTGCCATGGGCTACGGCGTCGTGTACGACCACCACCGCGACCTGCGTAACCCGATGCCGCCGCGTCTCTGGAACACGGCGCGTGCATTGCTTATTGGCAGTGTCGCCGCAAACTTGTTTATTGTGGCACGCATGCAGTACGTGGCGGCACACAGCAGCATGGAAGGGATGTTGCTGCCTGGGATGGCGCCTGGGCAGTCTCTCCCTGGCGAATACGGCATTCTTGACGTTGTTGCCATGCTCTGCTCGCTCCTGCAGTTTGTATGGCTCGCATTCACATTTTACCATATTCGCAAAACCAAGGTCATTATTGAGCACTTTGGGACCGGCTCTGCGGGGCCAGAGGTGTCGAGCGAGTTGACTAACCGCATCGTCAGATCTTTCAAACTCTCCGTCTGGATCATTTACTACTTGCCGCCTATTATCGGTTTGGTTTGGACCGTATCACTTACTGCGCTGTCTTGGAATACAATGACTCTCCCTACCGAGTTTGCCAATGACGACTTGGGCCGCTCCATGCTAAGAATGGCAATGGTTGAGTTTGGTTTTGGTAAGCTGTTTTTGCCGGGATTGGTGGGGTTACAGCTCATTCCCATTTTCGTTTGCGTGCTCTTGTTTTTTGTCTGGATCAAGGACAATAACGGGCTTCTCAACCACAAAGAGTACTCCCTGCCCCCTCTCTCCGATACGGTGAGCTACTCGCAAGAACTGACATTTTAGTTGAAAAACTTTCTAAAGACGGACCGATACACATCAAGTCACCCGCATGAATTGTTTAACGTGACTCGGTTGGGTCGTCTGGAACCACACTTTTTTTGGTTAGGCATCTCTTGGTGAGATTACGCTGGATAGTCTGGACATACTCTTGGCCATTCATTACTTTTCTCTACCGATCCGCAAACCTGCGATATGCACTTGGATAGTTTACTTGAAGACTGCCGTATGTGAGTGCCTCACCTTTTATTTAAATCTACTGCTTACTCTACTCGACATATAAACGATATAAAACTACAGTGTTCAGCTAACATTGAAACATCAACTAGATCGCAATACTACAGCCGCTACCGGTAGCCTATTTAATAGCCATCCTTAAAGCAGTTAACAGTCAAATCGACGTGGGGCAGCGCGATCTTGAAGCCTTCCACGTCCACATATAGCACAACAATACTCCTAGAATTCCATTTAATCGACCGCTATTTTAATCACGCTTGTTGTGCTTGCTCTTTTTACGGCCATTGAAACGGTTCTTGAACACCTTTCCACCTTTTGACCCGCCCAATGGTCCGCTTAAACCGATCTCGGAAGCTAACGTTGTTCCGAGTTCAACACCAAACTTTTCAACTCTGGCCAAGTCCTTCTTGGCTGCTTGAGCTCCAGCCTCGTCTCCAAACTTCTCGGACCGTTTTATCTTAGATTGAAGCAAGGCGACCGCCAATTGCTTCCTCTCATCGGCGCTCAAGATCTTGGGCTCTTCTTTGGGTGCCGCTTGTGTCTCTGGCGCGGCCTCGACGGCCTTTGGAGCTTCAGCAGCCACCTCTGGAGCGGCGGACGCGACTGTAGCCGCTGGCTCCGTTTCCTTCACAGCTTCAGTCACCTCCGCAGCCTCATCGGGCTTGGGACCGCTTCCATTTGCCGGGGTAGCAGCCACCGCGTCCGACGCGGGAGCAGGCTCCAGGGTCTCTGACTCCTTCAATCTTGTAATCAAGTCTGCCTTCTTTCCATCAGTGGTAAGTCCCTTCTGCTTCAACAACTCCTTCAACTGAGCGACCGTTTGGGTTGCGTAGTCCGTCATGACTGGTTTTGCTATGTTTCTCAACGTTGAAAATATGGCGTTTTTCTTTGCTGGTTAAACGTGCGCGGTTTGAATATTGGAAGCGAGAGAGGACAGAGAAGAAAGAGGAGAGAGAGAGAAGAGACGAGCAAGAAGAGAAGGACAAGAGGAGAGGAGAGGAAGAAGAGATAATGGTGATAATGTAGAATTATGTAAAGGGGTGACAAGAAATTGTGAAAAATCTAGGGCTAAATATGCAATTAATACGCTGTTCAATAGGTGACTTTTATGTCAATCACCAAGAGAAGAAGCACAATGACGAGATTGACAAAGATTAGCAATATTACTCCGAGTCTAGTTGCGGGGTACGTGTTTTGCATCAACTGTAGCTGCACCTGGAAATACCTTACTGTGCCAAAAAGTAGCGTAGACACCGCAAGAACAATGCACATAGTGCCAATGGGCTTGCTCAAGCGGTGAATAATGAGGAGCTTGGGTTCCTTCTTTGCTGCTTCTGAAAGATCACTCGGTAGGAGGAACTGTTCCACGCGAAAGAACTGTAGAAACGCAACCCCAAATGTGATAAGAGTCATAGCGGTTCGTACCCAGCTGAGAAACGTACGCTCGTTAGCCATCTGTCAATAGTTAGTATGAAACAGTGGCAACACTTCTTTCAACATACATGGTCCCTAGCTACTGAACCCGAGTTCTCCAAGGTGATGTTGAACTTGAGGAATTCCCAGACTCCAGCTGATGCCGTGCTGGCCCTACCCAGGCTTGGTCGAATCTCTGTACGGGAAACTGGCGGCCCGGGTGGTATATCCACCATTGGTATACTGTTCCCGTCGCGCTGGCCGAGATCGACTTCGGCTACAGACCGCTTGCGGTCGCGGAGTTGCGCCATACCAGAGCCAAAATTGAAGCTGTTTATTTTTCTTGTTAAACTAATAGTCCATATCCTCGTCGGGCGCACTGCTGTCAACGAGAACTAACGTGTCGCCATCGTCGGTCAACTGCCAGACACCTAACGCGGAGTACTCTTTTATGCACGCATTGATTTGCTGGTCTGTGAAGCCCCTCGCACTTGCCCGACCCTTAAACTCTGAAAGATCGAGACTGTAGTTGATGCTGGAACCATTGCCTACGGCCATGGACTTTGCGACGTTGTAGATTCTGCTCAGTGCATCGTCACGGACCACCACTTCTTGAGAGTGCGTGTCGCGTGACACCTCAATCAATCTCAATGCCTCGTCGACATCTGCAAACGTCACAAAGTCGTCGAGCCGGATTCTCGCAGAGGCTTGTGCCATACGCAAGATTCCCAACAAAGTTCTAGGAGTGGCGTGTCCAAACTCCTTCTTTGAGTCGCGGTTTCTGTGTGACTCTTTTCTCATATTGATATACTGCTGCACCACGTAGTCGCCAACCTCTTTGGGAACAGTAGGACGGTGCTCTCTGGCTCTAGAGATGTACTCGCGGATGGTGTTGGCGTCCAAGGGCTCGAACTCCATTTCCGGCTGTTTGTTGTGCATGTGAACGTAGGTAACGTGGTCTGCCAATCTGCGGTCAACGTCTCTGTTATTGTGGTCCAACATCAAGTACATGATGTCAAATCTGGACAATAATGCCGGAGGCAAGTTGATATTCTGAACTGGTGATAACTTGCTATTGTATCTTCCATAGACAGGGTTAGCTGCTGCAAGAATAGATGTGCGCGCGTTCAATGTTGTAGTTATTCCTGCTTTGGAAATAGAAATGGTCTGCTGCTCCATAACTTCGTGAATAGCAGTTCTGTCGTTTTCGTCCATCTTGTCAAACTCATCGATACAGCACACACCGTTATCGGCAAGAACTAAAGCACCTCCCTCCAATACCATTTCATCAGTAATCGGATCTCTCATAACAGCCGCAGTTAAACCCACACCCGACGAACCTCTACCAGTAGTGTACACCGCACGGGGAGCAATTTTTGTGATTGCCTTTAACATTTGCGACTTGGCAACACCAGGATCACCCATAAGACAAACGTTGATGTCTCCTCTAATTTTAAGACCATCTCCTACGGTCTTGGTAACACCGCCACACAAGAGCAAGAGCAAGATTTTCTTGACATCCAAGTGGCCATAAATTTCAGGCGCAATTGAGCGTGCGAGCTTATTGTACATATCGCCTTCTCGCACCAACTGCTCAATCTTGGCATTTGCTTCTGCAGAGAGACTAGCTGTATCATATTGCTGCTTGTGCTGCTGGATGTCCTGTGCCTCCAAGTAAGTTTCTGTAAGTAAACCTGCTTTTAATGCCCGGAACCCGGTGTAAGGCGCTGGCATAAATATTCCGGCAACGTCTACCGTGTCGCCGGGGTTCATGGAACGTACCAAGTCACCATTAACGTGTATAGTTAATGCGCGGGGAATATGTCCAACTGGAACTTGGTGAGACATCTCTTGGAGCTTCACCTCCTGGAATGAGGAGAACTTGGACGCACGCGTTGACATAAAGAGCTGGCCCTTGTTGTTATCTGTTTTGCATGATGGAGCGGTACACTCTGATAGCGGCGTAAACACCTTGGAGTTGACTTCCTGGAAAAGTTCAAAGCCGCACTTGTCGCATGTGTATGCATTCACCAAAACACTCGGTTTCACATCGGAGACACGTACAACAATACCTTTAACAGTAATGTAGTGTCCCACATGAGCACCCTTGATTTCACGCACAGAAAGACTCTTTTTGTCGGACAGCAAAGGCTTAAAGTACAAGCAGTAGCGCCTCGTCAACTTGGGGGGAAAGAGATTGTCGGCATCGTGTTCGCGCTGCTGTTCCCCAATCTCGTTCGACGTACCATTGCTACTGTCATAGTTGAGTCCGCTCCGTAAGCTGTTGTACTCGTCGTTGTTCTCTTGCTGCAACCGCAAATTACGCAACTTTCTCTGGTGCAAAATCACATCCAACACATCGTCCTTGTAACTAATCTCCTTGGTTGGCTCGGGCATAATATCGTCGATAACGCTGCTAAACACTTCCGTGAACCTATTCGTGTTACGCAAGATGGTTCCCATCAAACTCCGCGCGTCGGAAGATTGCGTGCTACTGCCGTTCAAGTAGGTGTTGTCAATATAGCGCTTCAAGTCGCTCAATTCAACGTACACAGTCGTTACATCGCGGTTAGCCACGTTCTGTAAAAGACGCATATACTTGAGGCCACCAACCTCTTGCTCGGCATCCACATCCATGTCGTTGGCATCGACTGCCGCAGATTCCTTATAGGATAAAAAGAAGTCCTTGATAATGTTCTTTATCTCACCATAGTTCACGTTCAATTGAACCGCTGGCAAAGCCGCTGAAGAGATGCTGGACATACTGCTTAGCTCTGTCCGTGTCTTGCTTTCAGTGTCTCGCTACTACAGTCGACTTGGTGCTCCTGTGCGGCCTGCTCAAATTTTGAGGCAGCGAAATTTAACGCGTTTCTAATTTATCCCAATCGGGTATTAATGAGATTTTTGTCACGTGGTGATTATGTAACATAAAATGTGTAAATTTATTTTGCATGTATATAACATGTATTTACTATTTACAGTTTGTTTTGATGCAGGGCTCATGATGATTTTTCTTGTTGAGTGACATATCCCCGTACAATCGCTGAATATGGTATTGTATTTGGCATAGGGCGAATTCTTTTGGCAGTATCCCTTCCGGTGGTCTGGGAAGTTCCAAGCTCTCGCAGAAGGGAGTTGTTGGACATTGAAAGAGGCGACTCGGGGTTTGTGATTTTTGTGGGGTTGTGTATAAAGTTATGGGGTAGTTTCGTTATGGGGTATTCTTGTAACCTAGTAACCGCATTGGTGCCCAAAACGGCGTCACGGAAGTATGTCACGCCCCAGGCGTAGTGGACCACAGTTTGATCAGCGGTAAATCACAGTTTAAGCAACGGTTTGCAACGCGACGGAGAGTACACTCTTATTGTTCGTTGGCTGACCGGGGGTGCCAACAATACCCCCAGTGGTACAAAGTAGGGATTGTAACAAGCGTAGGTGCGTCTCGCATAGCCGCTCCAAACATAATGCATAACGCGAGAACAACTGGAGGGGAAGGTTGTACCGGTCTTTTGTGGGGGGGGGTGTACGAACTAGGTTCTACTTGTGTGCGACTTTAGGTTATTGGTGATAAGGGATCGCAGTGAGGTCATGTTTGAAGTGGAGATATTGCACTAGATCGAGACGGTACCGGCTAGGTGTTTACCAAGCCTCGCTCTTCTGGGCTTGTTTTATGAGGATATGAAGGGATGCTTACGAAAGTCAGGCTAGGGTGGCGGTGCTGATCTGAAATGTGCCATCGGGTATTTGCACCGTCTGTAGCTGCAACATTTAGACGCCATGTAGCAGGTGACGGTCGGGGAAGCGAAGGGCTTAAAGAGGTAATTTGGAGAGCTTGAATGTCTTATACTGAATGAGGTAATGTCCTGACGGTATAAAGTGAGACTGTTGAGACAAGAGTTGGATAGTCACAGTAAGAAATAGAATGAATCGTATAATATTAGTTTGGGTAGCAATGGTCTGTTTGGTAACTAGTGTTCTGGCTGGCTTCGACACCACTCTCATCACGGGCTGGGAGAGGATAGAGGGCGCCACGCCCACGACGCAGCGTGGGACTAGGACTTTAGACTTTTTGGAACCTACAGTGTGGCCGGGGTACTTGGAGCGCTACATTAGGGGCCGCTATCAGACTCTTGACAGAAAGTACTGACACTGACATGTGGTTACATTTGGGAGTGGTGATGCAACGTTGAAGACTGATTGGATAACGATTTGGGAGGTTGGTTCTTAAAGCTATATACTGGTTATATCGAGTTAAGGAATATTGTTTCTGAGCAAACCCTATCAAAGGGGCCCATGGTAACATAATCGCCTAGTAATTGCGAACCGGGCGTTGTAAGTCAAGGCTGGAGAAGCGAGTCTCTATTTTTAACAAAAATGTAGGATCATCCAATCGTCGTCCCTCTAGCAGCATGGCTCTTAAACAGACCGCAAATCAACCAATGCAAACGCGGCCAGCGTCTCGTCTGCGTTGGGATCCGGCAGGCTAGGCGCTTCTGCAACTGGACGCACTCGACTTGCCGACCGCGATCTAGACCTGCTTTGTGACCGCAGTTGTGTATTTTGTGCCACAGATGTAGGAGACGATGACTGTATCGCAGACAGTTCTAAGGTCTGTTTGCGAGGTATGCTACCATGTAACCTGTTCTGCAGCGCCTGTATATTTCTCCTGAGTGACTCTGCTCCGATAGTTGCCCAGTCCTCTTCGTCAGTGTCGCTCTGGTTTGCATGGTTGGACGGTGATTTTGTCTGCGGGTGAGACACAGTTGGGGTGGACAGAGCATATTGTGAGTTACCATAAACTATGCCAGCCATCACCTGCAGTCGTACCAGTCCCTGTGTGACTCCGGGAGACCCTGCGGACCCCTTAGGCAAGGACGACACCAAGGTGGAGCGTATGTGCGACTCATTAAACGACGACTTGCGTCTATTTCCTGCAACCGGTAGAGGAATAGCTTCACCAGGACCTGGCGAGTAGCTTGCCGGGGTGACACCATGGGCGGGGTTTGATGGTGCCAGCTGTCCGCTATTAAAGACGGCTGAGTTGCGGGCAGACGAAAGAATGTAGTTGTCCAAGTTCTCCAACGAGTTGAGGCGCGAGCGGTTGAACAAGTGGTGGCGGTACTGCGAATTGGGCTTTGAGACGGCCGCAGGATTGTTTGCAGAGGACGAAGACTTGCGTCGACGTGAAACCGACGAGTCTGGCGGAGGACTTATCTTTTGCGGTACGCGGTTAGCAAACTTTATTGGCATATTCAGCGTGATTGCGGGTACAGAATCGTCGTGGTCAAACAAAAATACATCGTGATCGTCGTCCTCCATTGCATCGTCGTCATCCATCGCACTCTCATCGGAGTCATGCAGGTCATTGTCGTCGTCGTCATTCTCATCGTCATTCTCATCGTCGTCCTCTTCAATATTATCAGACAACAAACCGTCCTCATCCGAGTCGCTCTCCACGGCACCTAGCGTGGTTGGACGGGCCATGGGCTCGCTCGGTACCTTAACATTGTGCAAGCTGGTACGACTGTTTGTGATTGACAGGCGCCGCGCCGCACTCGCCGCACCCACACCGCCGCTAGGCCCCTTCAACTTGTCGGGACGAAAGCCACCATACACCTTAGAAGCTGCAGGCACAGTTTTGGCTTCCTGGCTCATACTAACGTCTCTTTTGGAAACGTCCGCCTCGGGAGCACCGCCAGCACCAGCACCAGCACCGCCACCGCCCTCACCAACACCCTCACCTGCGGGCCCTGTCTTGACGGCCCACTGGCCCCATCCTATCTTCTCGAACGATAACCCCAGATTCTGGTCCAGCTTCTCCATTGCCGCCATAATAAGTCGACGTTGCTTTGACAACGATAACGCGTCAAACAGAGGTACCTCAATCGTCAACTGCGCCGTAATGTGACGAATAGGCAACGGACCCTTGCGTAAAAGTAAGTTTGCTAGCCGCGCAGGCGTAATCTGCGACGCAACCTGTATTCCCTCTGGCGACGATGTTGATAAGAGCTTCTTAGACGCCTTAGTGCGCGTCTCACCATCGCCATCCGCCCCACCGGGCCCCGAATCAACATCGATGTCCGCAGACTCTCTCTGGACTGTCGCCTGGCCGTTCACGGCGCTCGCGAGCACCGTGAACGCGCTGTGGCCCGCGTCCTCCTCGCGCTTGTACGTGTTATGGCTTGTACCCAACGTGTTTATCCCACCAGATGCAAACACACCGCTCCCGTCAGGTTTGTACGCGCTCCCCACTCCCACTGGATAGTCCCCGGCAGCCGGGGGAAGAGTCGTCATTCTGCTGTGTCGATCGCGCTGTTGCTTGTGGCTGGTTGTGGAGTAGTCGTGACACAGTGAGATTGGTGAAAAGTTCCCGTGACCGCGGGGTGCAAGCAATCTAGTACTCCACTGTGACGACATCGGCGACTCGTGACGACGACTCGTGACTACGACACTCGTGACGACACTCGCGATAAACTACTAGAGGCCTTGACGATGGCTGAGGTCGCCCCGGTGCTTCCGCTCTCGGCGTCTCGCACGGTGTTTCTGTCGTTGCAGTACTACTCTGCCGCGATAACGTCCGTGTTTGTCTACGTAGAGCGTGATAGCGCTTTGGCGCTTGTGGGAGCGCTAGACGTTGCCTCCGAGTCCGCCATTCCGTTGGATGTAGCGCTCGCGGTAGGAGAGCTGGCGAACGCAGCGTTGCGGAGTGGGCGTGAAGCGGGAGAGGAGGGAGAAGGAGAGGAGGGGGAGAAGGGGGAGAAGGAGGAGGAGAAGGAGAACGGGGAGAAGAAGGGGAAGGAGAAAGCCAATCGTCGTATACTCGTTGAGTTTGTGACTAGGACGGGGCAGAAAGCAGTTGTAAGTGCAGACGGTGGGCTCGTTGCAGTGTTTACGCTAGGATAAAAAAAAGGGCATATAAATAAACATCTAATAGACTTCCAAAATGTAGCGGCCATCCTCCTTCATGTCCTCCACAACCTTCGCGGCGTCCTTGAGGACTTCGCCGCGTTTGGCGGCTGCGTTGGTGACAATGTCCTCCAAGCACGCGGTGATGTCGGGGACGGGCCAGGTGGGTCCGCACAAGTAAAAGGAGCCTTCCTTGTCCACGATAGCGCTGGTCAAGGGCTCTAACAGCTCCCGGATCTTGTCCTGGATGTAGATCTTGTCCGGCTGGTCACGGGAGAAGGCGGCGCCAATGTGTGTCAAGACACCCAGGTCGCGGTAAGCCTCCCAGAGCTCGCCATAAAGGTACTCCTCCTTCTTGTGGCGGGATCCCAAGTAGAGGTAAATCTCGCCAATCTCCATGCCCTGCTCCTTCTGCCAAATCTTCTCTTCGATAAAGGCCTTGAACGGGGCGAGACCGGTACCCAAACCGGACATTACAATTGGCTGCGTCAGCAACGGGGGAAGCTTCATAACCGACGGCTTGACACTCACCACGAGCTCCTGTCCAATTGTCAAGTCGGAGAGGTACTTGGAGCAGTGACCGTAGCGGGTACGGCCGCGAGGATCAACCCAGTCAACCACCACGATCAACAAGTGGACGGCGTTGGGGTGCATGCGCTGCGACAGCGCAATAGAGTACTCTCTTCTCTTGAGGGGCGTGATAAGATTCACCAAGTCCTGGAAGGGAGGACGCGCCGACTTGAACTCGTCCAAGATGTCGACAAAGGTGTCAAAGTCTTCCTCCTGGCGCTTCTTCAACTCGGCGGCGCCAGCGGCACCAGCCAACTTCTCCAAGTGCTCCTTCTCCTTTGCGTCAGTGGCGTAGGGCGCCAATCCCTCGTAAAAGCGCTTAGGCGGCTTTCCTAAGAAATCAACAGTCTCGGTAAGTGCGTGGTGCGCTGAGCGCACCTCCAACAACAGAGAGTTCTCCTTGTTGGAAACCTCGACCAAGGAGTCGCCGTCAACATTGTAAAACTTCAAAAAGTTTTCAACCTCCTCAAGCGAGTTGCGGCCGTGGATACCCAAGGCCTCACCGATGTCGTAGGTCAAGCCAGTGCCGGTCACGTCAAACTCGATGTGGAAAATGTTTCTCGAGTACTCTGAAGGGGTCAATCTTCTATTCTCCTGAACCTTAACCACAAAGTTTCTGACAGGCAAATCGGGTCTCAAAGAACGCTCCACGCTGTATGCCTCTGGGAACGTCAACTTGCTGGCCAACAGAGCATAGGTGCTGTGGCGAGTCTCATCGGCAACTTCAGTAGGCGTACGGGGGTTGGGTGAGAAGGATGTCTCAATCGGAAAGAAGAGTAACTTTTCAGGCTCAGCCTTGCTCTCGTCCTTCTTCTCGTCCTTCTTGTCCTCTGCATCTTCCTCCGTCTTCTCTTCTGCCTTCTCGTCTACCTTCTCCTCTGCTTCAGCGACAGGGTCCTCCAAAGACGCCCACTCAGGGAGCACGGGAATCTCCTTGAGGCTCTCCAGATCGTCGGCAGCATTGATAAACTTGTCCAACACTGCTCCTAACAATTCAAACTCGTTACCGTTTGCTTGCAACAACTTGTTCACGATGAATCCATTCAATTCGGGCAACGCTGCTCTCCAAAACGCCAATTGGATCAAGAACTCGCCAGAGAAACCGCTGGTAGACAGGTTAACAGCGTCCAACTTTTCCAACGTGGAGAAATCAACCAATGTCAACTTGTTGTGGTTTCTAGCCAAACCCTTTCTGAACTCAACACTCAACTTTGCAATAACATCCTCCTCGATCGACTTGGAAATGGCCTTGTGGTGGAGCAACAAGATTGTGGCACCCGGCTTGGCGGTTGCCAAAACATCATAGCTCTGCAAAACAGAAGCATCCTCAATCAATACGACATCCGCGGAGTCGACTCCACTAGCAATAGATCCATTCGCGCCAGACACAATCTGAGACTGGAGTAATCCACCTCCAGTCTTGTTGTCAAACTTGGTGCGGATGCTCACGCTCTTTGAGCTATCCAAAGACAAAGACAATGCCAACTTGGTTGCAGTCTTTTGGAAGGATCCGTTGTCCTTTCCCCAAAAGATGTAGCTTCCCAGTGGCGACAGGTTTGCTGTGATGTTTGATTCCAACACATCAGCAGCCTTTGAAGGAGGATACGCGAGCTCGGGAGTCAAAGCTTCCTCAAACTGCGCCAACGCCTTGATGGTGGTTGCAGGGGTCCAAACGTAATTCACAGGGTACTTGAATTCCTTAATGGCGAAGCTGTGGTAAACGCCTCCCAAAAACAAGCTGGCGGTAATGTCAGCCTTTAAAGACGATGTCACCTCGCCAGACTGGCTCAACACGACCAATGTCTTGGTAGTTTCCGGGATGGAGGCAACAAACTTGGCGGTGTTGAATGGGACTGGAGCACGCACCTTGATAACACCAACCTTGAGAGAGTCACTAACTCTGTCTACAATGTTTCCCACCAGCGCCAGTTCAAACGATCCGTACACAACAAATACGGTTTCAGGCGCCTTAGCACCTGAGTACTCAAACTGTGAGTACAGTCTGTCGGTAAGCTTGTTCAAGGTGTTGAAAGCATAGTCAACCACAGCGTCCAACAGAGTGTTGGAGGGAGGAGCGATCGACGACAACAACTGCTGATAAAGCGAGCCCAATGCAGCGCTAGATAACAAGTTGCTAAACTTGGCGACTGTCTTTGCAATTTCAGGCCCGTCAAACAAGTTAATTGACGGCAAGCCGGTCAAAGACGCCAAGTAGTGGTTCAATAAGGCCATGTGCTGAAGCTCCAATCCGTCCTGGGTGCTCACCGGGGTGACCACGCTGAGGCCCAACTGGCGTGCCACCAGCAAGGGACCGCTGTAGTTGGAAACCAAGGAAGACGTAGATGCGTCAAAGTCAATAGCTGACACGTTCAAGGAAAGGGGCAACAGCTGGCTCTTTCTGCTTGCCAACGCGGGCTGCATGTACAGCAAGGCGCTGGCACCCGCAAAGACGGCTACCGGCTGACCGCTAGTTCCGTTCCTGCTAAAGTAGCCCAAGATCGCGTTCAGGGCGCCGGAGCGCACCTCTAAGCGGTGGAAGAAGGGAACCACTCCAAACGAGTTGGGACGAGCGTACTCACGCGCCCACGAACTCGCATCAGCGTCCAAGATGTCAGACTCTCCCGCAGTCTCATAGCTGAAAATCTTGCTGGAAACCGCATACACAGCCAGACTAATAACAGTTGTTGCACTGGTGTACACCGTACCCACAATCTCAAGCGGATCCGCCGTGGAACGCGAAGCCATACTACTGTGGTGCTGTATAGTTGCAAATTGAAGGCTTTTCATAGCAACAAAATTTAAACAGCTAAATACACGTGCCATGTTGCAAAAAAATGTTACGTAATATTATCGGTCACCTGATATGTTGCAAATGCTGTTATTTGCCTGCACACTAGTCTATGTAGTCGCACTGAGATCGCGACTTGCCGGTAGAACCTTCAAGCACCGCTAGGCTTAACTAGCCTGATTGCGTTACCTGCTGGGCGTCTGTCACTAGGTCAATGGGCCCAAGCATAGTTGCCGGCGCTCCTGTGGAGTCATATGCTACTTTCGGATATCCGTCGCAAAGGGGTTTGAAAGATGCATGTATCACGTGATTTAATATACAGTAGTTGGTATTAGCTGGTACACAATAGGAAGTTGGACTCGATAGTACAGGGCTTCACTCGGTAGTACAAGGTCTACTCGGTAGTCAAGACTTTACTCAGTAGTACAAGGTACTCAGTATTACAAAGAGTGACATCCAACGCAATTGCCATTCAGTAGAATGCGAGCCGCTCCCCAGTATGGCTCCCCAGTATGACAAGGCCACCAACCAAAGGACAAGGCTACCACGCGTTACAACAAGCCTATTACACTTTACAAAAATAATATCATCCAATGGGATAAGGGTTGTCGCAATAAGGTATTATCCTGTAGGACAGTAATTCCGTAGGACAGCAATTCCGTAGGACAACAATTCCGGAGGACAACAATTCCTCAGGACAACAATTCCTCCCGTACGGCGATGATATCACGCTGTAGGACAGGGCCACCACCCAACAGTGTCACCACTCGACAGTGCTACTACCCGACCGTGCCACCACCCGACGGTGCTACTACCCAACAGTACAGTGCCACCACTCTGTACAACAGGGCCACAGGACAAGCACTGTAACCTAATACTTTACGAGATTGACAGACATAGGATCACAGCACATTTCAGTGCCCCCTACTGAAAACGGCCGAGCCTCCGTGACCGTTTGGGTACCGTGGAGTTAGCTCCGATCTCTCTGATCTCTTGGCACCTCCGAGAAGCACAGATGCGATGAAAGTTCCAAACGATACGCGATTCGAGATGCGTTACAAGATGCGCTTTGCCTCTTTGGTAAACACTAAGCCGCTCAAGCTACACGATGCGATTTGGCTACACGATGCGGTTTGGTGGCAAAAACGTTTCGGTGATCATTTCCAACGTTTGTAATCTCGGTCATAACCTCGGTTATAGCCTGGAAACAGTTTGGTTATGGTCCGGTCATGGTCTGATCTCAGCTCGGCCATGGTCGGGTCATAATCACCGCCGCCCGCCTATAGTAGCCTACATACTCCAATTTCCGAGTCGGTGAGTCTCGGCCGGTGTGTCGCCCTGCCCCCAATCCAAACGAAATTGTTTTGCAGCAAAAATCACAACCATTCCGTGGATACCACTTACTGAGCCCCACACAGTTCCACTGGTTCCACCAGTTCAACCACCCCTAGGTTCCGCTCACAATACGCTTCCACGACGTCCCCGTGGACAGTGACACAACACGCAAACCGGTTGTTTGTATCCCCGTGGATCTGATTTCTATGCCACCAGGGCGTTCTACTCAAACTAGCAGTGTCGCGATACCTCGAGACTCCAAACTGGCGCACGTGTCTGTCCAGATTTGACTGCCAGGACGCCTCAGCTTGGATGCACTTGTTTGGATGCATGCGGTGCACGGTGCACGGGGCACATCACGGCGGTGTTGTGAGCCTTTGTCCAGCGTCTCGACCAGGCAAAGCATTAGCCACCAGCTAGATTATGTCATCAGGTATTATGGATAAGCCTCGAGCTCAACGATAACGAGCCCATGGCACACGGTTAAAGCTCTGGCGCCTCTACGCCTCTACGCCCCTGTGGAGACTTTGCTGTTAACGCGTGTTCGGAATTAAACAGAGCTGGGTAGTTACCAATGATAGCTTACATCATCACTGCCTGTACTATTAAATCGGCGCCACACATTTCGGCTATAAAAGGTAAGTGATGCCTGATCCGCTAAGGGCTTGAGTTAAGATGTTTACGCGGTCAATTGCACGGATCAGTGCGCGCTCGGGAGTGCGGTTTGGCTCGGGTGCGGGTCGGCACTATTCTACACTGGGGTCAGTTCCGCGTAACTCGCACAAGTATGTGTGGGGGGCCATCTTTGGGGTTGGGTTGGAGGAAGGTAGCCGTTGGTTGTGGAAGCGGAGCCCCATTGCGGAAGCGGGCTCGTCCGAGACTAGCGTTAGCGGTCCCGATGCATCTACGGCTCCGCTTGCGCTGCTTACGAGTCCCGAGTATGCTGACGCTGACGCGTTTGCCCAGGCGGCCGAAGAGATCCTCAAGATTGTGGGTTCCAGCAACGTGCTGGGTGACATAGACGAGCTTCAGTCGTTTGCGGATACCTTCTTTCTGACACACCACCCCCCTGATCCCTCGCAGCACCGTCCGGGGTTGGTGGTGTACCCCCTGAGCACGGAGGAGGTGTCGCAAATCTTGAAGGTGTGCCACGCGCATCGCGTCCCAATAGTGGCCAACCTGGGTCTCACCTCGTTGGAGGGACACAATATGCACACACGCGGACCGCACAGTATTTCGTTGCTGTTTCAGCGTATGGATAAGGTGTTGGAGTGCCATCCCGAGGACTTGGACGTGGTGGTGCAGGCTGGTGTGGGCTGGCAGGACTTGGACGAGTACCTCTTGTCGAGTCCGGAGTCGCTGCACTTGGTGTTTGGTCCCGATCCTGGAATTGGTGCAACCATTGCGGGTATGGTAGCCACCAGTGCGAGCGGAACCAATGCGTACCGGTACGGTACGATGAAAGAGAATGTTGTCAACATCACTGCAGTGTTGGCTGACGGTCTGGTGTTCAAGACGCGACTTCGGCCCCGCAAGCTGAGCTGTGGCTACGACCTCACACGCTTGCTTATTGGCCTGGAAGGCACGCTAGCCATCATCACCGAGATCACAGTTAAGCTCCATGTCCGGCCCAAGATTGAATACGTGAGTCTTGCGCACTTTTCAACTATTCGTGACGCGGCTGCGGCCGCCCAGTACATTATCGGCAAGAGCGGCTTGCAGTTGAATGCAATCGAGATTGTAGACGGCACCATGATGCACTTGGTGAACAAGGGTGCGAGCACGCCCGGCTCGTCATTGAGTAAGCAGTTTCCCGAGAAGCCTACCCTCTTTTTAAAGATTGGTGGTCCCACCGAAGAGAATATAAAGTCGCAAACTGACGCTGTGCAAAAGATTGTCAGTAATTTTGGCTGCGAAACCTTTACACAATCGAGAAACGCGGAGGAAAACCTGGAGTTGTGGCTGGCGCGCCGCCAAGGCCTCTGGCTGACGGTTGAGCACGGTCGGCGCGTATTATCGAACCCAGAGACGGTGCAGGTGTGGACCACCGACTTTGCGGTACCGATTCTGAAGCTCTCGGCAATCATTGCCGACACCAATGCCGATTTGGATGCGAACGGGTTTGCGGGCCGTTTCCTGGTAATGGGGCATGTCGGCGACGGTAACTGTCACTTTATTATTGTCTTCAACCCCGAGGACTATGGCAAAGTCCAGCAAGCGGTGGACCGGATGGTGCAGCGCTCTCTCGAGTACGAGGGTACCGCCACTGGCGAGCACGGAGTAGGGATCGGCAAGCGCAAGTACGTGGGTCTTGAGCTTGGACAGGTTGCAGTCGATGTTATGCGGCAGGTGAAGTTGCTGCTTGACCCGCGCCGCATCCTCAATCCGGACAAGATATTCAAGGTGGACCCAAACGACCAATGGGACGAGCTCTTGGAGCATGGACACGTTGTGGAGCCGGGAAAGCTGTGCTGTTAGGCGGGATAGGAGTAGTACAGCGATTATGTGATTACACTACTGCGTATTACAACACTGAGTGCTGTTTGATTCGTGTATAATGTTTAGAGTGATGAATGATGAATAAGGAGATGCACGTGGTAGACAAATAGACATTGAGACACTGTCGCCTGTAGCGTTGTAAGTATCTCTCAACCATCGCCACTAGAGTGAGGCCGGCCTAGCCAGCACGGTACCCGCGCAAGCCGAGGAACACCCACCCAGTGGCCAAGCTGGGCACCTAAAAAGGACAACCCTATTGCTACACTCTCAGATAAGATTGACAGACAATGCGGCAGCAAGCTGGCATGTACCCCGCAAATAAGATTCCGGCTGATTAGTGGGAGGCTTGGCTGCATCCGAATCTACAGATCTGCTACGCCGCGAAGGCACAAAGCTACGCCGCAACGCTAAGGGCTACGCCGCAACTCTAAGTGCTACGCCCCGGTACAAAAAGTGCTAGAGCCCCTCTCATTTTTCCCTCACCCCTCCACCCCTCTACCCTCTCCCTCCTACACCCCTCTACCCTCTCCCTCCTACACCCCTCTACCCTCCCCCATCCGCTCCCTCTTCTTATCTACTCCCTCCACTACCCCTTCCGCATCCCTTCTTGACTCCTACATCCCTTTCTTACCTCCGCCTTCTCTCCCGCATCCAGCACCTCCAAAGCCGTCTGTACCTGGCGCCCCTCGGAAGCCCAGCCGGATTGTGGCCCGCCACGACTAGTTTGACTACGCCACCTAATTTTTTCGCAACCACAATAAACATACCCGCTCAATAACAACTCGTCTGTCTTCGCAGCGTGTCGCTTCTCATTTGATTCTCCTTCATACTCTTACTCACCTCTCTCCTTTCCCTACCCCTCTCCGACTCCCGTACCCACTCCCCTACTCCCCTACTCCTCTACTCTCCTCGTACTCTCCTCGTACTCTCCCCGTACACTAAACTCCATCCAATTTATCTGCAGTACCCGCTTAAACCTTGCTAAACTTTTAACATTTGCAACCACTCCTGCCGAGCTCGGCCCATTGCCGAGCTCGGCCTGGGGCCGACACCGCCCTGTTACAGGGATAGGCCCGCTGTCGCGCTCTGGACACCGCCACGAGCTCAGGTCTGGCCGTCCCCATCGCGTACAAGACCGACCGCGTCGCCCTATTGTCCGTCTGTGATGTTCTTTTTGGTCGAACAAAGCATTTACTCCCTTGTCTAAAACTGTTGAGCGCTGCCCATCTCCGCTTTCTGGCGGTCGCTGACTTTGCGAGCGGCCGCGAGCTCCGATACCACCCGCGCGGATATACAACTCTATTCACCGTCTAGCCGACTACAGCCCGAGGAACCCGTTGTCCACCCCTCACCCATACTTGGCCCTTCACCTCCACATCATCTGGCACGCACTAAACACCATCAACACCATCCTCCCCTTCACCCGTCCACCCCACGTCCGCCCCACGTCCGCCCCACGTCCACCCCACGCTTCTGATGCTCCCTCCCCTCCGCTTCTGGCCCCCGCTCATCTGGTCGCTCCTCGTGCCGGGCTCATATCCGCGGTTCGTTTGCGTGCTCAGAAATGTTGGGTCGCACTGCCAAAAAGGGAAAAAACGCTAGAGACCACGATCAATATATAGTCAGGACGGCAGCATTGAGCGGAGCAGCGGGCGATGGACTCAGCATACTTTGACGTGAACATCTTGGAAGACGCCTTGTCGCTGCCGGCGGTGGAGTTGACGTTCCCGCTTCCGAACGAGCAGGAGACGTATGTGCTGCTCGACGGCAACGCGCCGGCGCCGCCGCCGTCGTCGTTCTCGGTGTTGTACAACTTCTTCCGCTGGTTCACGACGGTGGACTATGCCGCGATCTACAGCGGCAACGAGTACAAGTACCTGATCAACAAGTACTCGTCTGTGTTCAACGCCAAGTTGATGTCACACATGAACCACCAGTTGGAGAAGGGGGACCCCAAGTTGGACGCTCTCGCGGCCAACTTGGTGTCCACCGAACTCAACATGAAGTTGATCACGCCGAAGCAGTTTGACGAGCGCGTACGCACGGTGAAGGCGTTTATGGTTAAGTTTTACAAGGCGGAGAATGTCAAAAACATGCCCAACTATGGGCTGCACACCTTTTTGCGTGTCGCGTACGTGACGGTGATCAAGGCGATGGAGAAGATGTTTCCGCTGGGGGTGTGGGTGAGCCGCAACGAGCTCCTGAGCTTGTACAAGAAGTACTTGGACGATCCCATGTCGATTATCTTTTTGCCCAACCACCAGAGTCACGTTGACTATATCATATTGCACCTTATTTTGATTCGTTTCCAGATGTCGACGCCGACGGTGATTGCGGGCGACAACTTGAATGTGGCGGTGTTTGGTCACATTTTGAAGAACTTGGGCGCCATTTTTATTCCCCGCAGCTTCAACAATGATCTCTACACGGAGCACAATTTGAATAATGCGATTGAGTTTATGCTCCAGAACCGGGTCCACTTTGAGGTGTTTATCGAGGGAACCCGGTCGCGTGACGGTAAGATGCTCTTGCCAAAGTACGGTATCCTCAAGACGCTTTCCAACATTTACCTCAACCAGCGGGTAGGGGCCCAAAATAAAAACTTTGACATGCGGATACAGCCGGTGGCAATCACGTACGAGCGTATCTACGAGACCGACGGATACTTGAAGGAGTTGGTGGGCAACGACAAGAAGCAGGAGAGTTTTATCAGCATTGTAAACAATGGCGTCAAGAACCTTGTGGGGTCGGGCGCCAAGCACAAGGGCGCGATCAAGACGGACAAGTTTGGATTCAACGATAACTCGTCGTTGACGTTGAGCGGCAAGATTTTTGTAAAGCTTGGAGAGCTGTTTACGCTCACCCAGTTTCTCGAAAACGACAATGACATGGAGATTGACTATAACCAAAAGGAGTTTAACGAGCCCAGCGTAAATTTGAAAAAGTTTGGCTTTAAGATCTTGCACGAGATCAACAGGCTGCACCAGTTGCCGCGCATTTCCGTGGTGGGTACCGCACTCCAGTTGTACTGCTACTACACTTTTGGCAGCGACAGCAAAGAGCACACCTTTTCCATTGCCTCTGTGTTACCCATTCTCCGATTGGTTATCACAACTTTGCTCCGCGAAAATGAGGGCCGCTCGCAGTCTAATATCACCCTTTTGAGCGGTCTCGCCAAGAGCAGCGATGCTGAGTTGACTGACTTGGTCAAACTGCAGGTTCGAGCCATCTTGCGGTTTGTTTCAGTGAATGACAAGCTGAATGAGTTGCGCGTGCGCCTGGCAATCGAATTGTTGTACTATAAAAACCTCTCCGTGCAGGCAATTATGCCGCGCTGCATGGTGTGTTTTATCATGCTCCTTGTGGAGCGCGATGGCCGGCCGTGCTCATACAGCACCCTCAACAAGCTCTTTTACATCCTCACCGGCTTCCTCAAGAACGAATTCTTGTTTGACTACAACTACAACCCGCGCCACGAACTCAGCTTTATTTTGCAGGATTTGGCGCGCTTGGGGGTCATTGCTGCGCTGAGTGGCAACGGCGGCTCGGAGTACTCATGCATTGATCACGAGTACTTGCAGATATTTGGCAATGTCACGCGCCCCTTTTTGGAGAGCTATGTGCACCTCATTGGCGGCATTTACACTTTAACGGACATCACCAAACGAAACGCGGCGGCGTTGCCGCCGCTGCAGAAGCAAAATGTTCCCTTGGACGAGTTGAACAGCCCCACAACTAAAACGCTCGTCAAGTCTATTATAGCAGAAAAGCGCGCGCGCATCGAAAGTGGAAGCGAAGGCGGCACCTCCATCGAGAGCATCAACAAGCAGTACCTCCTCTCTGACTTGTACTACTTGAACAACTTGCAGCTCATTAGCATCTTTAAGAACCAGGCGAAGACTAAGGCCTTTGTTAAAGTTTTGCACGAGCGCGACTTGCGCGTCGTGCAGCAGTTTCTCCTGCTGATGATGTGCGATAAAGAGAAACCTTTGCCGGACGACGTGCGTCTCAACTACGTCATTGACATTATCGAAAAGACGTTTGACCGTGCAGACGAGACACGGGGAGCAAAGTTGTAGGCGGGGCACTCTCATACCCCAACAAAAGCTCCTCAGCATCCCCAAATTCCCCAGCTACACCCAACCACGCCGAACTACACGCACCACGCCCGCTACATCTGCACCCAGCTACACCCGGCTACACCCTCCCCCATAAACTCATTATCACCTACTAATATTTAACGTGAATTTTGTTCAGCCGTTGCCCCCTGAAATGATTTCCTTTGTGCTTGCGTAATATGTTATATAATCACCCCTATTCTGTGTGCCGGAGATGGGCGCCAGTTAAAAGCCGGACGCAAGCAGTAAATCCTTCGCACCAACGCTGTTCCACGCAGCAAGATGAGGCGCGAAGTGAAGTACATATTGTGGGCGCACGTCGTGTTGGTGGTGTTCCTCGTGTACCAGACGTTCGACTTGATCACTCTTTTGCACGACGATTCTTTTGACGATGCCTTTACACCTAGCGAGCTTGGTACAGGAATGAGCGAGGGAGGAGACAGCAACATAGTTGCTGGCAGCGACAACGGGACCGAAGTGGCCCGCGTGCCTCTCATACCGAAGATCATTCACCAGACGTACAAGACGGCTGATATCCCCGAGGTGTGGAGGCCTGGGCGCGATGCCTGCGTCGCGCTTCACCCTGACTGGAAGTACATCTTGTGGACGGACGCCATGTCGCGCGACTTTATTGCTGAGGAGTATCCGTGGTTCTTGGACTCCTTCGACGCGTACCCGTACGCGATAGAGCGCGCAGACGCCATTCGCTACTTTGTTTTGCTCCACTATGGCGGTGTTTACATTGACTTGGATGATGGTTGTGAGCGCCCACTCGATCCTTTGTTGTACGTTCCTGCGTTCGTTCGTAAGACGATACCCACAGGCATCTCCAACGACGTTATGGGCTCGATACCGGGCCACCCTTTCTACTTGAAGGCGGTCAACTCGCTACAGAAGTACCAGCGCAACTGGCTCGTGCCATACATAACAATTATGTTTTCGACAGGACCACTCTTTTTGCTGGTGGTTTGGCGACAGTACAAGCGCTGGGGCGTGTCCGCGGCGGACCAGGTGCGTGTGTTGATGCCGGAGGACTACAAGGCGCACGATAACTCCTTTTTTGCGATTGCTCCGGGATCGTCGTGGCACATGGACGATGCCAAGTTTATCAAGGGCTTAGCGGACCACATTGGGCTCGCGGTTTTAGCTGGCTTTCTCATCGCTGGTTTGGTATTCTTTTTGGAGTACCTCCTCTATGTGTGGGTGACGCTGCAGAGCTTTAGAAAGATGCTCAAGCGGTGCTCACAATTTATCAGTTTAGGCTCGCGCGGCTGGGAGGAAGTCGACCAGGCGGGTGCGGGCACGTACCCCTTTGCAGAGAGCTCAAAGCCGACCGCAACTACCGGCATCTGGGCGTTCTTGCGCGGCAAATTCAATCGCCACAAGAAACGCAGAACCAGAAAAGACTCGAATCTCCCGTCCAACACCGCGCTCTTGAAGGAGTTCTTGGGTGGAGGCGAGGATATCATCATGGCCACGGTGCCGCCGCACGCGGGGTCCGAAAACGACAGTACGGCCGAGCACCCAAAAATGCAGGCGCTAGGCACTGACAATCTTGTCTAGACAAGGACAGGCTCTCCACCTAATACTTTTTAATCGCTCTGGAGCATAATAGGATACCTGGCCACCTAATACCTTTTTTTTTTACTACCCACTGGCAGTGGGACCGGTACAACCGAGTCACAGACTCGTTACGGATTGTTACATATTTATAGCTACAATAAAGGATTTAAGCTTGGACAAGGAGTAGACGGGTTCCGCAAAAGTTTTTATGTGATAAGCAAGCCCCAGGAATGTCATTATCGGGTGTCAAGCAGCAAGTGTCATGAGTGCATGATCAGTAAGTGTCACTTTCAAACTGACATGAAATGTCTTGTATCGCATGTATCGAGACATTATCGTGAATCACGGGAGTGGATCTAGATCGCATGCAATCTCGTGCAATTTTATGCAGTCGTATCACGATATCATTCATATCATATATCAAATCATTCATCATGTATCATCATGTATCAAATCATTCATATCATGAATCAAATCATTCATATCATGTAAATCCTGTAATATGTATACCATCTCATCTATCAGCTCCCACCTCCAACAAATCCATCCGCAAGGCCTCGTACCGCTCCTTCTCGTGCTCCTGCAACACCAGCTTCATCTTGTCTGTCAAGGCATCCACGATCGCCACCGACTGCAAGCTCAAGTCTACCAATACCCGCGCGTCTATGGGTACACCCCCATTCTTGGCCAACTGTATCAACTCGCGGTTCTTGTTCAACGTGATCACCACCGAGCCGTCACGCACCAACTCCTCCTTCAAGTCCGCATCAACGACACAGAGCTCCTGCGCTCCCTCGCCTTTGAGGTTTGTTTCCCGGTCGTTGGGGTTGAAGAAGGAGTACGACACGCAAATGGGTACATGCAATATGCTCAACGGCACCGGCTGACGCTCGTCCATGCTGTGAACAATGATCTTCTCGCCGCCGCTAACGATGCTGATGTCCGGCTTGCGGAAGTGCTGCAACGCCAACATCACCGCAAAGCACGATGGGTCGATAAAGTTGCCGTCATAGTTGAGAAAGTTTACATCCACCAACACGCTCCACACCTTCTCGCCAGCAATCACACACAAACTCTCAAGATCAAGCGAGTTCGACCGCCGCACAGCCTTCTCAATCACACGCCCAATCAATACCTCCTCGTTCAGGTTCTTTGCATTATCATACTTTTGCAAGGCCATCGAGCTGATGGCACAGTTGATGGTGAAAAGACCCTCAAACGGCCGGTCCTCGTACGGCTGCACCAACGCAGCACTCACCCGCACACTCACACGCGTACGGCCCCATTGCACCTCAACATACCCGTACTCTGTCTTGGAAAGCTCAATAATAGGCTCCCGCACCTCGCTCACACCACGCCCGCTAAGCCGCATACCGGCCTTGAGCGCCTCCACCACGTACACCGTCTCGTTGCTCGATAGCTCAATGTTCCTCAGCATAGTCCTTCCTTTGTTGGTCCTCGCTGGTCCTCGTCGTCCTCGTCGTCCTCAGCTCGTCCTTGTAGCCCTTTGGAGGAGCGATGCCATTTTTACTATGTTCCTGCACACAGTTACCTATATGAATTGAGCGGCGAACTGTGCTTCAACAGTGAGCCATGATCAATTCAGCGATTGCGAGACGGGCGCTTGTGCGAGGCTTTGCGAGCAGTGTGCGGGCTCGGGCGGGGTTCGGGGGCGAGGGCTTCCCTCCTGCGTTGAACTTTTTCCAGCGTCAGCTGTTGCCGGCGAACACGGTGGTGCGGTTTGTGCCGCAACAGACGGCGTGGATCGTGGAGCGGATGGGCAAGTTCCACCGGATTTTACCGCCTGGGTTGGCGATCTTGTTGCCTGTGTTGGACAAGATCACGTACGTGCAGTCGCTCAAGGAGTCGGCGGTGGAAATTCCGTCGCAGAATGCGATCACGTCGGACAATGTGTCGTTGGAGTTGGACGGTGTGCTCTACTACAAGGTGATTGATCCGTACAAGGCGAGCTACGGCGTTGAGAACTTCAAGTTTGCGATCAGCCAGCTTGCACAGACGACCATGCGGTCTGAGATTGGGTCGTTGACGTTGGACTCGTGCTTGAAGGAGCGCCAGTCGTTGAACAACAACATCAACACGGTGATAAACGAGGCTGCGCGGGACAACTGGGGTGTCGAGTGCTTGCGCTACGAGATTAGAGACATCCACCCGCCACAGAATGTGTTGGACGCGATGCACCGGCAGGTCAGCGCCGAGCGGTCCAAGCGTGCTGAGATTTTGGAGTCGGAGGGTCAGAGGCAGGCGCGTATCAATGTGAGCGAGGGTGAGAAGCAGTCGGTCATTTTGGCGTCGGAGGCCAGCCAGTTGGAGAAGGTCAACCGCGCTCGCGGTGAGGCGGAGTCGATCTTGCTCACGCTGGAGGCGACCGCTGCGGGACTCAAGATGATCGCAACCGCCATAAACGAGACGCCGGGCGGCGAAAAGGCGGTGAGCTTGCAGGTGGCGCAGGACTACATCAAGCAGTTTGGCAACTTGGCTAAGGAGACCAACACCGTCTTGCTCCCGTCCAACATTGGCGACATTGGCAGCCTCATGGCGACGGGATTGTCCATCTACAAGAACCTCAACGAGACAGGAAAAAAGTGATGCTATGAAAGAATAGGGATTAGTCTTTATTAACTTGTATATATATACACGGCGTCTCTTTTTAAGATGCTTCTAGGCCTTTTTGAAGAAACCGTCAAGGGCTCCCTTGCCCACTTGCACCTTGGGTTTGGCGGGTTTGCGCTTGGCTGTAGGCTTCTCTGCTTTCTTTGCTTTGCCGGACACCGCGCTCAGCGCGGCCATCGCGTTCATATTGTCCTCGACTACCTTGGCGTTGCGCTGCAGTTCCTGAAGGTCTGATACGTACTTGTCCATGGCGCTAAAATCGTATTCGTTGCGCTTGACAAGCTCCAGCTTGTAGTCTGCAGAGCAGTACGCGTCGCATATAATGTCCAAGGCAGACTGTAGGCAAAGCAGATCAACCACCGTTGTTGGCACGTCGCTAAGCTGCTGGTTCATATCCACAACCTTGCTTCGCAACTTTGAGTACAACGACAAGTCTTGTTTTTGCTTGATATGCTGGAAGAGTCTATCAATTCTGTTGGTTACTGTCGTAAACGACTTGGTACTGGAAAACCTGTAGAAGGTGTCGCCATTCTCCTCTATGCTATCACAAATCTTTGCCAAGTTTGACGCGTACAAATCGTGCGATATCAAACTCGCCCAGTCGTCTGCACCGCTAAACAGTGAAGTAAGCTGGTCAATAAAGTCTTCAACTGTGATGTACCTCTTCGAGAACTGCTCAGGCTTTCCATACATAATGGATGAGAGTAAAAAGTCCAAACTAAAGGGAGTTGTTGTGATCATCTTGCTCGATTCAAGCACAAATCCCTCCTCCTCTTTCAGCTTCGATTCTTCTACTCCTTCGATCTCAAAGATGAATGACTTGACAGGGTCGCCATTCGCAAGTACTGGAGCTGCATCGCTGCCGCCGCGGCCATTGATTTGGTTTAACTCGTAGAGACGCAGACCATCCTCGCTCAAAAGGAACTGCTTCGTTGCCTCCAAGTTACCTGGACACGGAAGCTTTAGGAGCTTGTAAGTAGCCCCAGGATTTCCCGCAGGTAACAATAGTACCTTGCTGGACTGATCCACCCCCATACTTTAATGCTCGACTATGTAGTGCAATGTATTTTCGGACTTGAAGCCTATTTAGTCAGTTAACAAAGAGTCGCCAGTGTGACGACAAATGGTCTATTGGGTAATGAAGAGCACGGGGACAGTCAGAATTCAAGCTTGGGATTGTGACGGTTGACTTACCCGAAGCTGGTTTAATTTTGACAATTGAACACTTGACAGTATTTAAATTGAATACATGTGCCATAAAGCAGTGATGGATTGAGTGTTTATGGGTGACTGATTCGGAGGTGCTGATACAAACCTACTGTGTTGATATGGTTAGGCAAATATGGATAAATGCTATTTAATTAAATTAATTCATGTATCAGCTTAAAGCATAAAGAGGGTCATGAAAATGAGTGCAATGGCACGGGGTACCACAATAGAAGCTCCACTACCTGTGAAAGACGTGACAATTGGTGGGAGAGAGGTCAGTCTCGATGGTGATGGGTACATCTTGAGTGTAGCGACACTCAAGGTGGTTCCCTGCACATTTGAGCTTCTCTGTTGAACTGCAAATGCGGTTGTAGTTGGCACAGCCAATGTGGTTGAACTAGAGCTTGCAAGAGCCAATGTGGTTGAACTAGAGCTTGCAACAACAGTAGTAGGATTAATCTCTTCGTCAACAGGTTGGGTAAAGTGCAATGGTACATCAACCGAGAAAGACAACTGCTTGGCAACTGTGCTAGTCTGAGGAGCGGTTGGGGTCGTAATTGATTGCAAACTCTGGGTAACGGTAGCACTACATCCTTGTCCGTTACAGTCAGCTAACAGCTCACTCACATTGACGCCGGTACTGCTAGAATCGATGCTGCTAGCAATTGAGACCAGGGTACTGGTAGAGACGACAGAGTTACTTGGTTCTGTAAATGTACTGGAAACCGAGTTGCTGGTGGTGACAACACTGGAGATGTCACTCAGGCTGGTAAAGGAAACGGCGTCAACCAGAGTTCTCGTGTTAATTGAAGAAGTTTGGCTTGTAGTATGGTCGGAGAATATGCTGGATGACAATTCAGAAGGCTTGGGCTCGTCCACAGTCAGCGAACTAGGCTGGGGAATCTGCGAACTGGACACGGGGATCTGCGAACTGGCAGTAACAGGTGTAGTCAGCGAGCTGGCAGTAACAGGTGTAGTCAGCGAGCTGGCAGTAACAGGTGTAGTCAGCGAGCTGGCAGTAACAGGTGTAGTCAGCGAGCTGGCAGTAACAGGTGTAGTCGGCGAGCTGGCAGTAACAGGTGTAGTCAGCGAGCTGGAAGCAACAAATGTAGTCGGCGAGCTGGCAGTAACAGGTGTAGTCAGCGAGCTGGAAGCAACAAATGTAGTCGGCGAGCTGGCAGTAACAGATGTATTCATCGAGCTAGAAGCAACAGGTCTAGTCAGCGAGCTGGAAGCAACAGATGTAGTCGGCGAGCTTGACGCAACAGACGTAGTCAGCGAGCTTAAAGCAACAGACGTGGTCAGCGAGCTAGAAGCAACAGATGTAGTCAGCGAGCTAGACGCAACAGATGTAGTCGGCGAGCTGGAAGCAACAGATGTAGTCGGCAAGCTTGTAATAATTGAGGAATCTGAAAAGCTGGTGAACTCATTTGGATCAAGTGAAGTAAATCTACTAGACAGTTCAAGGGATGCAGAATCAGGCACACGGACAAAGTCTGACGTCAGGGAAGAAGTCAACAAGCTGGAGGCGATAGTAGATGCCAGCGAGCTAGGTGTAAACAGCAGAACAATAGCCGAGGGTGCCAGTGAGCTCGAAGAGATATATGAACTTGACGAGCTTGATTCAAGAGTCAGAGAGCTTGAAACCACTGAGAAGGTCGATGAACTCGAAATTGTCACAGGTGCGATTGAACTGGACTCAACTGACGGGACCGAACTGCTCGTTGCAGAGACAGAAGCCGATGAGCTCGAAATAATCGACGAAATCAGAGAATTGGATTCATCACTCAGAGGGAGAGCGCTAGTAATCGACGAGCTTGGTAAGCTTGAAGGGATCAACGAAGTAGTCGACCTTGGCAAGCTTGAAGGGATCAACGAAGTAGCGGAGCTTGAAATCAATGAGGAGGTCAACGAACTCGAAGGAATCAGTGAAGCCACAGAGCTTGATACCACAGAAGAGCTCAAAATACTTGAGGAGGTCACTGGCGCGAGAGAGCTCGGGTTGGCTGGTAAACTCACACTGCTGGTTGCAAAGGTCGAAATTGAAGAGCTTGGGACAATAGTGGATTTCACTGAGCTGATTTCTGGTGACAGAACAGAGGCAGATAAAGATCCTGATGGGGTGGAAACAATTGAACTTTGTGGGGTCGATTCCTTTGATGATGAAGGTGAACTTGGTGCCTGCGATGTGATAATGCTCTCAATGCTAGTTGCAGAAAAGCTTGGGCTTGCAGTGCAGTCTTTGGTTCCACAACTAGTAATGGTTAGCATCGTTGTGCTATCAATGGTTTCCGAGCTCATAGAAGTCAGAGTAGATTTACTCAATGGAATAACACGACTGCTCGTAAATGGGGGTATGGAAACAATCGACGAGGGATCAACCGAACTTGACGCCGTATCCGTAAGGGGACAATAAGTTGTGTAAACTGTTGTACCGCTAGTAATCACAGTCACACCAGTGATGATATGGAACTCAACACATTCATCGTCATTACATGATACTGAAGTGATTGTAGTAATGCCTTGCCCTCTAGGCGGTGGCACACCTGTCGGAGCCGCCGTAATAGAAGGCGATGGATCAATCGAACTTGACGCCGTATCCGTAAGGGGACAGTAAGTTGTGTAAACTGTTGTACCGCTAGTAATCACAGTCACACCAGTGATGATATGGAACTCAACACATTCATCGTCATTACATGATACTGAAGTGATTGTCGTAATTCCTTGCCCTCTAGGCGGTGGCACACCTGTCGGAGCCGCCGTAATAGAAGGCGATGGATCAATCGAACTTGACGCCGTATCCGTAAGGGGACAGTAAGTTGTGTAAACTGTTGTACCACTGGTAATCACAGTCACACCAGTGATGATATGGAACTCAACACATTCATCGTCATTACATGATACTGAAGTGATTGTCGTAATTCCTTGCGCTTTAAGCGCTGGCACGCCTGTCGGAGCCGCCGTAATAGAAGGCGGCAAGGCATCATCTCTTTTAATGACAGTAACGCCTGTTACTACAGGCGTTGGTACGCAGCTATTGTCACAAGATGAAGTAGTAATAGTGGTAGCGCTTGGAATTGATGCTGCTGACGCTAACGCCCTTTGAAGAGCCTCCTGATCCAGATCCTGACCATCTGCCAATGAAAAAGGTGCAAGACAAAAGGCTAACGATGCTAAGCGAATGTTGAATTTCATATTGTAGACTGATGCTGTGAGTATTCCATAGTCGGAGACACTTGAGGTTTATATTCACATGGTCGGCAAACAAATGGTTTCAGGTACTTGGTCATCCATGCATACTTACTTCGTAATGCCTTGGCCTTTTGGTCCAATTAGGCACCAATCGATGTTTCCAATGTTCTTCAAACCTGCATCATCCGAAACTAAGGCCTATTAGGAACCGTCGTAAATAGCTTTTAAATAATACTGTACCCTCTGTGCTGTTGAGAGGCTTGGCCGTCATTTATTGCTTGGTTTCAAGTTCCTCATCGGTCCATAAAAGGATTATTGAAGCTGTCAAAATAAAATTTTGTTTTGTGTCACAACCTGAAACTCCGATGCGACGGTTTTTAGTAGCAGTTCCCCTGCCGGCAGAAGCTTCCAGAATCGAATCGGTATTAACTCTTGGTATAGCCTTCGTATATCTTAGTGGTATTTTATAATGGCCTTGCCATTGGTCGATTTTTCCTCATTTTTTAAGTCAACCCTGCCCACTGTTGAATACCTTCTCTTACAACATTGACGGTTGCAATAATGATCATGACCGTCCCAAAGATGGAAAAACTCAATGAGCTCATAGAAGCTGCTCGGGGATCCACATTTAACAAGTGTGCTGTAGCTATTGCGCCGCAGTTGACGCCAAGACTGACGCCACGTGTAACGTAGTCGCTTTTTGGGACCCTGAATAATGTGAAGAGCTGGTCTCCAACCAAGACTCCACAGATTCCGCTTAAAATGGTGCATACTGCCATGAGGGATACGGAACCACCCAATGCTGATATTAAAGGAGTTCCCAACGCCAAAGTAACAGATCTGCCGATGAATCCAATTGATCTCTCCAGCAGGATTCCGATCCGGTGACAAAATATGGGATACAAGCAAAATGTGAGGGCGATGGACATAAAGAGGGGCGGCATCAAGACCCAAAAGTTCCGCACAAAGTCGCGTCTATGGGTAAACATTGGGAGACTTAAAGATACGATCGATATGTCCATGAGCGATTTGAGCACGTCGCCACATCCCGGCCACTTTGGAGTGGCTGTAAAGTCCTTGTATGGTAAGACACTCGATTTTCCAGCATTGAGCATCACCTTGTTGTTGAACAAATTGAGGTACGTCTTTCCCGTAGTGTAGAACTCCAAGTCCTGTAAGAATCCTTTAGGCTTTCCCAGGTGGTATATCAAGGAGCCGATAAAGAAGATGAACAAAATCTCCGCAGTCAGAACCAAAATGGGGTGTGCGAACTTCTTGGAGGCCGGCCACCTCTGTGGAATCAACAAGGCGGTGTAATATGCCAATATAGTCACCCCTAAGTGGTATGGCAAGAAAGTGTGTATCGACCTGATATAATAAAAGGGCAATGACACGATAAATAGTAAGGCGTACAACAACCAGTCGATATAGCTGGATATAAAAAGTACAATCTTTTGAGACTCTGGACTCAAGTGCGACTGCTCGTTCTCTGCAGGTGAAGCGGGCGAAGCCGGCAGTGGTGGCTCCAGCTTTAGTTCCGGCTGCGGTTTATCGCTGGTCTGGTACAGCTTGTACACCAGTTCTCTTTCAACTCTAGGTCCGCTTAGCGGTGTTTTGGGGTGAACTGGAGCAGGCTGCGTGAGTGAGTGTGTGAGTGGTTGCGCGAGTGCGGGATTCAAAATCAGCAGCTCCTTGGTGCAAAAGGGGTTCTCCGATAAAGACATGGACCGTATATGCGAGCGCAGCAACGGCGGCTCGGTAGAAACCGCCCGCAAAGAATGCAAATCTATCGTGGTTATATCGCCATCGCGCATACTAGAAAACCCCCTAGAGTCGTCCGACTGGTTATGGTCCTCAATGTCCAGTTTGTGATTTGTTTCCTCGTGGAACCAGCCCAACTTGCAAAGGGTCCATTTCAAACCCCAGATGGAGTAAATGTTTATGGAGAACAAGATCAAGAACCCAAATACAAAGACACCAGCTATCTTCAAGCACTCAATGAACGAGATGTGTTCCGAGAGGGGAAGCACGATAAAGGCTGGAATAAAAAAGACATTGATCCACTTTAAGGAAAAGTTCATGGGCGGTTTCGCCAAGGTAAGGTAGTGGGTCAAGACCCAAGACGACACCGATGCCGTCCTCAAGCGCCAGCCCAGATTCTTTTTCGCCTTGTCGTTCACCCCAGATAGTGTCGTCAATAAAACAAGCCAAACAAGGTTGACCAACATACCCAACACCGAAGCCGGGAACCTGATTTTGAAGACATTGCTCAAGAGCTGGTTGAAGCCGTACAATACCGTAAATATCACCACAACACCTATCGGGATAAGCACAAACGAGTTTACCAAGTGTTGGCGCGAGTACAAGATCCCGTACCCCACGCCACGGAGCACGTCGCGGGCTGTACATCGATAGACAAAGTCGCGTGCCGATCCTAAGCGACTCCCAGTCTGCTGCTTCGCGTCTTCCATCTCCTCGCCAGTCGCTCTCACTGTGATCGTTTGTAAGCTATTCCGTCTTTCGGGCACAATCCTATCACAACCTGGAGACTAACAATGCCAGAATTACCCGGATCAAGGGAAAGATTGTATATTGAGACCGTTCAACAGCGTTTGCCTTGTCAATCCTCTCAATCACAACTCTACAGTCACTCTACAGTCACAACTCTCCTACTATCACATCTCTCCTGCTCGCTTTCAACATACCCCATGTCTTGTCTCTCATCTCACCTCCATCCTATTTCAGCTCCCTTTTCTCCTACACCCGTCCATTAAACCTCTCGTTTCCTCTACGCTGTATCATCTCTGTGCGACGAGAATGCACCTTTGTGTATTCATTCTATATCGTGATGCTGATGACCTGCTCCGTCGCTCCTAGCGTGCTGGCTTACTGTTTACCCTCAATCAACTCTTTAAATTCCTCCTTGGCGTAGCGCAAGCCACAGTATCCGCACGGGTGCGGTTTAGCCTGGTCCAAGTTGATAAACACCTTGGGGTGACCCTGCAATGTGTTTCCCCTGTTACCGTCGCAGACGGCGATGTTGCCCTCATGGTGGGTCAAGTAGCGCACCGGCTCCTTGGCAATCAATTCGATAGCGGCGTACGGCCTGGGCTGCTGCTCCAAGTCGCGCTGCACGAAACGGTGGGGGTGTTTTTCAATGACCTCGGCTCTTGAGGCCTGTGACGGCGTCCAGGTGGTGGTGGAGTTTGGTGCTGGTGCGGCAAACTTATTGTGCTGCAACTCCTCCTTGGACAAACCGGTGGTTGTGATCTTTGCGGGACCGGGCGCCGCCGACTTGCAGCGGAGCGCCGACTGACGCCAGACACCGACAAGGCTGTGTGACCGTACGCTTCTCGCCGCGAACATGCTGTATAGTCTGTGATGGAGTTTATTTCGCAAATGTCTTATTGGTTAGTCCTGTGCAGGCCAAAAAAGGTTACCCGCACATTCCTCGTAGCTTACTCTCCTCTTCTCTACTCCCTTCCTCTCCTTCTCTCCCGCCTTCGTCTTCCTCTCCTCTCTACGATACACTGCTTCAAGTGCTGTCACCACGACCATTTAGAAGATGCCAAGGTTGTTAAAAATATTACTTCACTGTCCTACAAGCGCAGACAGGCGTCAAAGATAGACAATAATCGACTCACAGTCTTCAACTGTCGAGCACCAATCACGGACTCGGACAACGACTCAATCACCGACTCGATCACCGCACATTCCGGCACTCGAAAATTGACTCAACAAGTCAAGTCAATAATCAATCAGCAAGTCGATTATCAATCAAATCAAATCAATCACCAAGCCAATCATCAATCACAAGCTCAACCGACCGATTCCTGACTGCCACATCCGACACTGATATCTCCAAGATGATAGCAACCTATAATAAAAGTGACGCGGAACGCCGCATCAAGAACATAAAAATTATAAACTGTGCACCAGCCATTACAAAACCACACACTTTTTCTTCTTCTCCCTCTTCTCCTTGGTCTTCAAAGACGCTCTGGTCGCAGCCGCAAAGACTTCTTGCACACCCTGTCCGGTTCTAGCGGAGCACTCCATGTACTCGGACGCACCAATCTTTTGGGCGACAGCCTGTCCCTCGGACGTGGACACGGGCTGCTGCTGCTGCTGTCTCAAGTGCTCAATCGTGTTGGGGTCGTTTCTCAAGTCGGACTTGCACGCCACCAAGATGATGGGCACGCCCTGGCAAAAGTGTAACACCTCAGAAATCCACTTCTCCAAGACATTGTCCAACGAGTCGGGGCTCTCCACCGAGAAACAAATCAAAATCACGTTAGAGTCGGGGTAGGAGAGGGGACGCAATCTGTCGTAGTCCTCTTGGCCAGCGGTATCCCAGAGGGCCAACTCCACGGTTCTGCCATCGACTGCAACGTCCGCCACATAGTTTTCAAACACAGTGGGAACATACACCTCGGGGAACGTACCTTTGCTGAACACAATCAACAAACAAGTCTTACCACATGCACCATCACCAACAATCACCAACTTTCTGCGAATTTCCGCGGGGGGAGGAACCATCTTCTATTTGTGAGCAAATATAGCGCGTCGAAACTGTCACGGCTAGCGTAAAGTACCGAATCTAAACGTTAGTAATGTTACAAATTGTGGTCGCCTCACGGCCAGACGCTGCTTGTCACGGTCGCACACTTCCTTGCAGGTCTACACACTCCTTCACTTCTCGCTCAGTCTAGACCGAGCGATCGCGTGCAGCAATCGAGAATTTGTTTTTCGCCAAACTCAGCACCGCCACGCGCCTCGCCAATCAACACGCCAATCAACACGCCAATCAACACGCCAGTCGCGCTCGTCGAATGACGCTCTTCGAATCCGTTCGCTCCGTCCGCCGCCGTTGGCCTCCACTGTGCTCATCGCGCTCTTATCTGCAGTGGCGTAGTCTTGACGCGGTACCCCTGATTTTTTGGTTCTCGCACAACCGAAAAGACCGCCTCGTGGCGGCCGGGGTCGATCGTCCGCGGCGGTGTCGGCGTTGTCGCTCCGACATCGCCGCCAACACCGTCGCTACACGCTCCGCGAGCGTTCTTGATTCGCTCCTAGTGGGCGCAGCATAAAAATCAACACCGCCACGAATGTGGTGGCGTCGTATCGATCTGGGAGACAGGCGGCTGGAATAGCGATTTCAGTCTGTGGCGTGTTAAGGGCGGCATGTAGCCTCTCGTGCATGACGTGTAGCGTGACTGTAGCGTGTTGTACAACGTGTTGTACAACGTGTGGTGTAAAGTATAGGTAAAGTGTGACCGTGACTGTGCCGGTGTCTGTGTGACCCGTGTGTACCCAGACGAGTAATCAGGTGCTGCTGTGCGCCGCTGTCGGCGAGCGGCGCCGTGGCGCCGCCGGTGTATACGTACTTGTGGAGTGAGGACGCGGTACTAGTACTCGGTGCTCTGTCCCTGATAAAGGAGGCACCACTATTTGAAAATGTTTCTAAAAACTTCGAGGCCGTCAGGCAAACTTGGGCGGGACACGACTTAAGGAGTGTTTATAAAAACTACGGTGCGCCACAAACGTACGACTGATCAGTCGGCTGATGATGATTGATGATTAGTCGATTGATGATTAGTCGATTGATGATTAGTCGATTGATGATTAGTAGTGAGTGATGGTTGATAAACGTAGAACGGTGCCGGTCTTCCGTTCCAGTACCACCCACGATCCTGTAACTTTCTGACGACTCTTTTCCCCTGATCGTTTGTTGTTGCTCTGTGCCTGGTTATCTGCCCCTCCACGCTTGCTTTCACGTCGTCTATTTATTGACAGCATTTTCTTGCTTCACTATTCTTATGCTAGCTCTCCTCCTACGCCTCTCCGTTCTCTGCTTTCTCCGTGTCCGCGCTGTCCGCGTTGTCCGTGATGTCCACGTTCTCCGCGTTATTCTCGGGCTTCTCCACGTCCTCACTCTCTCCCTTAATTTCCCCCTCAACGTTCTCACTCTCTCCCTTAATTTCCCCCTCAACGTTCTCACTCTCTCCCTTATTTTCATCCTCTTCTCCCTCCTCACCCTCCTCAACGTTCTCTCCCTCCTCTCCCTCCTCAACGTTCTCTCCCTCCTCACCCTCCTCAACGTTCTCTCCCTCCTCTCCCTCCTCAACGTTCTCCCCCTTTTCTTCTTCCTCTCCACGCTGTCCGCCCACCTTTCTCGCCGGCAACACCGCATTAAACGCAGCTCTCCAGTCCTTGCCAGTCTCAAACCACTTGCAGCACAACTCAAAAACGTGCAGCGTGGCCAATACCTGTCTCCCGTTCACCTCGATGTACTCGTCAATCGGCAACTTGCCCACACGCAATCCCAACGCCTTGGCCTTGTCCACGCACAAGCGCTTGTGGCGGTTCTTGTCCACGATTCCGCCAATGATGTATGTGTGGTCCGCCTCCAACTCGGACACCACCTCGTCGGTGTCTGCGGTAAGGTACACGTAGCGCGCGCGCTCTTCCGCGTCCTCGGGGAGCATCGCCTCCAACAGCGCCGAGTCAAAGTCTATGCCCTTCCACGAAACGTACTGGCCCACGCTCTTGTCGAAGCGCTCCTTGAGCCGCTCGCCAAACGACGCGACACGGAGGCCGACCGCATAGTCGCAGTGGCGCTGTGCCGAGTACAGGCGAGTAACCTGGTTCAGCATCGACACAATCTCCTTGCCATTCATCAATGAGTCAAAGCCGCAGTCGAGAATCACATTCACGCCGGTCGCGTGCTGCTTCAGCGGCCGCTGCTTCTTGAGCTGGTGGTAGTGTGTGTCGCTGTCGGGATCCTGTGCCGCCGCACGCCGCCGCTTGAGCGCCTCCCGCTTCTTGTCCTTCTTCACCTTGCGGTACTCCACCTTGGTCTCCTCCCACTTGGCGTGGCGCTGCATCTTCTTCCACTGGTTACGCGACACCCCTTCAGGAAGGGTAGGACGCGGCTGTTGGCGCGCGGCCTCAATCTCCGCCGCGGTCGGAGGCTCGCCGCGCGGCCGGTTCGACTGGAGTCCCGTCTCAATCATGTTGGCCCTCATCGCTTTTTTTCATGGGTGCAAAATGGTGGTTGGTGGTTGGTGGGTTGGAGGAAATGTTGAGGGTGGTTGGTGATGTTGAAGAGACTCTGGCGATGTTGAGACTCGGGTGATTTTGAGACTCTGGTAAAGTAATGAGACTGGTGAAAATAGTAGTGAGAGCTCTGATGGTGGTGAAGATTGGTTAGGTAATGGTGATATGTAACGATGTTAGAGCCTTGACTCGACTCCAAGGTGAAAAGTAGTCATCTGAGGGTAGTGTCAGAGAACCTTCCGGTTAGTAGAGGTAGAGGTAGAGTAGTAGCAGAGGTAGAGGTAGAGGTAGAGGTAGAGTAGTGGTCAATTTTGGGATGAGATCGATCCAGTCGTTGGTATGGTGAAATCGTGTAGGATCGAGGGGGGGATATGAGAGAATGGGGATGAGAAGGGATGAGAGGAGATGAGAGATGAGAGGAGGTACAAGAAGGAAATGAGAGAGGAGGGAAGAAAGGTGAGAGAGGATGGGAGAAAGGCTGAGACCGGGGAAGAAGTGGAAGAAAGGCCTGGAGTAAAAGGGAGGAAGGACATAGAAACTAGAGAGCTTGAGATGAAAAGAACGAGAAGAAGAGAAGGGAAGGGAAGAGACAGGAGATGAGAAGAGAAGAAGAAGTCGGATTTAAGGTCTTTTTTCATAAATTATACGTGTTTCTACTTAATTTAATACTTTGCAACCACAATTGTTAACTATTGATGACTATTATGACAACATCACAACTATTTAATAATTGGCTGCAATAAGCACGTCCAGCGACGATACATGATGTATAGCAATATTGATAAGATAAAAATACAAACCTACCCAATTCTAGCCCAAGTTAACCATTACAAGTGTTTCCTTCTCCACAACCAACCGACCATTCACCCATACGCGCGTACAGTTGCGGTCGTCCGCACAAAAGACCCATTTTCCTATCAAGTCGTTCATCTTGGCGGCACGCATCTCCGGCGTGTCCGTCCGCTGCGGCCTCTGCCACAGAAACACATCCACCGGGGAGGCGTGGCTCTCCAAGTCAATGAGCTGCGCGTCAAAACGCTTGCCTACCGCGAATGTGCCGATGGTGTCGCCGAGTCCCATCGCGCGGGCGCCACCCTGTGTCGCCATGTACAACCCCTCCGCCACACTAAGCTCGTCAGTGCTGGACCCGGTTTTTATCGCGCGGTGGTGGCTCACCAAGATGCACTGTTTAGCCACGCCCAAGATACTCAGCTCAAAACCGGCGGACACATCGGTACCCAAACTGACATTGATCTTGTCCTCGTACAAGTACTGCTTTACGGGCGCCTCCCCGCTCGAAATAAACGTGTTGGAGGGCGGACAGTGGCTGATGGAGCAGCCCCGCCGCTTGATCAAGGCACGCTCGTTTGGCGTCAAGTGTATCGCGTGGGCCAAGACGGTGCGTTCCTGGAGGAGCCCGAACTTGTCGTACACCAGAGCATAGTCTTGGATCCCCGGAAACGTCTTTTTGACGAGCTCAATCTCGCCAAGGTTCTCACTAATGTGCGTCTGCACCGGCAACAGGTGCCGCCGCGCTAACCCCAGCAAGTACCCCAAGAGCCGCTCGGTACACACCGGCGCGAACCGCGGCGTCACAATCGGCACGCACAACTTGTCCAGCGCGGGCGACATGGCCTCCACCTGCTTCACCAACTTTTCCATCGACGCCGTGGCGGTGTCAAAGTCTTCCTCGTACTCGTGGCTCGCGTCGTTGTGGTCCATGCACACCTTGCCAACAAATACCCGCTGCCCGAACGTGAGAGCAAGCTCCGCAAAGAGCACCGTCGTGTCGTGATCAATCGTGGTATAGTACAGGCCCGTAGTGGTGCCGTTGCCCAACGTGCGGTTGATCACCGCGGTGTACACCGCGCGCGACTCGTCAAGGTTCTCCTTCGTGAACCGCTTCTCCATCGGAAAGGTGTAGTCGCGGAGCCACTGCAACAACGGCGTGCCTACCCCAACACCCATGTTGGGGTACTGCGATGCGTGCATGTGCGTATCGACAAACCCGGGCACCATAAACTGCGTGCCCGCTGACCAGTCCACAACCACACACGCCGCACGCTGCTCAGCGGACCAGCCGCGACGCCGCCCAAGCTCCGCCACTACCGCCTCTGCTGCGCCAAACACGCCCTGCTCCACGCAGTCAATCACGCCGTCGCTATCTACCCCAACAGCAGTGTCCCAGAGCACCTCCTGCTCGCCAAGACGCGGAAAGTGCACAAAAGTACCATGGTACACGGTGTACCCGACCAGCTCTAGAGCTTTAGCTTCAAAAACCATGCCGTCGCCAACTACGGGACCGTGAAGCATATAAAGGTAGCTGCTCCCGCGGAGCTCCGCGGCTATCGGGGAACGCCGAATCACGTGAATGATCCAATTTATGACAGATTAGATTACGAGATAACTTAGTGCTACTGTCTGTGCTGGCGAACGAGGCGGCTACCGGCGCGGGCGCGAGCATGAACGTGGGCGAGTGCACGCCTCAGCCGGTTCCTTCGGAGTAATCGGAGGCTAAATTAATGGCGGAGATTACATCAGGTGAAGGTTTAATGCAGGGTCCAAAGCGAGTGCCGGCTAAACCTCCAGCGCTAGACTAAGCACTCCACTAAACCCCTCGAAAACCCCCTCTCGACTAAACTTCCACCCCCACCCTGTCAGTCCAGTCAAACCTATCCTACTCTTCAATACTTGAAATCTTTTTATTCTCTAGGTGGCCCAGGCCAACTCCAAACAAAACATCTAATACTAGCAACTCAACATCCTCCGTCCAGTTCCTACAATGCACTTACAACAACACGACACCGGCCAAGCCCGCAACAGCGGCACCCCACACGCTAGGAGCCATCTCAGCGGCGGCACCCTTGGTAGGAATGCTGAGGGTACTGCCAGACGACACAGAGCTACCGTGAGGAGTGTTGGTGGTGACAGTCGGCTGAACAGCGCTCGTGGTGACAGACGGCTGCGACGCAGTGGTGGTAGCAGACGAGGCACCAGAGGGGAGCCAGTCAGAGCTGATCGAAGACTCAACCTCCGAGGACAGAGACGCAGCGTGGCTCGAGGACTCAGCGTGGCTCGATGACTCAGGCTGGCTAGACTCGGCACGGCTAGACTGAGCGCTGCTAGACTCGGCGGTCGAGGATGACTCAGACGGGGCCGCAGACGAGGACAGAGTGTGGGTCGACGAGCTGGCAGGGGTGCTCGAGCTGGCAGGGGTGCTCGAGCTGGCAGGGGTGCTCGAGCTGGAAAAGACGCTCGACAGGCTCTGTACGGCGGTGCTCACATCAACGTTGGCAACCAGCTTGCACTGGGCGGCAAAAGCGCTCAGGGCGGCGGGAGCATCGCCGTTAGGGCATGTATCCTTCAAGCAAGCCTGGACAGCGCTGGCCTGGCTACCGCAAATGCAGCTAAAGTCATTCAAGCCCAGGCAGCTTGAAGCCTTGGTAACCAGCGCGACACACGCCAACAAGCACGCGGGCGGTGCGGCGGCGACACTGACGGCCAACGCAGCCAAGACGGAAAGCTTCATAACAGTAGACATGGTTGTTTGGAATAGAACTATGGTCTCTGAGTAACGACTGTGTTGCTTTGTTTGACTTTGACGACGCTTTTTTTGGGCCCTCTTAAATGTTTTGTTTCCCCCTTTCGTTTCGGGAATTCTCTTACTGGAAAAGAAAAAAAAGGAGGACAGTATGTGTCCATTTAGTAGAGGTATGTCACGTGTATAAGTGATGATGCTAAAAATAGACACATCAATTTCTAAATAAAGCAGCATTCTTGTCATTGACGAGATGGCTAGAATCTGATTTTAGCGGTAGCGTCACCCCTATACATCAAGTCTGCTTCAAAGGCGGCGATGCGGACGCGAAACACCGACGTAACATTCACAGGGATTTCTCCGTTGAGCGCGCGACGCAACACCTCTGCGCCCACGCCGCCGCTGATGCGTACGGGGAGCGGCGGGGTAGTGTAGACACCTGGGGAAATCACGAAAGCAGTCTTTTGCAGCAAGTGTCCCAACACGACATCATTGTAGGTGGCCTCGCCCTGAAAGACGAGCGCCTCAACAGGCACGTCTGTGGGATTAAAGAGCGATATCACCACCTCAGACAGAAGGAGGTGAAGCGTTGCCGAAATAAAGAACTGGCCCGACTGCAGCTGCTGGCCTAGCGTGTAAGGAGGGACACGCACTCGCCCAGGCACAACCTCCCCCAACAACCGGTTAAGCGCCAGCAGGCGCTTACACCCAATCTTGACAATATCAACATGAGCATACTTTTTGGTAGCGCCCTCTTTAGGCGCTCCTATACTCACCAAGTGGCTGAGCCAATCTTCCAATGCGAGCTTATCAGTGACGGTAGGCGCATGTAGGTGCACGTCAACGCGCGCAAACACCGTCTGGCGCAGCTGTACGTGGAGGTTGTAAACTTCTACCCGTCCCACACTGCTTTCGCCGTGCGCCAACTCCGCGACAACAGTTTCGGCACCAATATCGATTGTGTACGGCGTCGGGTTGTGAAACAGCACGTTAAACGAGAGCAGAAGAGAGTCCACCGTGGAATTGCAGTGCTCGACGCCCAGAACCGACACTATACCCATATCGAGGGATCTCAATATTGGTGGTAGCGCCACCGATATGTTACTCAACTGGAGCGCCATGATGTCGTCACCAAAGGACGGGACTCTTAGCCTGCTAAGGTCAACGTCCATGTGTAGAGCGCTGTGACGCAAGCTGTTGCTCCGCAAGTATGCATTTACGAGCTGTCCCGCCCGCTCGGGCTGTAATTTCATGACCCATTCGGCCAAGGCGGCGCTAAACTCTGTAGCGCCCGAGGGGTGTCGCAGAAACAGAGCCAGGCTCTCGCCAACAGTGGCTAAAACAACCGGACCGCCTTCGTCACGCATCAAGACAAGGCCGCCCGCGCCTGTGACCGCCATTTCCACGGGAACATTCACCAAACCAGTAACATTCAGCCGCATGCGCATACCTATCATGCTGCCTGGTGACGTTGCGAGCTGCACTTCGAGCGCCGAAACAACGACGCCATGGAACCCCGCGTTGAGCTGGGGAAGTACTACAGCCGCGTGGTACATAATGTGCGTTAGCGCCTTGTGTAGCCAAGGCGCTAGTGCGACGCGCTGCTGCTGGCTAGCCAGGATAGCGAATCGCACCGGCACCAGCTCGGTGTAGTTCTGCAAGATGCTGCTGAAGGGGCTTCTACCGCTGTCGCAGCGCTCCATCAATGCAGGTGCAATCTCGGTGACGTTACCGGCAAAGCTCACATCCACGGCATCGCCAGGGCCAACATCGATGGGGTTGGTTTCCCACGTTCCCAATTTTACCAACTCATAATTGCAGTCCTCGATGAACACGTCCCAGTCAATCGGCCCAACGTGTGCCTCTACCGGAAGCTCATTCTCCACCAGGAGATTGCCAGCGACGTAGATGGCAAACGGTGATGCAAGCAACCTAAAGTTGGTAGCGGTGACGCTAGGCTGTAGCTTAGCGAGGGGAACGTGCACCTCTAGCCGGACACTGGTGTCGCCCAGTTCAAAGCTGCGGCCGCGTGCAGTGAACCGCGCGTTAAACTCCACCTGGACCGCTAAAGCGAGGTCTCTCGATCCTAGTTTGAGCTTGGGAAGGAGCTCCGCAAGCGAATTTCCCTCGGGAAACACCTCCACCACGGTGTCTATCCCGCTAATCTGCCTGTTGCCGAGATTGACCTCCATCTCCTGCGCCGCTACCGTTCCCACCATTAGCGGGCCGCACCCGTGCCGTCCCGCACAGTCTAGCGCCCGCACAAACACCTTGGCGTCCGCTAGCGGCTGGATCGATACCGTACCCGCCAAAATACCGCCCAACTGGAGCACGTAGCGGTAAAACACGTTGCTGACGCCGTGGTAGTCTGTGTACACAGCCCCCTTGACTCGCAACTCCACCGAAGACACCTTTATCGACTGCACCGATACCGCCTCCAACCCCACCTCCGCAAACTGCGGAGCTAGCGTGTCCAACCGCGACACCACGCTGTTAATCACCAAGTAGAGCACCACCAAGACCAAAAGCAAGGCGTGTGTGAGGTTGGGACTGCGTGGGTCCAAGTAGTCAATAAGCCATTTGGCAGCCAGGATGAAGACCCCCGCCTCAGAGCTGGGGATGTCCACGCTCGCTATCCGCGCGAGCAAGGGATCTCGCTCCAGCGCCTCCTCGTCGCCACCACCGCCTCTTGCACCGCCTCTCCCAGCCCCAATTCCCGCTCCCTGGCCACGCTCAAGGTCCAGAGCCAGTACCGGCTCAGGCGGCACCGCAGTAAGCTGAGCAGGCCCGCTCCCTCTCAGCGACTTGGCCGCGCCGCGAGCACCCAGCAGCGGTCGCTGTACGCCACCAGCATCGTTATTGGCAGCACTATCCATGCTGAAAGCGCCGTCTGATGTTGCGCCAGTTGTAGTGACCCTCTAGGGTGATGGCTTCCCCATTTATGCTTTGTAATCAGATTTGTACTCCGCACTAGCAACCACAAATTGAACAAGACCGGCCTGTGATGGTGGTGGTTGGTGGTGGCTGATCATCATTCTTCTTCTCTCCTCTTCTTGCTCTTCTCCCTCTCTCTTCCTCGCTCTTCTTACCGTCACTGTTGCCCTTTCTGGTTCAGGACTCATCGGGTCACGTGATTGGTGATATATTACGCGTTCAGCTTCGCTAGCCAAACAACCAAAGGGCCATGACGGGAGACTACTACGATCTTGACGATATACTAGCGGACGCCGAGCGGTTGCCGTGTCGGTTCAACATATCGGTGCCTGGTCTCGGCTACCTCGAGGGCAATCCCGGGAAGGCGATCGAGCGCGATACCAAAATTGAGCTACCCTTGTGGCTCGCGGAGATCCTCGCGGTGTGCGAGCTCCTGGCGGAGTCGCAGACGAGCTTCATAGACTTATCTGACCCGGAGTTCATCAGCGCCAAGGTGACGAACGCGATCAAGACGAGTCCGACGAGCGTGGACTTGCACCAGCTTCTCGCTCACTTTTACAAGCTCGTGGAGAAGTGGAGCACCATGTTCAACGAGCCTGAGCTCGTTGAGCTCGTCATGACGATGCTCAAGGAGCGGGCTTATGAGATTAACAACTTTGCGAGTAACTCGTACAAGCAGATAAATAATGATTTCTTGTACACTCTAGATGAGTTTGAACGGAAACTATACAAGTTAACATCGGAAACCAATCGCGAGATGCGGAACTGGCTTCAGTAATAGGTGGGGAGAATAGAAGGGATAGAGGGATAGATCGAGTATGAGATATCATGGTGGAATGGTAATGGTGGTCATGTTTCATGGGTATTGTATCGTGAACATGTTTTATGGGTAATATCGTGAACATGTTTCATGGGTAATAGTGTATCGTGAACATTTTGGGTAATGATGTACCGTGAACATGTTTCATGTATTTAGCTTCTTCTCGCATACCTGGTTGACCTGTTGGGTGCGAAATGCAAATCTGGTATACATTATATATACATTTCCGGTAATACTACTGTTACAAATTGTGTCATACAGACAACAGACAAAGCTATGGCTGCTCGTCTGATTCGTCGCTGTCCACGACGTAGTCCTTAGATAACTTCCCCCGCTTCTTTGGCCGGGAAGGTTCGGCATCGCCGTCAGCAGGCTTTTTCTTTGTCTTTGCCGCTGGGGCTGTCTCCGCGTCTGAAGACTTGGCCTCCGCCTCCTCTGCATCGTCATCCTCCTTCTTGAGGTCCTGTTCAGGCTCGTCGTAAGACTCCTCGTCACTTTCGTCGACAATAGCCTTCTTCTTGCCGCGCTTTTTCTCGCCCTTGGCCCCCTTCTTCTTCTTTTCTCCATTCTCCTCCTCAAAGAGATTGTCGTCATTGTCGTCGTCAACAACTATACTCATTCTGGCCTCTTCAGCCCAGATTTGAGCTTGCTCTTGCAACTTGGCTCTCTCCTTGGCCATCTCGTCTTCCCGGATCTTACGGGCGGCTTCCAAGTCCTGTTCTATCTTTAATTTTGCGGCAGCCTCCTGCTCTCTTACCTTATTTGCATCCTCCATCTTTTCTTTAATCTTGGAAATCAGCTCCTTGGTCTCTTCAAGACTGGCAGTCAACCTCGCTAACAAAGTACTGCTACCCAAGGTGGCTCTGGCCTTTAACTCGGCCTTGGGATAAGGAGCGTGCTGCTCTTCCTCAGAAGACAACTCATTCAAAATCTCAATACCAGCCTTCAAGTCTTCAATAGCTTGTTCGGTGTCGGGAATATTTCTCTGGCCCACAGCAAGCTTGGTTACAAACTCGGCAGTCTGAAAGTGGAGATATGCCACGTTAAATTTGAGAGATGCGTGTGAACCAGTGGCATACTGCAAAGATCTAGATGCAAATTCCTTTGCAGTTTTGTAAAAGTCTATACTCTTTTCATTTGTAGCTCTCAAGTACCATGCTCTTCCCAAAAAGGAGAGAATCTTTGAGTCCTGCCCATCTGTGAATCTAGACAAGGCAAGCTCGTAATTTTCAATGGCCTTACCAAACTGCTTAAGTTCCACTAATACGTGGCCCAAGTTCAAGTACACTGATATGTCATTCAATGAATCTCTAATCTTTCTCAAAATATCCAATCCCTTGTTAGACTCTTTATTTTCAATAAAGGCGATTGCCAACCCCTGTGCGGCATACACATTCTTAGGGTCAACAGACAACACCTTGGCAAAGAGCTCCACCGCTCGAATGTAGTATTTTTGTTTTTTCTCCTCCTGGTCCGACCCCTTAACGTCCCTCGCCATGATACAGTAGATGTTGGCTAAAGATATTAATGCGTAGCAGTCGTGAGAATCGTGCTGTACCAACGTGTCTTTTTGATGGTTTGTATCAGCGTCTGGCTTCAACCCCAACTTTTTACCAAAGTTCTTGACAAACCATCCGTAAAAGGATCTAACCTCCAAGTCGGAAGCCTTCAATTTTAATAATTCTTCAATCTCCTCCTTGATCTCCAATTTGCTCAATTTGCCAGCTGAAATGCTGTCCAAGAATAGTATTCTCAATTTTGCAGAAAAGTAATTGGGGCACTCTTTCAACAAGGTTTCGTATACTTCGTTAGCTTCCAGGGTCAGGGAAATTTCCTTTGACCTCCCCAAGTTAAAATTAATTGATATTTTCAAGTCTTGTGGCAAATCCATCATCACGTCGCCATCTGAATTCTTAAATTCGTCATTCGCTTTACTCAAGGCAATCTCAAAGTTGGCGGTGGCCTCCTCGTAGTTTTGCTTCAAAAACTGGAAAACACCAATATTGTTGTACACTTCCAATGGAGCATCCTTGTTAATTTGTTTCCTGGACTCGATTGCCTTATTCAAGTATGTCAAAGACTGACTTATGTCCTTGCTCTCGTACAATCTAGACAAAACCAAGTAGGCATTCAATGCCACTGGTTCTTTGTTCAAGAATTCGGCGCCATCCTCGCTTCCAGCCGACGAGATTCCGCGATTATTAGCCAAACGCAAGTATCTTTCCAAAATCATAATGGCCTGCTCCTGCCTCTTTCTGGACTTTTGCTGGGAATAGAGGATTCCGAGCGAATAGTTGACTTCCAAGCACTTGACGTTGCTTCTTAAAATGGACTCATAGGTCATGATTGCTTCCTCCAGAGATCCACGGTTGAACTGAGCTTGGCCCAATCCCAATTTTGCAATCAAGTTGGTCTCATTCAACTTAATAGCCTCTTGAAAGTACTTGGAAGCTTGCGTGTAGTCTGCGTCCTTCACAAAAGCCACTCTGCCCAACCAGGTAGCGCACTGTGACAATATATTGGCTTGGTACTTGGACAAGCGAGACGCACTCTTGACCTTGCCCAACACCGCACTGCCTGTCAACTTTTCCAGCACTTTTTCAATAAGCTGGTTCACAACGGCATAGTCCTGCTTGGAAAAGTAAAACGAAACCAACGCCAAGTTGATAACTGGGTCGTCTGGCTGGCTCTTGTAGTTTTTGGCGAGTGTTTGGACACAGGACGTGTAGTTTTGAATAAACTCGTCGTCTGTCAATGAGTTGGTAAAACTATCATTAAATTTCGCCAAGTTTAGTAATAGCCTAGCCTTGCTATTCTGCGGGTCAAGCTCTAAGCAGCGCTCCCACGCCTGTACCGCCACTTTGGGGTCCTTCAAGAACCAAAAGCACAACCCCAATCCGATACGGGGATCGGGTTTCATAAGTGGGTTCAACAAGAGCACCTGCTGGTACAACTTGAGCGCATTTCCATAGTTTTTTGTCTTGAGCAACACAATCTGTGCCTTTCCCATCAAAGCAAAGCAGTTATTGGGGTCAATCTTTAAAAGCTTGTCAAAAATCTCCAACGCCTTGTCGGGCCTATTCTTGCTCGAGTACAACACAGCCTGCGACAAGACGTTTGAGGTATTGTTCGACAGCTCGTTCAGCACCAACTGCGACATCTCCTGTCCCGCCTTCGCGAGGTAGTCCTCGCGAAGGGACAGGCTGCGGTTGGCAAACTTAAAGTAGAGCCACACCGTAAACGACTTGAACGTTGCACGTTCAGCATCGCTAAACTGCGAGAGTGCCAACGCGCTATTTATAATAGTCAACGCCTCGTCGAGCTTGTCGATCTGCACGTACGCAGTCGCCACGCTAATCCAGTACTTTTGGGCACAGTTCTCGCCCTCTAAAAACGAAACCAACTCGAGCGGGTCGTCTGGCAACTCCTCCGCCAAGTTGATACTCACAATCTGGCCGCCAGCCAACGGCACGTCCAACGTGCCGATCGACTCCACGGCCTGTGCGCCCAAGTAATACGAGACGTCGCCCGCCTCTTCGGTCCCGTTCATCCCAGCTGCTCACAAGCTATTCTACTCAACGCTTTTCACCCTAAATTGTTCATTATTATATACAGGATTTGTTGGTAGCGCAACGTCTACAGTTGTTAGTTATCACAGTCGTTGATCATCGTTGGAGCACGAGCACTTGCTAGTGGTGGTTGGGAGTAGGTCTTGGTAGTTTCTCATCCTTGTCTCTGCCTCCTCTCTTGTTTCCGAAATTTGCTCAATTGGAGCTCTTTTTACAGCACGGTTTCTCTTCTGCTGGCAGTCGCGGTACAACATACAGTTGCGGGAGCATGCTGTGCAACGGGTATGGTCTCGATTCGTTCGGCGGTTTCCTGTCGGCTGCAGGCCCGTAGCTGCGCGCGTGGTCGGCGTTTCTGGCCAACTGGTTCCCAAAAATCTCATCCAAGCGGTACCCGCTAATGATGCCGTGACTCTCGCAGTTGAAGCAGTCGCATGTTTCTGCGGGACAGGAGCATGCCCTGTCTGAGCTTGGCGAGTCCACGTCGTCGGTAGCGGGGTTCAGGTCTGCCAAGAGGGATGTGAGAAAGTTGACTTGGGAGCTGTCGGCGCCAAACATGTAGTAATTCTCCGGCAACTTTGGAACGCCTTGGGCAAGCGGGAAGGTCGCTGTGGGTACAGACTCGTAGGTTAGTCTTTGCGAGAGTGGAGCGTGGGCAAGTGGTGGTTGAGTAAGATGGGGGGGTGGTGGTTGAATGGGTTGAGTAAGATGGGGTGGTGGTTGAATGGGTTGAGTAAGATGGGTGGGTTGAGTAAGATGGGTGGGTTGAGTAAGATGGGTGGGTTGAGTAAGATGTGTAGGAATGGGTTGAGTATGTTGTATGGGTTGATTAAGGTGGGTTTCAGTATGTTGGTGAATAGGTATTGGGTGACTGGGTGGGTGACAGGGTGGGTGACTTGTTTGGTGACTATTGAGTCGTGCTTCACTGTCCAAAGAAAGAAAGGTCTGGATATTCAGACTTGGAAGGTGAATGTGAGCATTTACTCCATTACCAACACCAGCGCCAGTATTTATGCAACCATTTCCATTCACCCCATTGACTCCATTAACTCCATTAACTCCATTAGCATTAACTCCATTAACATTAACTCCATTAACTCCATTAACTCCATTAACATTAACTCCATTGACATTCACCCCATTAACATTCACCCCATCATTCACCCCATCATTCACCCCATTAACATTCACCCCATCCACCCCACCAACTCCCTCGCCCTCCTTCTCAGCCAAACTCAAGCTCGCCACATCAGCCGGATACACCGAGCTGAATACCAAGTCCTTGCTTTCAAGATACGGCTTGTCGCGGGCTTCCGCGTCCCACAACCCAAAGAGCTGCGGAAACATGCGATTCACGTCGCTAGCGTTGGCGTTGCCGTGCTTGATACAGCCGCTGCACTTGCACGACGAGTCGCAGCAGCACGACCCGGGAATCGAGCACCCAGGAACCTTCACCACGTCATAGATTTGCTTGTCGCGCTCAAGCATCCAGTCATACTGCATCTCCAGCTTGATACCTTTAGGCGGGGGATCTTGCCTGGACTCTCTCTCCCTCTCCTTCTCCTTCTCCTTCTCCTTCTCTCTCTCCCTCTCTCTCTCCTTCTCCTTCCCACTCTCCCCCCTAGCATCTCCCTTTGCCATCTTTTCTAGATACGTCTTCAATATACGTGTCTTGTTCACCAGCCGTCTCCGCGTGCACCCACACGACTTGCCCGGCTTCCGCACGCCCGGCGCGACAGCGCCGGAGCAGCACGTTGACGTGTTGATGAAGCTGTCGCTGTGTATCACCACGGGCGCTGGCTTCGCCAGCGCCTGCTCCGCGCTCTCTTCGTGGTACGGGCCCACAATCTGGCCGCTGTTCAAGTCGAGAATCTGCTTTGGCGACGCCTTGAGGATCACCACTGGCGCCGGCTTGCACGCGTCCCCGCGCATCGTCGTAGCGCCCAGCGCCGCCACCTCGGGCGCCACCTCCTCCGCAAACACCGCGATGCGGTGGTTCGGGTTGCCTTGTCCAAGCACGTTCGGGCGCCCTTTCAGGCGCACCTGGAGGAGCGGCCGCTGGTGGTGCCGGCACAGCGACGAGCGGTGGCCGCGGATACACTCCATACACGAGTACTTGGTCTCGTCTATCAATATCATGCTGCGGTGCGCAAACAATTGCGCAAATTTTCTCATCAGTGTAGCGCGCTACGGTGCTCGGCGCCGGCGGTGGCGGCGGACCGCCGCCGCCGCTGGGACGTTTCCACGTCCGTGTAGACGGCGCCGGCGGCGAGGGCACGGGCGCTCCGGTGGCGTAGTCTCGGTGCTGAAAAATGTGCGTGCAAATGTATAGGCGGTAACGATGCCCTTGAAGACGAGCCAGACGAGTGTAGACGAGGGCGACACCAACGCGCAGATTGACTATGCGGCCGCGATCGAGTACTGGTCGCTGGTGCCTGCGAGCGTCGACGGCGTGTTGGGCGGCTTTGGCGAGCAGACGGCGGTGCCCAAGGCGGACATTGTTGCGCTGAGCACCTTCTTGCGCAAGCTCCAGCTGCGGATGGCGTGCGCGCCGGGAACGGCGCGGCGCACCATCGACATGGGAGCCGGCATTGGGCGCGTGACGCGGGACCTTCTCTGGCGGGTGAGCGACGTGTGCGACTTGTTGGAGCCGGTGGAGCCGTTTCGCGTGCAAATGGGCAGCGAGTTGAAGGCGGTGGCGGCGGCCGGCAAGTTGGGGACGGTGTACCCGGTGGGGATGCAGGACTGGGTGCCGGAGACGCTGTACTGGCTCGTGTGGTGCCAGTGGTGTGTCGGGCAGTTGCCTGACGATGCGTTGGTGGCGTTTTGGGTGCGGTGCCGGGAGGCGCTCGTGCCCAACGGCACGATGGTGGTGAAGGAGAACATTGCGCCGGTGGAGGATATCTACGACCCCACCGACTCGCTGGTGACGCGGACGGACGAGAAGTTTCGCGAGTTGTTTGCGCTCGCGGGGTTCAAGTTGATTGCGAGCGACTTGCTGAGGGGGATGCCCAAGGAGTTGTACCCGGTGAGGATGTACTGTTTGAAGGCATAGTGTACGCCGTAGGTGTACAAAACGGCATAGCAGTAACATTATAGGCTACAGTAACGGTATAGATAAACACAGTCTACACAATAACGGTTGATGTCCACCTCCACCTAACGGTGTAGGTGTACAAAGCGGTATAGGTTACGGTATAGGTAAACAGTAACAGTATAATACACCCACCTCCACCAAACGGTGTAGGCGTACGGTATAATACACCCACCTACCCAACGGTGTAGGTGAGGTAGCAAATAAATAATCTACACAACACGGTGCTTGGACGGCTCATACGGAAAGAACAACGCCATCACCCCAATAACGCCTACAAAAGCGCCACAAATCCAGATGGGCACCTGCAGCGACGTATCGCTGTACCACGCAATGATGGGCACCATCGCGGTGGCGATGCGCGTGCACATGAGGCACAAGCAGTTTCCTGTGGCGCGCGCCGCCGACGGCAACACCTCGGGCGTGTACGCATAGAGCACGCCGTAGTAGATGTAGATGGCCACGTACACGCACAGCGAGAGGGCCACGTTTTGAGTGCGCGTCTTGATTTGGGTGTAGCCAAAGAGGAACGCCATGGTGGAGATGCCGCCGATAAAGAGCACGCCGCGGCGGCCCAAGCGCGGGAAAAAGTAGAGGAGGGCGCCAGCAATGATGGGCCCGCCAGTGGACGAGACGTTGCTAATCAAGTTGTCGCGGTAGACGCCGCTAACGGTGGGCGCGCTAATATTGGCTCCGCGCGTCGCCAAGTAGACGGGCAAAAACGACGAGTAGAGCGGGTACGAGATGCCGAGAAACAACCACGAGAGCGCGAGCAAGATGGACGAGCGGGCGGCGGTGCGGGTTGCAAACAACGTCTTAACGTGGCCGCCCGCAATCTTGGCAATCTCCCACGGCGACTGCTTGCGCGCATCGCTATTCAGCTGAATCTCGCCGCAGCCCTCCAACATGTCCAACGTGAGCGAGCACGACCGGTTGTACTTTGTCGCAATCTCGTGTAGCACGTCAATCGCCTCGGCGTCGCGCTTGTTGGCCACCAAAAACTTGGGCGTCTCCTTGAGGCGCACAACCGTGAGCCGGAGCACCGCAAACACCAACACAATCGCGCCATTCACATAGTAGACGTAGCGCCAGCCGCGGTTCTCGTGCAGCGGGCAGTACGCCGCCAGCAGACACGAAAAGTTGGGCAAAAAGGCATACGCAATCAACACCGATATAGTCTGGCCAATACCCCAGAATAAAGCAAAAAATGTCAACAACCACTGATCCTTGTGCGGCAAAAACTCCAAAAAGACGCAGGTGTCGAGCACCAAGTTGCCGCCAGCCGCAAACGAGCTCAAGAGCACAAACAAGCAGTACGTGGCCATGTTGCCCATCGCACCCGTAACCACCGTAAAAACGCCGGAAAGAATCAACAGCACATTGAACGCCATCCGCCGCCCAATCAAGTCCGCCAGGAAGCCCCACACGAGCGCTCCAAGAATCATCCCGCCGGCGTAGCACTCGTTGGACACCGCAAAGCGGTATCCAAACTGGTAATTCACAAACGTGCGCACATTTGTCTCTATAAACGTAAGCTGCGTGTCCGTCATGTAGCCCATCCCGTTGAGAAAGAAGAGCTTGAGGTGGTACGGCGTGAACCCGATCTCGTCGATGGCGTCGTTCACGAGCCTGAGCTTCTTGGCAAGCACAGCGTCGTACTCCTCGAGCCCCGACATGTCCACGCTCAGCTTCGCGGAGCCGGAACTGACATACACCTCATCCTTCTCGCTCGCGACACTCTGCTCGCTCGCCTCGTTCGCCTCAAGAGCCTTTCCAGACAGTCTGAGGAGCCCCATACTTGTCGTTGTATCTATGCCCAAGTGCGCTGGGCAATTTTTCGTTGGCCAGGCTGTGACATCATCGCGCTACCGAGGGCGGCTACACCTCCCAGACAGCGCCAACGGCAGCAGCGCTATTGTGGACGGCCAGCACGCCTGGGGATGCCGGTGCGGGGCAATGGTTGCTCGCGGTGACAGAATCCGCCAACGCCGTCTTTTCCGCGAGCTTGCTACGGCGATTGGCTATTGTTTTGGAAAAAGGGTCCTGTCAGGGACGCATACCAAACCCAAACCTAGCTGGCCGTGCTGCGCCATGATTGGTGTGAGAGGTGTCAGAGAGAGAGATGGAGAGTTTCTAAAAGGTTGCTAGAAGGTTGCTAGAAGATTGGTCGTCCTCTGTGTTCCTAGTGATCCGGCCTCTTTTCTTGCTCCTCTTCTCTTGCTCCTCTTCTCTGCTCTGTTCTCTGCTCTGTTCTCTGCTCTGTTCTCTGCTCTGTTCTCTGCTCTGTTCTCTGCTCTGTTCTCTGCTCTGTTCTCTGCTCTGTTTTCTGCTCTGTTCTCTGCTCTGTTCTCTGCTCTGTTCTCTGCTCTGTTCTCTGCTCTGTTCTCCTTTACTGTTCTCCTATGCTCCTTCTTTTCCTCATGCTTATGCTTATGCTCTTCTCTTCTTCTCATCTCATGCTCTTCTCACTCTTTCTTTTCATGCTCTTCTCCCTCTTTCTTTTCATGCTCTTCTCCCCTCCTCCTACTCATAGTCCGCAGCATACTTATCCCTCATCTCCATAACGGCACTAAATATAGTTGGCCCCTGGTGCTCTAAACGCCGGCCAATTTCAACCTCTGACCAGTTTTTAGCGCGATATTCAATCACCTGTGCCTGTAGCGCCCGTAGCGTGGCGCAGTAGCCCTCCCCAAGTACCTGGTCAACCTTTTCCTCAATCGCTGGCGTGCACGCAACAATCCTGCGGTCGTCAACAATAGGCTGGTCCGGCTCAGAAAAGGTATTCACAACCACCGAGAGGAGCGCGAGCAAAAAGCTCGTCTCCAGGGCGTGCTGTGCCAGCAAGTCTGCCAACACAACCGGCTCCGCGCAGAGCTGTTTCGACTTCAGGCGGAGGTGGTAGCGGATCGGGTCGTGCTCAATGCTGTGACACAAGCTAAAGATCCATGCGAGGCTCGACTCTGGCGTGCTCGGGTACGGCACGATGCTCGCGCCAGGCCAGTTTGCAATCGCGTCAAACAGGGTGCAGAGAAGCGAGTACTGCGACGTTCCCAGGGGGTACCTGTCGTACACCGCGCGGCTGAGCCGCTCCGGGCACGGCGGAAGCTTGTCAAACGCCTGCACTTCCTCAGGCGACACGGCGGTGTTGGGCACGCCAAGGTGGTATAAAAAGCCGCGCACGCTGGCCCAGTGCACAAAGCACTTGAGCGCCACCAACACGCCAGGCAGGAGGCGTGCTGCGTCGCCAAAGTGGTGGCGCACATAGTCAAACAAGAGCAGGCTCGTTGGCTTTGTGCCAATGTGGTGGTCAGTGTGGAGAAAGCTGAGCTTCAGGCTCACGACAATGTCGAGGCCAGCGGACACAAGCGGTCCGAGCGAGGGGTACGACGGTGCTGGCGCCGCCGGGTCGTCCGCGCCGTCAGAGCCGTCCAGGGCGATGCGCGCGAGGTAGTCTGTGGCTGCACGCACATACTCCTCGCGCTCAAACGGCGCGTCAGCATATCGTGTGACTGACACGCCAGCGCTCTCCACCCACCCGTTGCGCTCCATCGCGCGTGCGGTAGTCAAAATGACCGCCGCGATGCGCGGAAACTCAGCGAGGAAGGCGCCATCGTCTATGCCGGCGAGAATGCGGTACGCTGACGCGAGCCCCGTGTCCATCAACGTGTCCCCATCAACAATAAGATACTTGTCCTCGTGGCGCACACGAAGAAACTCTGCATTCACGTAACGGTACTTGCGCCGGCTGTGCGTGAACTCGGCGCGCCCAAGCCGATCGAGCGACAGGAGAATCTCGTCCGCCACCGCCACCAAGAGATCCAGGGTCATGTTGAGGAGTGTCAGGGTGTCATCATGTGATCTCATATTATCGTCAATTTGTAATCACGTGATCGTCGCATGACCATCGCATGGCGAGTCATGTGAGAGACGCGTGATAGTCGCGTGACATGTCAGCCCACCAGCCCAGCCACGTCATCACCATGTCAACCTTATCAGATCGTATAGATCTGTCGATTGGATGATATCTGGCAGACATCTGGAAGATGTCTGACAGATGTCTGACAGATCAGACACCCACCAGACACCCATCACATCAGACACACACCCACCAGACACACCCACCAGACACACACCCACCAGACACACACTCACCAGACACCCATCACACAGACCAGACACCCATCACACAGACCAGACACCCATCACACAGACCAGACACCCATCACACAGACCAGACACCCATCACACAGACCAGACACCCATCACACAGACCAGACACCCATCACACAGACCAGACACCCATCACACAGACCAGACACCCATCACACAGACCAGACACCCATCACACAGACCATACCCCTGATCCTTAGAACATCCTACCTTCTGGGAAGATCCTACAATTATGGAACCATGTCAACTAGCGATCGCTGTCCTACGTCATGCGATGTTTATGGTCATGCGATGGTTATGCGGCTGTCATGGTCATGCGATCCTCGCTTACACCTGCCAAATCCTACAAAATTTTCGTAATCAATAAAATAGACATCCCATCATTCCCCTTCACCCAAAACTATTATTAACCAAATCGATACATCACGTGATGATGTGCGCAACTTCCCCTAACGTGTCAAGCTGCACGGAGTCGCTAAGACCGACAGCCGAGCGGCACGGGTTCTGTGCCCGCGCCAAACAATCGCAGGCGCGCATACATCAATGCAAAATGTGCGCAATCACGCACCTACACGCACAAACAGAAACACAAACCGCCTGGAACAACACACACAATTCGTGAAACGACGCATGCAACAGCGCTACGATTCAACGCCACCAGCGCCCCTCAAAACCCAAAAATCGTCTCGCCAAGCTAATGCGGTGCGGGTGCCGTATGCAACCCACGCCAAGGCATAGCCACTTGGCGTGCAGTCGCACACGTGTCGCTCTGGGCGCCGTCGGGCCCGTCCCCTCGCTCGCGCTCGCGCTAGCGCGAGTGCTCGCCGCAGCGACTCTGGCCAACGGCCGGGCTGGGCCTGCCGGCCAGCGTGACGGGCGTTTTTCCGTTTGCGCCACATGTCTTAATTTTTCTGGCACAAAAAAAAGCTTCTAAACACAATTGTTCCGTTTGTGTCACCAACAGTGCCAAGACTTGCTCCTAGGGGCTTCCGCGGAGCGCAGTCAGCCATGGTGCCATATCCGCATTCATAGTCATAGTCATGTCACCCGTAGACGTCCTCGTAGACGTAGACGTACTCGTAGACGTAGACTAAAGGGTGCGGCTCTTGAGCGACTTCATCTTTCTGCGGCGTGCATTGATGAACCAGTTGCTCAACTGCTGCTGGTTCAATCCCGTTTGCTGCATCAACTGGTTCTTTTCAAACAGGTTTGGGTACGGGTGGGCAAGGTGCTGCTGCAACCACCGGAGCAACACCAACGTGCGTTCCTTCGGCAAGTTGTTGCGGGTCTTGCGGCCAGCCGCAACACCCGCCAACACCGGCGGGAGCCGGTGGTGCAACGGCGCCTCCTCGTCGGACTCGGGCGGCGACGCTGTCAACCGCAATGGCGGCGGCGCCGCCGCCGCGTGCGCCGCCACGCCAGGAGTCAAGCACACCGCAGCTGGTAGTCCAAACGACTGGTAGCCAAAATCATTAAAGTAGGGTGTACGCACATTCTCCGCGCCAATCATGTTGAGGCGGTAGTGCGAGTAGTCGT